>VRYO01002223.1:6014146-6143318 GCA_009812075.1 Sialia sialis
CCTGGCTTGGTTCCTGAGCAGGGGGTACTCTAGACTGCTTCTCTAGACTTACAGCCTGCTCTCACTGCCAGATTGCAGGGACATGGTACATCACTGCTATGGCCTCTGACTCCGAGAGCTACCTGCAAAAAAAGGACCAACTGAAGATGGCGATGGCCAACATTGAGGTCCTGGAGGATGGTGACCTGAATGTCTCCTTTGCAATTCCCACGTAAGTCCCACATGCTTTGCTTCACAGGTTTTACTACCAACCTCCTTCCTGGACTTTCACTGGTGGGTCTCCACCTCAGTGCACTCACCAAAGACCTGGGCAGGGGTTGAGACAGGACCACCAGGGGCTTGGGACAGCTGTGGACACCCCATCTTTAGAGCAGGCTCAGGGCAACACTAGCTAGGATCAGTGCCACCACTGAGGATGGGACAGGACCCTACGATTACAACATTCCCAACAGAACCAGACTCATCCCAGAAGCTCAAAGCATGAGTGAGGGTATGCATAATCCCCAGGTGCCAGCACTATCCCTTGCCAGCCCAAGTACCCATTGTTCCAAGGGTGGTATCTGTTCCCTCCTGCCCTGGCCACACCATCCCATCTCTGAACAGCAAGTGCCACATCTGGGATAGTGACCCTTGAACAGGGAAGGGGAATGGGGGTCACTTCATCTGAGCTGGATCCTTCATTGTTCTGTAGCCCTGAGAGATGTATGAAGTTTGCATCGATCTACAAGCCAACAGGCAGTCCGGGTGAATACTACAGCTCTGGTGAGTGGGGGTGCCTGGCTCTTGGGGCAGGAGGGAGGCATGTCCCACCATCCCTGTCTAAAGCAGCTGGCTGTTCCTGGGGACATGGCCCTCAGGACTGCCTGCCTCTCCTGTGTCCTGGGTGGGACATGCCTCTGCATCCAGATGCCAGCTCACCCCAGGGCTAGTGGCCCACCAGCAATCCCTCAATCCCTCCCTCTGGGATAAACACATTCAGACCAAGCTTCTGCAAAGAAGCTGTGAGTGGGTGTTCCCAGGGGATGGAGCCGGAGTGGTTTTCCACCATTCCCAGCCCAAGGATCAGTCTGACACTGGCTGACAGGCTGCACTGACCATTCACAGCCCTTTCTGCCGCTACCTCCCCATCTCTCTGCTCTGCTGTGGTCTGTGGGCTCCCCCAGGCTTTCAGAGGAGCCTTAGCAAGAGAGAAAGCCAGGATGGGGAGATATCAAGGAAAGATGGGCTTGGTGGACTTCGTACTCTTACAGCCACTGTGCAGCATGGGGACTGCCAGGAGGAGGTAATTAATTTTTCTCCACGTCCTTTTGCAGACAGAGGCAATAAGACAGTGCGGCTGGTGGACACCGACGGCAGCTCCTACATGGTTGTCATGGCCACCAGAGAGAAGGATGGGAAGATCTTGCACATGCTGAGACTTTACAGTGCGTGGCCAGCAGTGGTGAACTGCTCAGAGGTGTTGGGTGCTTCTGAGGGTCCTGCAAGACCAAGGGACAGGGTGACACCTCTGAGTGAGGTGGAATGGGCCAGAGACTACCATGTGTTCATTGTGTGGCAGGGAACGAGCAGTGGTTTGATTGGCATAGGGGGTTGGGGCTCAGGCTCCCAGCACTCTGCTGCAAGTCCATGGCCTTGGGTAAGTTGCTTGGTGGAGATGGGTGGAGACTGGGGGTCCTGCTGCACAGACGGAACAGAATCAGTGGGCAGGAACCAAGAGAGGAGTCGCTGTGCTGGTGTCAGGAACTCTGACTCATCTTGTTCCCTGGGTGGGGTGTCTCATGTGCCTGCCCACCACTGCTCTCTCACTGGTGGACCTCCACCAATGCCTCCATCTATCCCACCCTCAGCTGGACACACTCATCAGCTTCTCAGGAGATGCAGAGTCAGGTACAGCCTGGAGCTAACTCATGTCTTTATCTTTAGGCAGAACCCAGTGGGTGAGACCCAAAATCAAATTGCTGTTCAAGAGACTTGCCAAGCTGAATGGCTTCACCAACAAGACCATCTGGATTTTACCCAGGCAGGGTGAGCACTGCCCAGGGCCAGTACAGGGACACGCAGGCAGGGACCATGTCAGACCATCTCAGCCTATCAGTGCCACCACTTTGTGGTCTGAGCTGGCAGGAGGGAGTGCTGTCAGCCAGTGGTGCTCTGACTGGGCACACTGTGCTAGGAGAAACCCAGTTCCTTTTGAGTAGTCTATTTTGGATGCTAAATGGGACTATTCAGACCACAGTGCCAGACTTAGGCTTTCTGTTTGTTTCCACAGAGGAATGCCGACTTGGTGAACCGTAGGTGAGTTGCCGCAGTGCTACATGGTGTTTGCAATGTTCTCTCCTGGAAATTGACCCTTTTGGTGCCCCCAAGGCAAGGGCCACCAAGAACTCTTTGAGTTCCTCTGGGGTTGAGCTGTTAGAACTGGTGCTGGAGCTTGCACACAGGTAGGACCATTCCTTTGGATGATGCTCTACAGTGGGGACTCCCGGTAGCAGTACCAAGGAGCAGTGCCCAGAGACCTCCAGTGCGAAGTGCCTGGCACTGAACATGGTCATGTGAGCTAAAACCACCAGAGAAATGTCTACACAGCTCTTTGAGCAGTGAGGGCCAGGATACTGCCAGGGACCCTGGGCTTGTGGACTGGCCAGAGTGGGTTGGTATCTCACCATGCAAAGCATATTTGCTCTTTGCCTCCCCTGACCTGTACTTTCCCACCACACAGATATAGGGGTTACTAGAAATCCATTGCTGGAGATGCTTCACCCTACAAATCTGGGGAGAACTGGAGAAGAATGCTCTGATCCTAATGGAGAGTCCTGCTGGTCTTGCTTCACCCAGACCCCACCTCTCACACCTATTTTCCAGGAAGTGCTGAATGGCTTGTGGATGCTCCTGCCAAACAATGCAAGACCCACGCTCTGAAGCTCCAGGCTCCTGCTCCACCATCCTTCTTCCAAGCTCTATTGTCAGGACTCTGACACAGCCCCTGCTCCTCCAGCACACGTTCCCTGCTTTTTGCCAAATAAATAGAAGCAACCCCCCCGCCTCAGATCTTGGTGTAGCTGTCTGGGGAGAACCTGGGGTCCCTCCTGTTGTCATCCTGGGGGCTGTAGATGGTGAACAAGCAGGAGTGCTCACAGCTGAGCTCGCCCAAATGAGGGCAGTTTCAGAGCCACAAGATTTTCCCTCCTGAGTGCATCCCAGAGGCTCAGGACCAGGCCAAGCAGAAGTGAGGCAAAGGGTACAGTGAGGCTAGGAATTCTGTGGGCAAGAGGGGATGCATGGAGAAAGGCCACAGAGAGTGAGGTTGGAGTTTGGAGGGCTGCATCCAACTACACCATCCACCACCTTTCCTCCTCTTGCCCTGCAGTGGCTGCAGCTCTCTGCTCCTTGGGAGCCCTAGGATGCTCATCTAACAGCTCAGGCAGAGCCAAGGTAGGGCAAGATTCAGATTTGGGACCTCTCAAGCTGTTGTGGAACATCGCTGTCTGAATCTTCTACATCCAAACCTGGAGAGTTGCCTGTGGTTTCTGCCCCTGGCAGAAAGAGAAAAAAACCCCACGGGAGCTGGGGTCCCAGAGCACACAAGCTGACAGTACAGTGTTTTCTGGATGTGAGTCCCATCCACGCAGAGCATGCAGAGCAGGTCCCCATGCAGCCCTCTATAATCCCTCAGCCCCTCCCATCAAGCTTGTCTCTGTCTCTGCTGCTCATCCAATGCTCCTTTATCCCCCCAGCAAATCTGGCCAGATGTCATCATATATCTGATAAAAACGGACTTTTCTTCCCTGAATGTTCCTAAGGGTTTAGGCACCTACTCAGCCATGGCGGCATCCTGCAGCAAGATCTTCAGTCATCTCTGCTCTCCCTTTTGCTAGTCATGCTGGTTCCATCTTCAGCTGCTCAGCCAGGGGCCATGGGAACACACTGGGGCTGGCGGGGACCAGGCTGGTGCAGTGGGGAATAGCCCAGACACCAGGGTCCCAAACATTGATGGAGAGAGCAGAAGGATGTTGGGGCAAAGGAAGTGCTGGGAGCATTTGATGGCTGAGGAGTTTGAGACCAGCAGCTGATGGCTGGTGATGCAAGATCTGCAATTATGCTCTTTATGCTGTTCCAGATCTTAAATCTTTGACTAGCCTTCTTGTCATCCCAGCTTCCCCTCTTGCCCTTCTCTCTCCTTCCCGTGTTCAGGCCATGTCCCTGCTGGGGCTGCCATGGTCAGAACTGGACCTTCACATCCCTGAAAAGGTGGGGACACAACTGAGATTTTTGTGTAGCCTTGTCCTATTCTCTGATCTTCTCCTAATATCTCCTCATGCTGCTCCCTCTGGCACCCACTGCACATGGATGAGACATTTTACCAGATATCTGTCAGTCAGTACAGTGACCTCCCTGTCAGTGACTTTCTTTCCTTTCTCTCTCTCTCTGCCACTCGTTACTGTGTGGGTGACCAAGCACTGGGACAGTCTGCCCAGAGAGGCTGTGGAGTCATGTCTGGAGCTCAAAACCTGTCTGGGCACAATCTTGACTGACTGTTCTGGGGGCCTCTGCTTGAGAAAGGAGGTTGGACTGGATGATCTTCCAGCCTGAACCATTCTGTGGTTTATCTTAGTGAGATCTTCCCTAGCCTATGTCAGATTGTCCCCCTTTGAGCTTCGATGGATTGTTGCCAGTTGATCAGTGGTCCAACACCCATGTCTTGTTGACTCCTCCAGAGAGGTGTATTTCTGAGGTGTGATTTTCCTGCACAAAAGTTGGATTCAGTCCTGCCCTGTGTCATACTTTGCCGAGGCATCAGCCAAATCTGGCATTTGTTGCAGCTTTTGTGAGTATCTCCCACACTGTGAGGGGACCTACTCATCTGTTCTTCCTCTGACCACCTCAGCAGAGCCTGACATATTCTCTTCTTCTCATTGCCTGGTGAAAACTAGAAGGCATCAAAGGCAGTATAAATGGCAGATGGGATGCTGCAGTGATGTTTGAGTTATTTTGTCTGGAAATGTCCTCTCCACCGTTCTTATTACTCACTTGCCCTTCTCCATTGGTAGGACAGAGCTTTTGAAGTGCTTGCAGAAGAGATTGACCGTTTTGAGGATCCACTAAAGCAACATCTTGGCCACAGTGATACAGGGTTTCTTCACTTATCTGTCAGCTTATTTTCTTTGAATTTAACCATCTACTTTCAAATATTTTCTAGTGTTAAATTCCTGCTGCCAGAGCCTTTGAAGGAAGTGCAGCTGTCATTTCTCAAAACAGAAGAGCAAAGCACCTGATGCTGGTGTCTTCATTGTTTGTCTTACATTGTTGCCTTCAGCTGCCTTCAATAAGTTAAAGAATATTTATGCAATTTTTAATAAGATTCTTTAAATTGATGCAATCTCACCGGTTCCATTTAGAATTCCCAATGTTGTTTAGGGCTTGTATTTTCTAATATCAGCTTAAGTACTCAGAGGGAAGCTAAGCTGGTCTTTCCAGACAATTTCTGTGTCATATGTGATAGTTAATCCTCTTGACTTTTCATTTTTTCTCTTTTTAAAAATAAAATGTGACTGCAAGGGATCATCTCAGGTTTTAAAGAGTAGCACCGGCTGGCACAAGGATGACAATTTAATTTCAGCCTCTGAGCCAGGTCTGACTTGCTGCTTGGGACCTGTGGGTTCTTGGCCACCCCAAAAAAACTTGAGTGCATGGGTGCCTAGAGCAGTCCTGTGTTAGAGGCTCCTGGAGATCCCTTTGCATGTGACGGCTGCAGCACAAGTGACAAGCTGGTGGTGTGGTCACCGCAGCAGGAGTCACTCAGATGACATGCAGACATCAGGACCAGGCTTTTTCATCTGCCTTGGATAGTGCAGAGTGAGACCACAGGGTTCCCCAAGTGCCACTGGGTTCTGGTGGGTATGAGCTCAAAACAGCCTTTCCTCTTTCAATACACACCCAGGGGTCTATTGAAATCACACCAGTGTTGCAAACCACTGAAGCTGCCAGACACACCTCTCGTGAAGAAAGGTGCAGGAGAGAAGCAGCAGCCCTGTGCTGGGGTCTCTGCCCTGGTCTGTTCCCTTCCCCTCTCCTACAGCCAGGGCTGCACCTGCTGTCTCTCTCCTGGACTGGCAGCCATAGGAGCACCTGCCTGAGGAGCATGCCAGCACAGGATGTCTGGCTGTAGTGGGTGACCCTGGCTGGACTCCAGGCACCCACCAAAGCCTCTCTATCTCTCCCCTCTGTGCTGGACAGGATAGACAAAATATAACAAAGGATTCATGAGTTGAGATAAGGACTGGGAGAGATCACTCATCAAATACCATCACAGGCAAAACAGGCACTGATTGGAGATAGTAATTGAATTTATTACTAACAAAATCAGAGCAAGATAATGAAAAGTAAAATAAGCTTTCAAAACCCTTTGTGCGCCACCCCTCCCTCCTTACCAGCTCTACCTCCTTCTCCACAGTGGTGCAGGGAGACAGGAATGGGACACTACTCAGGGACACTACTCAAGTCATTCCTCTGCTCCAGCATAGGGTCCCTCCCATGGGGAATAGTTAGCCATAAATTTCTCAAACGTGAATCCAGCTCACAGGCTACAGTCCTAGCCAAACTGCAGCAATGTGAGTCACTTTTCCATGGGGTAAATCCTTCAAGGACAGGCTGCTCCAGCATGCATCCCCCACGAGGTCACAGCTCCTACCGGCACACCTGATCCAGCGTGGGCTCCTCTCTTCACAGGTCTGCAGGTCCCTTCCAGAATCCTGCTCCACCATGGGCTTCCCATGGAGTGCCAGCCTTCTCTCAAGCATCTCCCTTGGTTTCTCCAGGAGCTGCAGGTGGATCTCTGCATTCCTATGCCATCCTTGGCCTGCAGGGACACCATGGTCTTCACCACAAGCTAGGGGAATCTCAGCTCCTGAAGCAGCTCTTTCCCCTCCTAATCCACTGACCTTAGTGTCTGCAGAGCTTTCCTCTCACATATTCTCACTCTGCTCTTATCTGGCCACAATTACAACTGCACAAAAACCTCTTTTTTTTCATTCTTAAATATGTAATCTGAGAAGCATTACCACCACTCCAAATTGGCCTAGTCTTGGCCAGTGGCATGTCTGTCTTTGGAGCCACCTGGGACTGGCTCTTCTGGACATGGTGGAAGTTCCTGACAGCTTCTCACAGAAGCCATCTCTATAGCCCTCCCACTACCAAAGGCTGGCCATGCCAACACAATACACTGGTGCAAGTCTCGAAGTCCACAGGCTCAGCAGGAGCCCTGCCGCTGCCACAAACACAGCACTGCTCACCTGCAGATGTGTCCCTCATTGCCCTGTGCCACAGGGTGTTCCTGGCAGTGTCCCTGGGTTGTGGCTCTTCATGCACAGCAAGGCTGTGGAGCTGGCCTGTGCTTCACTTGAGCCTACCTCAAGCTCACTTGACTCATTAGATTTCATTGCAAATCAAATGTAATTTAATTAGCATAAAGGCAAACAGCCCCTGTCAATGACTGGCTGATCATTCCCTAATGACTAGCAGATCAGCAGATGTAATTGCAAAGCCCTACAGTTATCGGAGAATGAAATGAAGATGCCACTTGCAGCCCACTCACACAGCACCTCTGACATTTTCTCCTGCTCTGGCTCATGGGTTGTGGAGTTTTGCTGTGGGGGGACTTGTGGTCTTCTGTGTTTCATCCCTCTGCACCCTCCAACTTCCAGGAAGGCAACTGGTCCCAGAGAACCCAACCTGGTTTTCTGGTAGCCCAGACTGGTGCTGTCCTGGGGATAGCAGCTCTTTGGTATGCCCTTGGTCATGGAGAGATCACAGGTACAGGGAGGGAGCTGGAGATGGGTGGCCTCCCCAAGGGTCTTGTGCTGGGTAGGTCTTGTGATACCTTCCCAGTGGACCAGGGATGTAGTTTTCCATCTCTGCTTCATCAAAACAACTTGAAGGCTCTGTGAACATGGAATTGTAGTTAGAACAGGTTTATTCTAGGTAAAGGGAAAAGTTTTCAGTGATGACAAATGGATTTGGGAACCCAAAGACCTCCTGTATTTGCCCTATAAAGTGAGCACTTTGGGCCCTAAATATCCTGGAAAGGCACCATGTGAGACCCCGGAGTTCCCCAAGTGCCACTGGGGAACAATCTGGTGGTTGTGAGCTCAGAAGAGCCTTTCCCCTTTCAATATATACCCAGGAGAACATGGAAACCACACACGGAAACCAAACCCTGTCCAAACCCTGGTGCATTAGATCTAAGGAGCTGATTCCAAGGTCAAAATAATTTTTGACACTTGGTTTCAGCTGCCAGCTCTTGCAGGCTTGCCCCTCCAGGGTGGCCCACAGCAGCATGCTCGAGCAAAGGGCTGTCCTCCCTGATGCAGCCATCTCCTTGTTGGGATTTGCTTCTCCAGGCTGTCTGTGGTACACCATATCTTCTTCAATGGACTCTATTCAGGCATCCTGACAGCCCAGCTCAGCTTCCTCCTCAAGTGGGCTCCCTGTGCAGCACTCAGAAAGATCTCACTAACATAACACAGCATCAGTATTTTCCCACACAGACTGGAACCCCTTGTCCCCATGGCCAGTTTGGCATCCTGTGCCATACTGGTGACTCAAGATTCCCCTGTAGTGACTAGACCACTGGCTCTCCAGTCAAGGATCCTGCAGGCAGGCAGACTGCTCTGCAGTCCCAGAGCTCTTGTGTCCACGAAGTTTTCTTTCTTTCCCCTGAAGCCTTGCAAATGTCTGGAGTCAGATCCTTCTTCTTCCTCGTCACAAAAACATTTCGCACCCTCACTGCTGGAGACACAACATTCATTCTTTCTGAATCCAGGTGTAGCCACATTTCCCTCCCTCAGCAAATCTCTGAAGACTCTCTTCCCCCCCGATGCTGCTGTCCCATTGCCCTCACATTGTCACTGGCGACAAGTTTGGGAGCAAGAGATGTCTGACCTCAAGGGCACTGTACTGAGGACACAGCAGTACTCTCTGTCTCCAGCTACTTATCCCATATAACTCCACAAGCCATTCTCACAGGCTCCCTGCAATCTTTCTTTTTTCCAGCACAGACTCTTTCCTTGCAGACATTCCACTCTTTCCAGAGTCCCTCCTTGGTGTATGTTGCTTGTTTGCTAGGGGACAAGCTCTGTTTCACCATCCTCTCCCTTGTGCACAGAAGAGATTTTTTTTGTGCCTTTTCCTTCATGCTCAACTTCCCAAACCTGCCCAGCTGCAGAACCAGCACACCTCACTTCTCCTGATTTGTGCTTGCTCTCAGCAAGAGCCACCAATCTGCCCCTATTGATCTTCCCATTTACACCAAACGGCATTGACTCCTGCCTACTGGAGCTGAAGTTATTTTCCCAAACAGCTCTTCAAAAAACAACTGAAAGAAACAGGTATTTAAAAAACCAGCCCATCAGCTGACTTTACGTTGTTATGTCCTCATATATCCAAGGATAACTAGAATGACTGTTGCAGACAGCTGATTATAGCACCTCTGTCCCTCCAAAGAGCTATTTTTCCTGAAAGAATTTCTCTCTTGGGGATTTGTCCTTGCCCCAAGCTGGCTGGGGGGTCTGTGATAGGCTCCCAACACCGCTTAGGCAGAAATTCCTTTACTTCCTTACAAAGGCAGTTTAGGTTTAGGAAGATCTTTTGATGGTGTCTTTCAATATCTTATACTGGCCTCTCTCCTCATCTCATGCTTCTATCCCTCCTCCTGAGTCCTTCATTGCCTCTGCCCAGCTCACACCAGCTGCTTCTAAGACTCTGGGAACATCTGCTCCCATGGGCAGCTCCATGTACTAGTCTGAGTTTCTCTACAGCATCACTGCCCAAGGTTGCCATTGCTTGTGATCTTTCTCATGAGGCAGATGTGAAGACACCAGCCCACTGCTCTCCCAGCTGCTCTTATCCCTCAGATTCTTTCCTTCCCTCTGTGGTTGCACACTTGTTCACCAGCTCCTACTCCTCATCACAACCCAAACCAGCATGCAGAGTACATGCTTCTCCTTCAATCTCCATTCCCTTCCTGGTTCAGAGCCTGGCATCACATCCCTGAAGGCGTCTGCCATCCCCCTGGCATGCCTCTTTGCATTGAGCATTGTGTGTCCATGAATGCCATGGAATCCATGCTCAGGTGCCCCTGCCTTGTCCTGGCTGCTCACACATCCCCACCCAACTGCTGGGCACCAGGACAGACCCACAGCCCTCCCGACCCTCTGCATTGTAAAGCACATCCCCAGCATGGCAAGTTTGCCCTGTTCCCTCTTGGAGAGCCCTTGCAATGTTCTTTGAGGGTGCTTAATCTTTTCAGCCTGGCACTCACCTTCTCTTTGCTCCTGGCAGATGTTCCCACCCTTCTCTCTGGAAGGACCTGACAACAACTCTGTCAGCACCAGTAGGTTCTTACAGACTTGTGTGAGTCACTGATCATCTCCTGGCCTGTTCCTCCTGCAAATTCAGTAGTTTTAGTTTCACACTCAAAATCTTCTGTATCTCATCTTTATTTATCCTTAGGCTCCAGTTTCTCATTAGACCCAGAGTCTTTCCTGCAGGGCAGTGTCTCTGCTTACCCTTGCCACTCTCAAGCCTGATGGAACCACAGCCACCTTTGGATGCTATTCTAGTCTTCCAGACTCTCAGAGGTACCTGCCTTATGTTGTTTTCTCAGTGTGAACATGCGGCTGACATCCTCACTGCAGTATTGGCCAGCAGGCACTTTGTCTGTAACATTTAAAGATTTTTTTCTTTTTTTACATTGGCTTCCACAATCTGTGAAGCAAGACACCTTTCTGTATCTTAACTAAAGGCATAAACAGAATTTGTTCCTATGCAGGGAAGCAGCTGTTCAGGTAGGGTCTGACCTGTCACATTTTGTGGGACCATTAGACCAATCTCCAGTTGCAGGCCAGGAAACCTGGAAAGAGGAGAGGAGCTACTGCGTCTGTTCCCTGTTTTCTTACTGCTGTGTCTGCTCTTGTTTAACAGTGCCTGGGACCATCAGGAGAGCCCTGTGCATGTCCAGAATACAGCCCTGCCACGTTTCTCAGATGTTAGAGATGTCACTGAGGAAGCAGCTGATTGACCTGAGACACTGAGCGACCCCCACCCTCCCAGCAGCAGGAACAGGTCACTCAGGGGAAGAGCCTCATGGTGCTGGTCAGGCAGTGCTGGTGGGGGCACATCCAGCAGCATCTCACTCCCTCACACCAGCACATCCAGACCCCTTACTCCCTGGAGAGACCTGTGGGCTGGCTCCCTAATTTACAGCATCCTCTTGGTCTGTAACCAAAAGGCCCCCACTGCTGGCTTGGACTCACAATGCTAGCTCCAGAGAGCCCAGCTCTGCAGGTACAGCCCTCTTTGGGTGAGGTGGGTCTTATCCCATCCCTAAAACCAGGTATCAGTGTGGAGCACTGCACAGCTCCTCATCCCCTCAGAGAGGTGCCAGAAGGATGGCATGTAGCATCCTCTGGGATTGACTAGGAGGGGATTCTTTAACACTGCTAATTGTTTGGCCACAGGAGTTCTCCCAGTAAGCAATTCTGGGAACTCGTTCCGTAAGAAATAAATACTGCCCAGATGGATAGTACACACATTGCCTTGGCATGCCAATGCCCTTGGTAAGCCTTTTTCCTTTAATAATTTATCTACATGAGATCTTTATCAGGCTCCCTGAAAAGAGATTTTATTCCCAAGCAGAGCTCTTTCTGAGGTAAAACAGTGTAAAGCACAGCAGTTTTACTCAGCAGTTTGCACTCCTGGTAAGTAGTGGATAATCTTGTCTGGGCTTGACTTGCAGACACTGCAGAGCCAGATGTCTTTCCCTTAATGCAATAAAATTATGTGTAAGTAGGAAAACCATTGCCAGTGGACTGATCTTTATAGTGTCTGGAGACAAAAGTTAGTCCTGGGAACAGGGAGCTGCTTCCACATGTGAAGTGGCCATGAGGCAGGAGTGCAGGTGGGAGAACTGATGGATCTGGTTCATGACATTCCTTCACAAAGGGTTCAAGGACACTCAGGACATGGAGGCAAGACAGCTCCATGTTTATTTACAACCTGGTGGGATATAATATATAATTAATATATAATATATAATATATAATATATAATATATAATAGATATATAAATAAAGGGCTGGGAATGGATGTTTTGCTCAGTGTGTACAGGGAGATCCAGCCACAGATACAGTGAACTGTGTCCTTCCCAGACCTCAGCCCAGTAGGGATTACTCTGCAAGCAAAACTCTGTAAGAATCCTACTGAGGAAAAATTATGGAACGTAGTGTCCTGTGATTTATGGAGCCAAGATTTCCCAGTGGGAAACCAATATGCTTCATCCCACTCAGGTTAGGGTGCACTACATCTTCCCAGAAGACATGGACAAGATGGGGCTAGGTGAGGAACCCAGATTTTAAGACACCTACAAAATCAGCAGCTCCTTTGGAAATAAAATTGGAATTCCCATCCTTTTTTACCTATGATTCCCAGGGCAGGGGTGAGCTAGAGCAACCTGCCACCCCTTTGCTGTCCTGCTGCCAGGGAAACCTGAGAGCTCATGGCTGTGCCTGCGAAGTGTAGCTGCTTTAGTACTGGGCTGGGAATGCACCTCTGGAATTTATGGGCAGAGAGGGAAAATGATGAATCCTTGTGGCAGAGAAGGACTGTGTACCGTGAGTCCCAACTGTGTCTGTGCTTAGCCTTCACCAGCTCAAGACACCGATAGATCAGACCACACCACAATACAGACCGGTGGAGTTTGCTGAAAGGACCAGCAGTATCACCAGGGATAAAAGAATTGTGAATTCCTGTCCTCAGAGTTCAGGAGAGATCCCTGCTTCCTCCAGAGAAGTCAGGGTGCATGCAACTCCAGGGGTACACAGGACAATGCATCAGGGTAAAGGAGGAAAGTATATTTGGTGCAAATACACTTTGGTATTATATATTTGGTGCAAATATGTACAAATTAATAAACAAAATTAAATAATATTTTAAAATAAATGTTTATTAAATCTTTTTCTTGTCCTTTTAAAATGTCTATTCAATTGTATGTTTTGCAATCTACACGTATATAATTTATGAATAAGGGGAGACATCCCTGCCAGAGGGCTGGAAGTGACTGCAGTCAGGGTAAGGCACAGGTGGTTTCCCAAGCTTTCATCCAGCAAGATCTTGCAAGCCCCGAGGGTGGTGACCATAGCTTTAGTGGGTCCCTCTCTGGGTCTCCCAGGAGATCAGGTCCCACCTTGCGCCAGCCTGGCTTTTCCCTGATGGATCAGTGCTGGAGGATCTAACTCATGCCCACTGTGATCAGGGCTCCTGTGGCCCCATCCATCACCCACCACTTGCTCCCAGATGAAGAAATAGTGCCCCTGTCCCATGGCTGAGATGCTGGGGAGTGATGAGGTCCCTAGAGAGGTGCTGTTCCCAGTAAATGCTTTTTATCTCAACCCACCTTTTTGTGCCTTTCAAACACGGAAGGATATGGTGGAAGGGAGGGAGGGAGGGAGGGAGCAGCATCTGTTTTGGGAGAGTCTTGGGCAGGGGGCACTAAACTGGGGAGTGCCATTCCTAAACCATGACAGCAGCTTTTTCTTGGGGAAGCAAAATCCCAAACAGGGATTTTTAAATTTTTTTTTCCACAGTCCCTTTCACAGGAGCAAAGGGCCAAGGAAACTAAGGAATAAAGAAAATTTAAGAGGTAACTATTCTGCTGGGAGCAGATGACATGGCTGTCCCCATGCCATGCTGTCACTCACCTCTGCCTGGCTCCTTCCTGCTCAGCCATGGTGGCAGAGGGAGCCATGGATAAGTGGCAATTCCTTACAGAGCCAGGCTTGACATCCCTGTCACACCACACCATGGCAGCTTGCTCTCAGCATTGCTTGGAACAGGCTTAGAGCAGGGTGACAGCCTGCCAAGGCACCACTGATGCTCTAACAGAGCTCCTGCTGTGAGCGTGTCGGCTGGGGCTGAGCCCAGCCACGAAGCACAGCAATGGGAATCCCTACACTGAGAATCAGGCAGCACACGCTGGCCAGCAGGATTCCAGACAGCAGGTCCCATACAGCATGATGTCGTTGGTGCTTGTGCCAAGGCCTCAGGTCTGTGCTCAGAGCATGGGGCCAGAGATTGGATGCCAGGATTTTGCAGAGCATTCCCTGACTCTATGGGGGAAAACCTTGGGCAGTCTGCAGCACACAGGGACAACCTGGCTTCTGTGCTGGACATGGCCATTGGCGTGACTGGGGTGTCCATGTGGTATCTCTGGGGCTTGTGGTTGTGGAGGCACATCTCCACCAAGCACCCACTGTTGTCCACCTAGATAGGACGATTGTACTCTGAAGAGGACATAGGGGTTGGGAAGCAAACCCTAGAGACTAATCCAAGATATGGAAAGAGGTTTTGCAAGGGAATGATCCAGGGACATGGCTCTGACTGGTAAGGGAGGGGATGGTTTGGCAGTGCACAGCTCTATCCAAAGACAATAGCTGCAGATGAGGTCTGACAAACTCAGCACTCAAAGCCACATGCCACAGCTGCAGAAGAGGCAAGGATGAGACACCTCCAGCCATCAGCTGAACATTACCACAGCAGCCACATGACCCACAGGTGATATTCCTCAGCTTCTCCTTCCCAGTTTGTCATTCATGTGGGACTGGATCTCACAGATCCCAACAGAGCATTACAGACTGCATTGGGTTGGAAGGGACCTTTCAAGGTCAAATAGTCCAACCCCCTTGCCATGGGCAGAGACATCTGCCACTTGCTCAGAGCCCTGTCCAACCAGGCTTTGAAGGTTTCCAGGGCTGGGGCAGCCACAGCTTCTCTGGGCAACCTGAGCCTTTCCACTGGCACTCACATTCTTTCATTGGGAAGAATTTTTTCCCGACATGCCGTGTAACCCTGCTCTCTGACAGTGGGAAGCCATTCTCCCTTGTTCTGTCACTCCAGGCCCCTGTCCAAAGTCCCTCCTCAGCGCTCCGGAGCACCCTTAGGCACGGGAACGGGCTCTGAGGCGCAGCGCCCCGGGCGGGCGATGCCGGAGCGCTCCCGCCGCGCACAGCCGAGGAGGCGGGGCCAGGAGGCGGGGGCGGGGACAAGCGCAGGGAACCCCGCCCACCGCCTGGCACCACCCCGCCCCGGCCCCGCCCCGGCCCCGCCCCTCCGCCCGCAGCCGCCGCGGCCCCGCGCCCGCCCGTGCCCGTGCCCGTGGACGATGGTGGCGGCCCGGGGCGCTGCCGCCCGCCGCGGAGCGCTGCTACTGCTGCTCGCTGCCCTCGGATCCTTCCGTCTGCGCCTCGCCCGCGCCGGTGAGTACCTCTTCGTTCCCCGCACTCCCGTGTCCGTGTCTTCTCCCTTCCCCCGCGGATGCCTGTGTCCCCTCCCATGACGAACCCTGCTGCAGTTGCCCTCCTCTTCTCCGCGATTGTCCTCATCCCCACGAGGGATCAGCATCCGTGGGTGTTCGCGTTCTTGGGTGGAAACAAGGTAGGAGGTGCCCCCGGCACGAAGCCCCCCGGGGGTTTGTTTCTCACACCCCGCAGGGCTCCCCGGGGACGGGCAGCGCCTCCCCGTCACTCTCCTGCCCGCTGCTGCAGGCAGGGGCCTGGCAACGAGTGGCAGCGCCGCGGGGCTGGTCCCCAGCAGCTGTTTGGAGGGGCTGGAGGGACCCACAGATGTGGATCCTGGAGGTGGGGAAGGAGCACATAGTCATGGGAGCAGCCCTCATGAAGCACCTTGATTGGTAGCAAAAAAATTAAAACAATATCAAAAACCACCGAAACAAAGAAAAAAAATGAAGTTGCCGCAGTGACCTAGCCATCTCGGGGAGCCACCGGGGCTGTGCTGGAGGGAGCCCTGTTTGCCCACCTGCTTCATTGCCCCGGGAGAGGCCGCAGCATCGCCCTCTACACCAGTGACGATGACATTTCTGCTCTCCACCGGGACAGAAGGAATGGGTGGCCTTCGTATCCTCCCGTGCAGCACCGCCCTAAGCTGCCCTGGTGTCTGCTGAAGGACTGTTTCAGGGCGTTCAGGTTTGATTTGTTTGAGTTTCGGGGTCTGGTTTAGGGCATTTTCCCCTCCTGGGACGTCTGGCACTGGACACGCTCCATGTCCCCTTTGCTCTATGGCCACTGCTGGGGTGCATGTGGCTGTGATGGGCACAAACAACGGCCCAAAACCCTCAAACAGCCCCAAGCCCCGTTGCTGCCTGCGGCGAAGGCTGTGGCTGCCTGCCCTGAGGAGGTGCCGTGTCCCTGCCTAGGTACGCCCTGTCTCGGGCAGGTGGTTTCCGCTTCGCTGGCGCAGGAGCCGGGAAGGGCCTCCTGGTTCCCAGCATTGTTTGCGGATCCAGTGTTGTTTCCGAGCTCTGGCTCCCGGCGCGGCAGACAGCGGGCAGGCAGACGCCGAGCAGGCAGCCTGCTGGCAGCCGGAGCCCGGGTGGCCTCGCCGTGCTCCCGCCTGCTCTGAAGGACGGCGGGAAGCTGCAATAATTTTTTAATTTCCCATTGGATTAAAACGTCTATCTCCATGTCAGAGGGTTGGAGGCAGAGATGGGGATGATCCTGCACTCCCCCTCTTCCCCCTAGCCAAGGCTGGGGTGGCCCAGCCAGAGGTACTGCTGACACAGGCTGAGACGGGGGGAAGGAGATCTGGGCAGCTCGGATGAGCCACCAGTGATCCAGTGTAATCTCCGCTCCTCCTGAATTTAAGGGGTTAGTATGGGATCATCTGGCCTGGCAGTGCTGGTTGGGCAGGGTCCCTTGAGGAGCTGCTGGGGTGGCTGGGCCTGGGTGTTGTCAGGGGGTGTGGTACCAGTTTCCCCTTCCCCTCCCTTCCCAGCCCTAGGACGATGCTGGAGATGAGGGGAGCATGAGGGACCTGGCACTGCATCAGCAGCGTGTTCCAGTGCTAGGATATTGTGTGCTCTTGGCACATGTGGGGTTGGATTTTTCAGCTTAACCTCTTTCCTCTGAGAGAAGCTGGGGATGGTGTCTTTGCGCTGTTCCCAACAGCCGCATTCCATTGCCAGGAGTTTGAGGTTATGTGGCAGTGGGGATCTTCAGGTAGGTTTCTCCTGGGATGGCTGAAGAAATATCGCTGGGATGCTGGGCAGGTACAGGACTCTCTGTCCCAACCCCACCACCTTCCTCTGGTGGGGAACAGGAAGCATTGGCTGTTTCTTCTTACTTTATAATTGCCTTTCCTGGGCTTGGCTTTCTCTGGGAATGGCTGCAGGGTGGAGGTGGCAGGCCCAGGGGCAGCTCCTGCTCTGTGGTGTGCTGCGGAAACTGGCTTCTGGCAAGAAGAGAGCCAGGGAGAAGGTCCTGCACCACCATACCTATGTTCTCTTGCCTCTGCAGCTCCATCAAAGCTTCTTCAGATGGGGATTGGCATCTCCTTTTCCTCCTCCTCCTCACTTTCCTTGGCTGGCACTGCGACCCACAGCCCCTGCAGCAGATGCCATCTCTCAGAATGCAGCTGCACGTGGCTCAATAACATCCTCATCTTGCTGTCAGCTTGATCCAAGCTGGAGGAAGGGCAGCAGTGCTTTGGAGGTGCTGTAGTGAGGTTTAGATTTGCTTGCTGCTCCTCAGCTGGGATTTTTTCTCCTGTGTGTCTCTATGCATCACACCAGGCTTTGGGCAGAGGCTCTGCCGTGCATAATTTTCTGGCTTCATTTCCTGAAACATGAGTGAGAGCCGTATTTCTCCCTGTTTCTTGAGTAACTTGGTTGCCAAATTTCATCTATTATTATCATTGTTATTATTGTAAACAAAAAAAAGTTTTCAAAATGGGATGACAGGCTAGAACCCCATTTTTTTTAATAATCCTGAACCCTGCTGGCACAGCCATCACTTCACATTGCATCATCACTTCACATCTGGAGAAGATGCTCAGCCTAATCTGAGTTGATTCTAATTGAAGTGACCCATTTGGCCATGTTTGACGTGGTGGCTCCACACTGCTGCTCCTCCTCACGCCACTTTGAAGAGGCATGAGTTGGAGCACAGATGCTGGTGTTCATAGTGGCTCCCCCTGCTCTGCAGTGCTGCAGGGACTGTTCAAAGTTCCCATGGGCAGGAGCCGTCCCCTGGGAAGTTCCCAGGCTTAGCCTGTGGTGAGATTGTCGGTCTCTTGGCTTTTCTTCCTTGCCTTCTTGTGCATCACTGCATTGGGGATAGGGCTGGGACACAGTGGATGCAGTGGCTCTAGGGTGACCCCTGAAGCTGTGGCAGCTCCAAGCCACTCTCGGAAGCAAGACAGCAGGACTGGTGCTGTGCCCATGGTACTTGCCTGGCTGCCCTGCCGAGCTCCCCAGGGCTCTGCTCAGTGAGTGAGTAGGAAGTTGTCTCTCAGCCCCGCAGCATCCTGTGAGTCAGTCTGCAGGAAGCAGCTCCAGGTTTTTCCTGAGGCGCAGGAAAGATTGTCTGGGTCCCCCGTGGGAGTCATGGTGGTGGTGGTGGGCAGTGGTCCCACTCAGCCACCCCATCCCTTCAAGCCTCCCATGGTTGCATGGTGGGATGTCCTCTGCCACACTGGTGCAGACCAAGTGTTTCTCCATGCAGCCGCTCCCGAGTTTAATTTTCCATGTGTTGTTATTCTTGGAGATAATGTCACCACCTTCTTATCTGGTGTTTGTTACATGTGCTCAGCTGGTTCCTACTGTGGGAAAGTAGCATTTGTGGGGGTGAGGTGTGGAGGAGCTGGGATGTGGGGCACAGGCATCCCTTGGGGCTCCAAGGAGCTGGTGCCCATGCCAGAGACATGGGCAGGGCTCCGTCTGCAGGCCTGAAGAGAGGGAATGGGTGGAAAGATGTCTGGTAATTCCAATTGCAGAATCGGCGTCAAGAAAGAGTTTATGGAAGAGATGGGGTGAAAGTCCCTCATCACTTTTGCTGTAGCTTTGTTGGTACTCACAAATCCATGTGCACCCCATCAATACCCTGGGGGCGCCAGTGCATGGAGATCTGGAGCTGGGTGGGGAGATTGGGATTCTGGAGCCAGGATTCTGCTGTTTGCACTGTGCTGGGTCAGGTCCTTTGGATCTGTGATTTCCAGGCAGCTCTGGAGACCACTCCCCCACCCCAGGGATCCCTCGGTCCCCAGGGAGCCCGGGTCATCCCTCAGCGCAGAGGAAGGTCCTGAAATGTCTCTTCTGGGCCATGGGGGTATTAAGGGAGGTAATCGGCTTAGCCCTGTCGGGTGCTTCCGGGAGAACACAGCGTCAGCGGGAGGGGGGACAGTGGCACTGAGGGCACTGAGGACAGGGAGGCTGGTGGTGGATGCTGGAGACTAGAGGGCTGATGGGGGGTATTGGGGGTGACAGTGTGGCAGGGGCAGGACAAACAGAAGGGGTCACAGTATGGACAGCATGCTGGAGACAGGAGAGGTGTGACTATGCTGTGGACAGGAAGGGTGATAGCACAGTGGGGATTCCGGGAATGAGAAAGTTAATGGGGGCTGCTGCGGACAAGAGAGTTGATGTGGTGATGGGCATGTTGTGGATAGGATGGGTGGTTTGGTGCCCAGGGACAAGAGGGGTGATGGGATGGCCTCTCACCACGTTCAAGGTGCTGGGTCCCTGAGCACAGAGTACAGAAGCTGCCATCAGTCCCATCCCTGGATTAAATCATAAACATTATGCCCTGGTGCTTGGTCCCCACCACAAGCTCTGGATCTGGTCCATGAGTGGAGTAGTGCCTCTCCTGGGCTGGCTACCCCCAAAACCCCAGGGCCTGGCGCCAGTACCACTGCCAGCGCTGAGAAATCTCCCTCCTGTGCCTGGGGATAACCCAGCACTGCTGCAGCTCCAAATGGCAGCTGCAGGCCTGTAATTAGCCACTTCATGAGCTAACAAGAATTGCAACAGGAAGAATCTGGCTATTAAGTGCCTGTAGTGAACTTTGAATTGGAGGAAGGATATGCTGCCAGAGCCGGTCCTCATCCTTGCCTTATCTTGTCCCAGAGCACACAGGCTACAACTGCCCATGTTAACCCATGAACATTTTGGCAAATATTGGGGTACTTCCTGCACAGATAGAGCATGGCAAAGCCTATGAGAGGTATTTGCTGTTTGAGAGGGATCCCATTGCACTAGGTGGGTGACATGAGAGGTGACATGTCAGCTGAGTGCTGGCAGGGACCCTGACTCATCATGATACAGGAGTTCCATGGTGTCCTGGCCCCGTTCTGTTCCTATAGAGGAGACTGTGGTGGAGGTGGAGGCAGGAGGTGTGGAAGGTACAGGTCTCCAGTGCATCTATAGCATCCATGGTTGCTGCTTGGGGGTCAGTAGGGGAGTGCTCCTGGGGAACCTGCAGCTCTCTTGTGGACGAGGAGCTGCTCTGCCTTGGGGAGTTCATAATCTTGCACCTGTCAGAGAAAGAGAGGGCTCTAAATTGGGAGAGAAGATGACCCATCCTGCAGCCATCATTCCTGGCTTCCTGGCTAGGAAGGAGAAGGTTTCCCTGAGCTGGCTCTTCCTATGCAGCATGTACCCCAAAATCTCTGGGTCCAGCTCTTTTGGCACCATCCACAGCCCTTTTTCAAGAGCTCTGGGATGCTGCATGCACCAGCGCCTCTAGGATGCAGCTGTGCATCTGATGGACCCTCAGTTTCTGTGTTGATGGGGCCCCTCAGTTTCTGGGCTCTGCCCCATGGGACACAATGGCCCTTCAGGTCTTTTTCACTGGTGGTGCCTAAATCAGCATGGGCGTAGCTGTGGCTGCAGCCCCAGCAGGTGCAGCCCCTGCATTTCTGCCTACCTCTGCTCTTGCATGTCCACCAGCATGGAGGGTGCCCACCCAGAGTCCCCCTGCCAGCCCTTGTTTCAAAGGCTGTTCTTCTAGTGGCTGTTCCAACAGCCATAAAGGTTGGCCCTATTACTCTAGCACCTATGAGTGAGGATCTGTGTCCCCAGGCACCTATTTCAGGGTGATGGGCTGGTACCAGGCAATGACTAGACAAAGGCCGCTGGACAGACAGACAGATAGAATCCCCACCTTGAACAATGCCACCTCTGAGCTGATGGAGTCATCAGCAAAATTATGCTAGTGCCTCTCCTAAAGGCTGCAGGATATCTCTGGTGGTGGTGTGGGATGACATGGTTTTTCTGAAGAGCATCTTGGCCCTGGTGGGCACACCAGTGCTGCTGCTCCAGACGGGTATTTCCAGCCCAGTAGTGAGAGTGCGTGGGACCCTGTGGCTGCTTTCAGATGACTGAGCCGTCGTGGCTCCTGGCCTGGGAGCTCCTTGGGTTCTGAGCTGTGGGGTGGGCTGCCCTCTCCCACCTCCCTGCCATCACACAGAGAGAGCTCACCCAGGGCTGTGGCTCTGCAGCAGCTCACTGGGCAAGTGAGTACCCATGGGGTGCTCTCCTGCTGATGGGTCAGTGCCCAGGAGAGCCCAGAGGAGAGAGCTGGACCCCTCTCCTTCCCTCCAGATTGCTCAGTGCTTCAGGTAGGTCTGTTGCTTAGGGCTGTTCATCCCCTGTGATACCAGCACAGCAAGGGACTAGCACAGTGCTGTGCTGCTCATTGGAGTGTTCCAGAGCACCTCAGGGGTGTGAGGAGGAGCCTCTTGATGTTGCTTGCTCTGCACCATAGCCCTGGCCAGCAGCTGCTTCACTTGTGACGTGGTTCAAAACCTGCCCAATAAGAAGGGAATTACAGAACACAACCCCAGCCTCCGCAGGCTCACGGCATGTGCAAAGTTCATTGGTATTTACTTGAGCAAAACCTGATAAACAAGACTCAAAGTGGGTGGTTTGGGCTGCAAAGAGCAGCCAGATGCATTAGGATGAGGTGGCATTGGTGGCAGCCTGAGGTCCCCAGTATGGGGGGGTGTGCATGCAGTGAAGCAGAGCCAGCAGCAGGTTTGGGCGAACAGGCCTGGGGAAACAGCGTGTGCCACTTGGTTTGCCTTTTGCTTTCTTTATTATTTCTTTTCTTCCTGAATATCTGAAGCCACTTGTGGCTGGAGACCCCCTAGCACAGCAGGGGTACAGGGGGTATGCAGTGGTGCACGTCCTGGATGTAGGGACTCTGCAGGGCTGAAGCTGGGGCTGTCAGCATCTAGGATTGTTGAGGCTGGGATACCAGGGGGGTCTCGCTGGCTTGATGCCCTCCTCACTGGCCACAGGTAAGGAGGCTCATGTCCTCTTCTACCTCCTGGCTCTGCCCAGTCTCTGCTGTGGTTTGCTGGAGCCATTTCCACCCATCCTGTGCTATCTCCTGTTCCTACAGCCCTGCCAATCCAGCTGTTTCATTTGCACAGCACCAAGGCTGCTGGGGCAAGGAACAGGGATTTTTCTGGCCCAGTTAAGGGCTTTGAGTAGTGATGGCACAAAATTCCACTCTGTCAGCCTGGTGGAGATTGCCTGATTCTGCCCCAGCCTTGAATGACAGGAGCAACTTGGAATTTTAGGATGCTTGTACATGGTGTCTCGTCTAGAGCAGGGACAGGCTCTCGGGGAATACTGGTGGATGGGAGGCAATGTGTTTGGGGATGCCGAGGGCTAGGAATCTCCCAACCTCTGGAGGAACCTGGCTCAGCTCCTCCTGGTGCTCCATTTCCTCCTTGGCATTGAACATGGAGCAGGACAAGGCTCTGGAAGCCCATCATGATGACTCAGGGCTGAACGTGAGTGCCCACCACACTGTCTGTGCTGCCTGTAGCCCAGGGCTCTGGGCTGCTGGCTCCAAAGCAGCAGCAGTAGCAGCAGCAGGGTGAGGATGGGGATTGGGGTGGGAGGTGGGAATGGGGGGAGTGCTGATGAGACTTTTTCCATCGTTCCTGGGTGGGGCTGTGTCTTGTGGGACTGTCTCATCAATGGGATGGTCCCCTCGGTGGGAGCAGGGTGCAGTGAGGTGTTTGCTGTGCAGCCATAGAGAATGCTCCCAGGGGTTCCCTACAGGTGTTCCTTGTCCCCAGCCTGTGGCTCAAGGCTGCTGCCACTGTTTATTGGTTGTGACAGAAACTGTGCTGGAGATCATCTCTGTCGTCTGGGCCAGACCTCAGCACCCACCAGCTGAAGCTGTGAGCCAGGACACAAGCCCTGGTGGCATGTTGCATCTGCCTGACCAAATGTGAAGCACAAAGCACTTCCAGCTGCTCCCTGACTGGTGGACTAGCACACACTGGTGCTGCTGCGTGACATGGGGCCAGACTGGTGGCCATGTCTGTGCCACATCCTCTGTCCCCAGCAGTGACATGATGTAACCAGCGTCCCCTCACTCCTGGTTTGTGGGGTCAGCGCTGCAGAGAGCCCTGTTCCACTGTCTCTGTGTAGGAGGGGGCTTGGCTGCTGCATTTTCAGGGGCAGGAGTACAGCAGTGACGTGAGCAGCTACTGGCAGTGGCAGAGCTTGCACAGGGACTGCCTGAGCAGTGGTGGTGCCAGCTGTGTCCAGGAGTGGGCATTGCTCCGGGAGTTCAGCCCCGGCCCCCATTCACCTGCTTCCTAGTGCAAGACACAGCAGGGCAGGGGGGTGCAGCTGGGTCAGGAAGCCCACCAGATTGCAGCTACCAGCAGGGTGTCCATCCTGTATCACTGTGTGTGTCACTTGTGGCTGGTTGTGTGTCAGCTCTGCTTGGTGTGTGTCACCCGTGGCTGGTGTGTGCAGCATCCAGCCTGGCAATTGTTATTGCTGCCCCTGATTCACTTCAGGAGCCACATCCCTGGACATGAGGTGAGGTGTTGGGGTGCCTCAGCAACCCCTGCTCCTGCCTGCTGCTGGACAGCAGCACTGCCCCTGCCCAGAGAGGCTGTGGACAGGAGGAAGTGAGACCTCAGGGGCTGGGATCTGGTGAAGGCATCATGCCTGCCCACCAGCCTGCCCAGAGCCTGCTCCAGAGCGCTCCTTCAGAGCCAGAACCACTTTGCAGAGCTGGGAGGGAGCCAGGGCCAGTGCCAGCTGGCAGTAGAAGTATTGGAAAGGCAGGCTGCAGGCAGGGCCCACCACAGTTCCCACATTATCTGACTGGAGGAGGAGGATGAGGAAGAGGAGAAGGAGTGACCTTGTAGTGGAGCTGGCAGAGACCCCACCACTGCAGGCCCTGTGGGAGCTGCTGCCACTGCTGAGGCTCTGTCATGGCTTTGCTGTGCTATTCCCTCATCCTCAGCCAGCATACGGGGGCCCAACGTGTCAGTGAGACCTGCACCCTCTTCCCCAGACACCCCAATATCCCCCCTCAGTGCCCATGTCCCACCAGGGGCCGTGTCCTGCTAACATAGAGGGGCCAGACCTGGTGGTCCTGGGCAGGCTGCTCTGTGCCCACATGGCTCTGCAGGCAGTGTGCAGTGGGCTCTGCCAGCTCACACCATTGGCACGGGCTGGCAGCTGAGAGGGAGGCTGGCTGTTGACGTTGCCGGGACCTTAAACATTCACACCAGTGCTCAGTGCTAATTAATTATCTTCTTACACCTTTATCTCTCTATCTGTAGCAGTGATGCAGCAGGGACAGTCCCTGCCTCCCTGGCCACACAGATGTCCTGCTCGAGTTTATTTTTATTTATTTTTCACCTGTATGTTTCGGCATGAGTGTGGAACAGCTGCCACACCCAGTCTGTGGCTGCGAGTGGCTCTGTGCCCTGTCTGGGCACCCCTTGTCACAAGCACTCTTGAGTACCGTGCTGGGTGTCCGGCACAGCTCTCCCCAGTGTGAGTCCTTGGGGGTGGAGCTTTGAGCTCAGCTTTTCCCATGGATAACACATCCAGAGGCCTTGCTGCTCGCATGACCTCCTGGACATAGGTCTATTCCTGCTTACATGTCCTCAGTTCATACCCACCTGCTGTCTGTGCCAGGTGCTGTGTCCCATGTCCCTGCTGGCCTTGTGCTGGGCTCCTGCCTGCAGGGAGCCAATCGGCTCCTCTAGCACCGGCAGCTCAGCCCAAGCCTGAGCTCGGTTTAAGGGGTTACCCCAGCTGTGCTGTTCTGGCCTCCCTACCCACCTGCACAGGACCTGAACACCATGGCAGGACAATGACAGCAATTGGAGCATCCCCTTCCTCCAAACACCCCTGGCACATCTGGACAGCAGCATCCTGGCCGTGCCATGTCTGGGCCGCACATTCCATATCATTTATTGCTTGTTCTTCTGGTCTGTACTGTCCTGCTGGCAGGGCCATGCAGGACTAGGGTCCTTGCAGGACTCCAGCCAGACCTCAGCATGGGTCCCTCTGCCCATCCCACTTGTGGCCGGGCCATGCTGGGCTGCACTGGTGCCAAGCAGGGGGTGTGGTTGGGGTGGGGAGATCCCAAAATTCCCAGATTCAACAGCAGCCCTGCATGTGCAGAGGCATGACTGGGAGCTGCAGCAGGCATGCTGGCACTGCTAACAAGTGGGTGGCATGGTGGTGACATAGCTGCAGCTGAGTGGAATTTGGACCCACGTGGTGTGCCAGCCCAAGTACCCCACCTTGGGGTGAGTATTCAGAAGTGGGGACCCATGGCCAGAGTGTTGGGGAACCCATTCCCTGCCTGCCTGAGCACTGGACAGGTGTCACCAGCCCCCAGGAATGTGTGAGTGTGCAAGGCTGGGGCAACATTGGGGCATTGTAGTTTGACAGCCCCACAGGGTGACTGCAGTCAGTGTTGGAGGTGCCCATGTGGCACCTGGGTGGTGGCACATAAAGTGCTCAGTCCCCATAACCCAGCCCACTCCCACCAGCACAGGAGTCTCACTGCTAGGCTGTGAGGTGGGCTCAGAGAGCAGCAAAGCCTCTGTGGGCTCACTCAGTCCACAGGGTGCCCATGCAGTGATGCCAGCTCACCAGTCACTGGCTGGTGACACATGGGCAGCTCTGAATTGCAGCCAGTGACAGCTGGACAAGCCCAGCTCGTTCTTTAAACAGAGATAACAGCCTTCACTGGGATCCAACCTGGGCTGCTGGACTCTAGCTTGGGGCTCCGCCCCATCACTCCTCACAAGATGGCTCTGAGAGTCTTATCCATGTCTGGCAGTGTGGGGTGGTCCACAATGGGGTGACTTCCTCCACCAGTGATCAGCTTTTGGCAGCACTTGTTTTGGGAGGAAGTGTTTCCATGAGCCTGTGGCACAGATGGGGGCCCCTACAGGTGTGTTCCCTAGTGCCCTTCAGGGTTATGATATGTCCCCAGCCTGAGGCCACACATGCCACAACCGCCTCCTCCTCCGATTTTTTAACAGAGCAGCCTTGAGAGTAACCCTGGGGAAGTGGAGCTAGGAGCCAAGTCAAATTTCGGTGCTTAGACATCTGATTATTTGCCCGTTAAGCACTAATTGCCCCCCAGACATGTGGCCAAGCCCCACACCAAGCCCGAGGAGCAAATGGTCCAGCAAAAAATCCAGCTCCCATGGGCACAGTGGGCACTTTCCCCCACCCCGAGTGCACTCCCTACAGGCTTCTTGCCAGGTGTGCAGGTCAGCCAGCATTAAAATTGCAGTTGCTGCACCCTTGCCAGTGCCATTCGAGGTGGGGAAGGTGATGACTTTGTCATGAGGTGTAGTGGTAAGTTGCCTGGGCGCAGGCTGGGGTTCGTAGTAGCAGGAGTAGTTTGATGGTGAAATAAGGCCACGTAAAGGCAGGGTGTTGCATATCCCACTCCTGTGACTTTGGGGTGACATCTTTCCTGAGCCCTTGCTGGGAGAGCATCACCGTCATGATTCGTGTCCTGGCGGTTCCATCCTGTTTAGGACTCTCAGCTGTGTACAGGGTGCTGCCCCCCTCGCCCCTGGTGTGCTGCAGGGCTGGGGATACTCAGGACAGCCCCCACAGTTGTGGTGCCCCTCGCTGTGGGGTGCAGCGGGGCTGTCTCCGGTGTTGCCATGACCCTGCTTGCTCCCACTGCTTCCTCCGGAGAATGCCAAAGGGATGGGACCCTAAGTGCTGGTACCAGCACTGACACACCCCACTGAGGCTTTGGGGGCGTTGGTTTGGCACTTACAGTTTGACAGTTGCCACACAAGCATTGGTCTGTGCTGGTTGGATTTCATCTCCTCATGCAGGGCAGGCAGGGGCAGGAGATCCTAGTCACTGCCAGCTCTGCAGGGCTCAGCACTTGCACAGGGTGTCCCATGGGATGGTGGCACCCTGGGGCTGGGGACCCTTGGGTGATATGGGCACTGCATGCTCATCGCTGCATACACACTGCCTTGTGCAGGTCATGGAGTCAGACACTACCTCAAGTTGGAAGGGGCCCATGAAGATCATCGAGTCCCACTCCTTGGTCATTAAGATCTTGGTTAATTCCGGCTGGTAATGGCTTTGTGGAGGCAGAGCAGGCTGAGGGGTGGCTGTGGTGCAGCCTGTCAATAGGCGGGAGCTGCAGCAGGAGCAGCCATGGGCAGCCTGGGGCAGCTGGATCCCACTCCAAGAGGCCATGAACAGACCTGGGAGCATGTTTGACCCCTCTTCTCCCCCTGAGCTGTTTTGTCCTGTCTCCACAGCAGCATCGTGTCCTCGGAGCCTGGACTGTGCCCTACAACGCCGAGAGTTCTGCCCACCAGGTTCGGGTGCCTGTGGGCCCTGCCTGCCCCCCTTCCAGGAGGACGACCGCGGGCGCTGTGTCCAGAAGCAGCTCTCACCCAATGGTAGGTGCACCCACCCTGCACCCCTCTGTCTGCACACCTACCTGGACACCTACCCTGCAGCTCTGGGATGTTCTGTGCCTCCGGGCAGAGCCCCACCCCAGCAGTACCCCGTCCTCTTCCTTCTCTCCATGGCTGTATCTCTGTGGGGATGGCGGCTCTTCTCCCTCTCACCCCAGCTGGGGGTGTGGTTTTGGGCTGGCAACCCTATCCAGCTCTGTGTTCATCTTCTTTTGATGACTATACATATCCCTGTCAGCACCATAGCAAGCCCAGGACCTCCAAGGACAGGAGTAGAACAGGCAGCTTCTGGGGATCTCCAAGGTCTGCTTGGTTGTTCCAGGGCTCAGGCTTTGCAGGAGCAGTGGAGCCACTTTCAACACACTGATCAGTGACTTATGCTGGCTCTCTGAGTGACTGAAACAGGTGCTCATGGCCTTACTCATCCCAGGGCTGAGCTGGTGCCAGTGTTTGGGGTTTCAGTGCCTGATTCCCTGTGTTTAGAGATACTTGATTGTGGTGCAGGACTGCTGTTTCCTCCTTGGGTGATGCCCAGCATCCATCCTGGGTGGGCTAGAGTCAGCTGTTATGGGCAGGACCATTCCCTGGCTGCACACCAGGGCACCAAGGGCTGCACTGGGTGTTATTCCTGGCTCCATCCCTGAGGAATCTGAGGGACTGTGGCAGCCCAGGGGCAGTAGCCCATTGTGACCCATCCCACTACTGCTGGAATACTCCACACAGCTGCAAAGACAGTGCTGCGGGCCAGGCACAGACATTTTCTTGATGTGACAGTCAGCTCTTCATGCAGCTTGGAAAGCTGTGGCAGAGCTATTTCTGTGCCCCCTCTCTGTTTATCTCACAGGTGAGTTAAGACCATAATTCTGGCTCCACACAATTATTTATTGTTACAAAGTGGAGTGGCCTCTGTGGCTGGGGAAGAGGCCAGGACCAGCCATGCCCTCAGGCTGCTCCTGGAGGGTTCTGTTTGGGACCATCTAGATGCAAGGTACTCTGGAGTGCCTCTGAGTCACCTCCTGGTGCAGAACATATTGGCATCTCCCCCAGCCCACCCTTCTCCACCTGCTCTTCACTCCCACTGCCCCTGAAAGTCTCCTGCTAAGGGGTTCCAAACTCCTGGGGAGCTACTAAAAACATGCGGAGTGGCTTGTCCTATGCCAGGCAGGATGGACAAGCACTGATCATTGAACCAGAGAGGCAGCTTCCCCTGCATCTGAACTCCATGGGGACATGGAGTTTTGGGGGATTGCTTTGTGTTGTTGAGCATGTTCAGGGTTTTGTCAGGGTGCAGTTGGAGATATCATCTTCACCCATGACTCAGCCCAGGTGGACACATGGAGGATGTCAGAGCCCAGCATGCCTTCAGTGCCTTTCCTTGGAGGAGAATTACTCTGTAGATCAGAGGGGAGAGCCTCAAAGCAAAGCCCTTTGGCTGAAATGAGAGGGATGGCTGGGGGGGATAAGAGAGGATGGCACAGGGGTAGGGTGACAGCATTTGACAGCAGTCAGTGCCCCTGCCATGGGCTTCATCCACTGACACTGAATGACTTCAGCAGTTGTTTAAAGTTTATTTTTTAATGTGAAATCTTGAGAGCAAATTCCCCTCTCACAAGGGCTGCACATGCGCTAGCGTCTCCATAGCAACCCAGCTCCTTTCTGAAGGATGTGGCTACAGTCGCATCCTCACCCAGAGAGATGCAGGACCATCCTGTAAGGACCCACCAGGGGAGGATGGTGACACCAAGGTCTCTCCCAGTCCCATCCTCTTGTCCCAAGCAATGCCACTAGCTTGTGGCAGCAAAAGTGTGGAGACTGTGGTAAATAAAAAAGGGGGATCCCCTCCCAAATCCTCTGTTTTAGCATCCTGATGATGCCCAGCACCTCTTGACAGAGAGGCACCATTTATTTTTCTGTGGAGGCTTTCTCATCCTGCCTGTACCTTCATCTGGTAGCAGCAGCAGAGAAGTCTGTGAGGATGAAGAGGGACTGTGATAGCTGCATTTAGGGGGAGATGCAAGGCAAACAGAGGGCTGCTGTAGCCCAAGGATGCCTAGGCCTTTGAAGGGGATACCCATTCAGCCCTTCTGCTACGTAGGCAGCCCCTTTAAAGGGTTATATGTCCTTGAGCTAATTGTGGCTGCTGGTGACTCTGATCCTGGGATCCTGCCGCTGTGTCATCCCCACAGTTCCTGGCAGGAGCCAGGGATCCTCTCCTGAGACCAGCTTTTTGGGGTGAAAAGCACCCTTTGGAGTCTCAGGAGGGCAATGTATGTAAGTGGTGTGTCCCTGCCATTATGTGTAAGGGTCTCAGCTTACCTGGCACAGCATCAGTGCAGAGGTGAGATGAGCTGCATGGAATCTGGGTACAGTGCCTCCCACAGCTGGCTGTCTGCACCTGGCTGCTGCTGTCTTGCACAGGACTATGAGCCCCCCAAAATCCAACGTGCACCATGGTGCTGCATGTGTCTGTGCTGTGATGGGTTTGAGTGATGTTTGGGTTTGAGATAGTGTGTCTCATCACTGCTTCTGCTCGACCGGCATGAAGCCTCACTGAGCTACAGGAAGCACTTTGAGAAAAGGAACCTCAGCTCACAGATATGGGGGTTCCCTATTCCCTGGCTTGCTGTGCTGCCAGCACCAAGGAAGACATCAGCCATCCTGGGGCAGGACTGTAGAAATTACTGGATTTGTAGGAATTTTGTGCCCTCCAGTGGACATTGTCAGTCAGAGATCTCTTCAGCCCAGGGTAGAAGCAACATGTGTCTCTCCTTGGTCCCTGTTTCCCCAAATAGTCAGGGTAGGTGTGTGTCCCAGAGGAGGTGGAAGCCCTGAGGAGAGACCGGGGCAGAGCAGAGGGGTTGGGGGGCTGTGTGTCAGCCTGGCCATGCCATCCTGCTGCAGCAATGGCAACTACCATGAGGGGGCACCCACAACCTGCACAAGCCTTGCCTGCGCCCCTGAGTGCCCCTGGACCTGTCCTGCCTGGGCGTGTGTGCCCTGTGCCTGTCCCGTCACTGGCCTGCGTGTCCTGTATGCCCTGCCTGCACCTTGTTCCTCCCCAGCATCGCTGCCCCTGCTCCTGGGGCAGTCAGGCAGGAACTGGGGCTCACACCAGCCCCCTGTTCCCTTGAGGAGCTCAGGGCCAGCATTTCACATACCCACAGTGTCTGGCAGCACCCAGCCCTCAATGCCTTAAGAGCACAGCCACTGGCAGAGAATTTGATGATAAAGCTGGTTAGTGCAGGTAAGCGGCACAGCCATGCAGCAATGCCAGGACCCCACACTGGTGTCTCCATATCCCATGTGCCACTTCACACACTCCCACAGGGTGGGAGTCCCTGAGGCATCTGGCAGCTGATCTGGCTGCTTTTCAGCTTTTTTTTCTTTTTCCACAACATTACATCCAGCACCAACACAGCCTGATGGTGGCACACATTGAATGGACAGGGTTGTCCCCTGTGGAAACAGACCTTTCCCAGAGTGCAGACAGGAGCTAGAGCCAGAATGTCCCCATCCCAGGCACTAGGATGTCCTGTGGCACAGGGCTTTCCCTAAACTGGGCACCAGGATTTTCCCCTCAGAGACAGGGCTGTCACACTCTGTCCCATGCCAACTCCATTGCCCCTTGGGAGACCTTGGCATCCTGGCACTCACCTATTGGGCATGGCACTAGCACAGTCCCAGCCTGGCACCACTTGGCCACGGTGCTGCTCTGGGATGCTAATTACAGGGTGCCAAGAGCCAGGGAAACCCGGGACTCCAGCCAAATGTGGGAAGCTGGGGGCAGTTTGAGGACCCAAGGGCATGGAGCATGTGAGGACAGTGACTCTTGGTGCTTTTGTTTAAAGCAAGAGTGTCCCCCGTTTAAATTGTTTTTTGGCTCTTGTGGCCCTGTTATGGGGCAGCAAAATGGCCTTTGTGCACGGCTGCTGAGGGAATCAGGGTTTATATCCAAACACTGGATGTGAGGACAGATTCCAGAGAAGTAACTTGGTTATAACCTTGAATTATCTGGGAATTAACCTGCCAGTACCTCTTTGCCTTTGTATGTCTGGATTTAGCCCCCAGGGCTTCCCTGAGGGGACAGTCTGAATGTGGGCAAAGGAAGCAGGGATAGGATGGGGATTGAGATGGGGGCAGGGATGTCTACTGCCTTTGAAGTTGAGTTTAATCCTGTTAAAAGCAGTGGTGAGTGTCAGAGCTGGACTCTGCTTGATGAGCCTGAGAAGAGCAACTCCACTCTTGCTGCAATGCTGTCACCTCATGGGTGGGCACCCCCTGGCCAGAGTGGGAGTTCTGCCTGTGCCTAATGCTGCAGGAGCCCTCTGAGGGATAAATGTCCCTGGTGAGCCCTGTGCTGGGGCATGGGCTTGGACAGCCACCTCTGAGATGCTGCTGGGGCCAGACACTGGGGGTACATCCCTTGCTGCATAGGGCACCCCTACCCTCCCCGAAGGACCTGCATCCCTCCAGGCACTGGACAGAAACCAACACCTCTACTGGAGCAAGGGCTCCCACAGTCTGCTGAACAGCCAAGCCGAGCCCTGCTGTGGGGTGGGTCCAGCCACTCAGGGCCATAAAGGACAATTTGAGGTGAAAACCAGTGTTCGGGTGTTCCCTGACTTCAACTCACTATGCTGAAGCTAGGCAGGGCAGCTGGGGAGTATTTGTCCTCCTCATTGGGACTGCTCCCATCCCTCCTCACTTGGGACTGCTGTGTGACCCCAGAGGCAGGGACACAGGGCAGGTCCTGCACACCAGGTGCTGGCACCCTGCCCTCTCACAGAGTCTGCAGGACCTGCTGCCCCTCTCACAAGAGCAGATGATGTTGCTCCTGATCCTCCTGCATTTGTGGGGTGAAAATTCCACTAAAAGCAGCAAGGATATACAGAGGTCCTGGGGCACAGCGTTTGGACAGCTGTGTCTGAGGAGCCTCAGACTGAACACCACCTGTGTTGTCTGGACCTGGGACACAGGAGCACCTTCCTGGGGGTAATTGTCTGGCCCCTGGGGGTGGACTCATGGCTGCATCCCACAGCGCCCACCTCACACCCATTCTCCCACAGGACGGACCTCCGTTCCCAGCTTGGAGGCAGAAATTGATTTTCTCGCGGATGTGCTGGCCAAGCAGGAGGCTCCTCGCCACCACCCGCCACAGGATGGCAGACCCAGGAGTAAGTGCTCGCTCCCTGCTCCCAGCAGTGCCAGGGACCCCATGGCAGCCAGACCCTCTGGAGCTGGCCAGGCACTGTTCAGCACTCTTGTCTTCTTCCACAGCCATCCTAGTGCCCAACAGCAGCAGACAGCGTGTGGCCAGTGGGCTGAGAGGGGGGCATCTGCAGCAGGGTCCCACCGGCACTATGGCAGCCACCACCCTCCCCACCACTGCCACAGTCCAGAAGTACCCGGTGGAGGCGTCCCCCATCCCTGCAAATGACAACATAGTGCTCGGTGAGACCCTGGGACTCAGAGGAAGAGCTTTCATACCCTCCAGGGAAGCATGGGCTGGTGTCACCATGCTGCCAGCTTACCTGCTGTCCCTTGCTGTCCTTCCCACCTCAACAGGGCTGATCGTGGTGTGCACAGTGGCCGGGATCTCAGCGCTGATTGTGGCGGCCATCTGCTGGTGCAGGTGAGCTGGGGCTGCTGACAGTCCCGTGGTGTCCCTGTGCCCAGGGCAGTGAATTCCCATGCTTCCCAGGCATGAGGGGTTGGAAGAGAGGCAATAGCTACCCTTGCCAGTCTCCCCAAGTTGTGGCATCAGCTGTCCAGGGCAGGAGGACAGTAGTGAGACACGCCTGTGCCAGATGCAGGCTCCTGGGAGCAGGTGGCACCTCGTGTGGGCATCACTCTGGCGCTGGGTCCTGACACTGCCAGCAAGCTGGTGCCTTGTGCCCAGGCCCCATGGGCTGGAGGTGACTGCCTGTCATGGTGGCATCACAGGGAGTAGGGCTGACCCTCACTGGCTCCTGAATGGAGTCATCTGCTCCAGTGGCTTCCCATATCCTCTGGGATGGACTATAGAAGTCATTGTGCCCCACGCTGGGCACTGGTGAGGCACCTCAAATCCTGGGTTCAGTTTTTGGCCCCTCATGGCAGGAAAGACATTGAGGGGCAGGAGCATGTCCAAAGAAGGGAATGGAGCTGGGGAAGGAGCACAAGTCTTACGAAGAGCAGCTGAGGCTGAGAGAGCTGGGAAAGGGGCTCAGCCTGAAGAAAAGGAGCCTCAGGGGGGACCTTCATGCTCTCCACAACTCCCTGACAGGAGGGGGCAGCCAGGAGAGGGTCAGGCTCTGCTCTGAGGGAACAAGGGACAGGATGAGAGGAAATGGCCTCAACCTGTCTCAGAGGAGATTTAGGTTGGATATTAGGGAAGATTCATCTAAAGTATGGTCACGAATTGGAAAGGGTTGCCCAGGGAGGTGGTGGAGTCACCATCCCTGAAAATGTTCAGAAAACATGTGGATATAGCACCTGGGGACGTGGTTTATTTGTGGACTTTGGCAGTGCTGGGTTAATGGACTTGATCTTAGAAAGCTTTTCCAGCCTTAGTGATTTCCTGATTCCAAATTCCCCTTCCCGGCAGGTTGCAGAAGGAGATCAGGCTGGCACAGAAAGCAGACTACTCAGCCCAGCGAGTAGCCAGCCCCCTGCCCTATGACAAGATCTCGGTAAGGCGCCCATGTCCCTCCCTGGGGGATGTTTGGCACTTGGGCCCCAGTGCACTGTTGGAGGGATTCCCACACAGCGGAGGCCCCCCACCAGCCAGGCTGGGGCCCTCCAAAGCCCCATCTCCATAACTGTTCCTGCTCACTCCACAGCCCGGGGACAAGACACTGGCTCAGAGTGCCCAAATGTACCACTACCAGCACCAAAAGCAGCAGATGCTCTCCATGGAAAAGTAAGCATCCTGGGAGCAGACAGCATGTATGTGTCCTGCCATTCATCTCTCTAATCATCCCACTGGGCTACACCTCCTCTCTACATCTTCTTCCCCCCAGGCATAAAGAGGAGCCCAAGCTGCCAGACTCAGCATCATCTGATGAGGAGAATGAGGATGGAGACTTCACCGTATATGAGTGCCCTGGGCTGGCTCCGGTATGTGGGTGTAGGAGGGCGAGGAATCCCTGTGCATGTGGGGGTGTCCAACGTGCCTGGGATGTGCACTTCTCTGGGCACTTCTCCACAGGTTCTTCATCAAACCTTGAGATGCTCCAACCCCTCTGCTCCCCCCATGTCCCTGGCCAGCTCCCACTGAAGTTCCCCAGTGGGCAGGAGTGCATGTCCTGGCACGAGGCTTTTCCCTGGGAGCAGAGAACTAGAGCAGCCCTGGCACACCTGACCCACCATGCCTGTGGCAACAGGGGCATGGGCACTACTCCTGGGCACCGGGGCTGGGGAGGCTCGTCCTTGTGCAATCCCAGTGCCTGGAGAGCAGACCTGCGACCTTTCACAGGCAGAGAGGGTATTCCTAGCTAGCAGGGGACTTCGGGGAAGGGCAGCTCTTAACAGCCCTTGGTACAAAGAGCACAAAGGGACAAAAGGAGCCTTTTACATGGTAATAGCTGCAGAGCGCAGCCATCAGGGCCCAGATCGAGGGTCATCAGTGGGTCTTTGCAGGCCCATTAATGGGCATTTGATGGCAGGCAGGCAGTCTGGGCAGGGCACCCCATTCCTGCCAGCCGTGCTAGGGGACCCATCCTGGGGTCCCCAGTCTGAGCAAGGAACTCTCTTCCTGCCAGCCAAGCTGGGACTGCTGTCCTGGGGTTCCGTTCCACCCAAGTCCTTGGGTTTTACCTCACCCCATCCCCGCCTGCCAGGGAGGCACACCTTTACAGTCCTGGTGTTTGTCATCCATCGCAGCCCTCTAGGTTGCCCCCCTCCCCTTCTCCCTGCTTCCTGCCGGGCTGGGGTTCAGATCCAAACCCCTTGGGTTGGGACAGCTGAATCTCAACTATTTTCTGACCTCCCGCCTTTTCCTTTTCTCATCCCTCTCCCTCCACCACGGCAGACCGGAGAAATGGAAGTGAGAAACCCGCTGTTTGACGACTCCTCCTTACACCCCTCTGACCCCAAGTCGCACCAGTAACCACTCCGTCTCCTGCGCCCGAGCTTGCTACAGACTGTGCCTGCGCCGTGCCCGGCAGGGTGACCGTGTCGGAGGGGCACCCACAGCTAGGCCGAGGGATGCTGACCCCGCGCTGCCAGACTGTTCGACGCCTGCCCAATAAACACCCACTAACAGCTATGGGGGGGGGATCGCCCCCGTTTTCAGCGTCCTTGTCCTCTTTGCTGCTGTGATCGAGTCTCTGCATTGCCCTTTGCTGACAGCTGTTACGGGCGCAGGGGGGCAGCTGCTTTGGCACAGAAATTCGGGGGAAGGGGGGGACTGCGGCACTGTCCCTTTGGAGCTGGCTTTGAGGAGGGGGCTGCTGCCCTAGCTAGGCTGATGCATAGCAGCTGGAAAGGAGCCAGAGAGAGGGTCAGAAAGCAGGAGAGGGCCAGGAGGGCTCGGCATGCTCATGCCTGGCATCAGGACTGCCAGCCTGCTCAGAGACCCTCTGTCAGGGATGGAGCCTTTCCCTGGAGCAGGTGGCATCACTGAGGGCTTCAGTGCCCATTCTGCCTCATCCACCCCAGCTTGGGCAGCTCCTGGGAGCAGGATAGTGCTCTGGGAGCCAATGGCAGGAACAGCTTGAGCAGGCATTGGCATCACTCCCCAGGATGCTCATTCAGATGCTGCCCTGTGCTCTGAGCCCTTCAGGGGTGCTAGGCTTCAGGTTTCCTGGGGCATGGACAGTCCCAGTGCTACTGTGGCCTGGGAGCCCACATCAGTATGTACTGGCAGAGGATGGGCTCTCTCTTACCAGAGCCCTCAGTGGGGTAAAAGCTCAGAAAAAGTGTTCAAGGTTTTGTTTTTAAGCTTATGTGGCTCTGGCGGAGGAAGGAACAGGACTGGAGGAAGCTGGGGTGGCTGAGAGGAGTAGCCAAGGCATGGGGGCTTTGCTGTGCTGCTTCAAACCCCATAGAGTCCATGCCCTGGCAACATCCCTGTGGAGCTAGGCAATGTGTGTTCTCTGGGCGTCCGTCTGTGGCAGGCAACAGTCTCCACTGCTCCATCCCAGGCACTTCTCAGGCTTCAGACACTCCGTGCACTCTCTGGTTGCCTGTGTCCAGCCTCACCAGCCCTCACCAACATATTCTTGCTTGGAGCCCAGTGCTGCTCCTCAAATCCTCCCGGGTGCATAGGTCATGAACGCCTCCAGTGGAAGGTCCAGAACAGGGTTTGGGGTTTGGGTTACTTTGCACAGGTGTGGCTCCATGTCCAGACCCTGTTGTGGATTGTCACTGCCACAGGTAACCTTTTGTGTTCACTGGAGCCATTGCACGCTCAGGCACGCATGGGCAGGGCAGACAGCAGTGGCAGGGATGTGCTCGTGAGTGGTGGTGGCATGGGAATGTCCCTGTCCCTGGCAGGGTGGCTGACGGAGGCCATCGTGGCACAGATTCTGTCCCCATGTCCTGCACTCCCCCGGGCTGCTGCCACTCTCCCCACACCTCTCGTCGTTGTTGTATGAATTGTAGTTCTTTTAAAAGGAGATTTTATTAAACAACCATGTTTGAGACCTATGCGAGTATGTGGTGTGGGGCCCGTGGCTCGGGGGGCTCCTCTCGACAGTGGGGTGGGACAAAGGGATAAGGAGGGAGGATGCTGTGGGTCCCCAAACCTTTCCTAGGGAACAGTGAGCAACTGCTTCTGCAGCTGGAGGAGCATCCAAACCCTTCCCAAGGATTTTTCCAGGCACGTAAAGAACCGGGAGTAAATTTCTTGTTTCTCAGTATTTGCCAGGAGAGATTTCTCTGGCGAGAGGTCGGGTGGGAGCCCTTCGCACCCAGCCCTGCAGCACCCAGCACCCGCCCCGCCTCCTCCCCTCGCCCCCAGGGCCCTTCGCACCTCAGGGATGACAGATAAGGGCTATCGAGTCCCCGCATTGTGTGCAGCCGAGCTCCTTTGATCACGCCAGCCCCCCCAGCAGGCTGATACCATCTCTCCTGGTTTCGGCAGCCGGAGCTGGGTGCTGACTCACCGCCAAAGCACCCACCCGGGATGCTTCTCTCATGGGGGTCTCCAGCTGCACCCCTGGGCGATGCACACCCCAAATAACCCGAGATGCCCCCAGTCCTGGGGAAACCCAGCCTCGAACCCAATCCTGTCTGCCGAGGTCCCCAAATTTGTCCTCCTTTTGCTCCCACAACCCAGCAATCTCTCTTGGAGCACATCCAGACATTTTGGGAAGCTCTAGCTTATAGTAAAACTTGACTGTTCTGCCTGGGAAGACCCGCCACCCAGCCCTCTGCTCTGGGCACAGTTGCCACAGGAGTCCTGTGTCCCCTGGGAATCCCTGTCCCTATTACACATCCAGGCATGGAAGAGACATTTGTCCAGGGACAGGGCACCTGTGCTGCAGACATCCAAGGCCTTCAGTAACACAATAGGGCGAGCCCACTGGTGTGTTCAGGCACTGTGGTGCTGTGGGTGAGACCCACATTACAGCCCAGGGCCTTTGTAATAAGGGGACAGAACTGGACCAAAGCAAGCTCCGTGATTTTTCCCTGGGCCAGGTTTGGAAGCAGACTCCATACTGTCCTCCCAGGCCAGGTGCAGCTCAGCAAGCTGTGCTGATAGGGAGCAGATTGGTGTTCCTCCAGGCATGGGATTTCTGGAAATGAAACCCCAGCCCAGCCCTCCTTAGATGGTCCTGGAGTGGCCCCCTCACCATGGAACCCTGATACATCACGTGCAGGACTGGCAGCCCCGCTTCCGTGGGCAACTCAGGAGTTTCCAGCACAGCCCCACTGGCTTTTCCATCACCTGTCACAGAAAAGGGTGGCCTGACCATGAATAAAACATCAGCCATGCTCATCCACTCTCTTAAAATCCCAAGCACCAGTGCCACACCAGCACAACTCAGCAGAGGATGAGCAGATGTAAATCTCTCTCAGGCCCTCTCCAGCCTTCTGCTATCTCAGGGAGCCAGTAAAACAGATGCATTTCTTTCTGCTCCCATTTTGTTAGCAGGATCCCACTGCTCCCTGGCTGCCTTAAACAGATCCTGGCCAAGCCTGGAACACCAGTAAATTCCAGATATGAGCTGATAGAACGATGCATCCATCAATCTCCTCTGAAGCAGGCAGAAGAGACTTGGCCACTGCCGCTCAAAAGACCCTACACAACAACATCACACAGCCCCCCCAAGATCACCCAAAATCATTGAAATGAAGGCGGGGGGGGGGGGGCACACACGGAGGAACCCCACTGACTCCTTCCACATCCCCCAGCTAAAACCATCACCGCCACAATGGGACCGCGCCTACAAAGGGGCCGGTTCAAAGTCAACGTCTCCCTTCCCCTCCGTCTGTATATGAAAGGACCAGGAATGCGTTTGAGGGCCGGGGGGGTGGGGGGGCGGGGGGGGGGAAAGGGGGAAGGGGGGGAAGAAGAGGTAGATGGGGGGGAGGGGGGCCTGGGAGGCTTCCCGGGGGGATGGAGAGAAAAAGTAGGTTGGCAGGAGGAGGGGGTCCAGCCCGGGAACAATAAATCAAAGGGAAAGGGAGTTACTGCCCAGCCAAGGAGCTTCTGAAACCCTGGGCCGCAGCAGGAGCCTGGGAGGGGCAGGGCTGATGGCTGCCATCAGGGTCCCGCAGAGACATTTCCTCTGCCCGCTGGCAGTGGGGCAGGCAGGAGCACAGCAGGCAGTGAGCAGGTCTGCCTGCACAGCGCTGGGTCCAGCATCCCTAACAGCATGGTCCAGCATCGTCCCTCGGCAGATTGAATCCAGCCCCAAAGTCCAGAAGCCATAGGGCTCACTCAGGGCTACCCATATCCCCACTGACAAGGTTTTTGAATCCTTAGATATTTTTCCTGGGGCTGCCCTCCCTCCTGGAGCAGTGTGGCACAGTCAGGATGGCAGCCTGGTACATGTCCTGCCAGCTGATTCGTTTTTTTCGTTAGAGGAATATCATCAAGAGGCTTAGCTGTTCCACTTCCCCTCACATGTAGCAGTGTCGTGTGTTGGGTCAGGGGCTGCTGCTGGCATTGTGGATACCAATGTCTGGGTAGGAGTCCCTGTCTTTTAGCCCTTGGGTGCCGGTCCCCAGGGCACCCCTCTCTCTGGGTGCCAGTCCCTGGGTTCCAGCCATCCGGCAGCCAAAGCAAGTACTTCATAAACATCATCAAGCACCTTCCCGAGTTCCCCCGCCCACAGCCCCATTCCCATCCCGCCGCTGGGGAGGCTGCTCCAGCCTATCTTCTCACCATATCTCCAGTGCGAGACGGCAGCAGCTCCCGGTAATCCGGGTTAATAAACAGGCACCAGTGTAGGCAGCAGGATCACTCCCTGCCTTGCACCGGGTGGGATCAGCCCTCGTCTTGCTCCAGCTGAGGTGAGGGGGTGCCCACGCTGCTGGCACTTGCCCGTAGGCAGGAGCTGGCATCGGGCAGAGCCAAGCAAAGGCTGATGTGATGGCACGTCAGGACCGGGAAGGTTCCCGGTGCTGAGCCAGGAGGGCAGGAAAAGGGAGCCAGACTGGCAGCGCCATTGTGAAGGGAAAGTCTTTAAGACAGAGAAAATGCGGAGCGTGTTTCATTGTGGAGCTAACGGACACTACAGTCAGGGCTGCAATTCCTTCCTCGACAGCACACCCCGAGCTTTGGGACCCCAGGGACAGACACGCTTCTTTGAACCACAACCCTTCTCTGCAGAGTGAAGAAGAGGAATGGTGAGACTGTAAGGGTCCCCGGGACCCTCAGCTCTGTTCATGGTCCCCAAGGAGCTAAGGCTCAGTCAACAAGACCAGGCATCAAGAGGGTCAAGAGGTGATGGTCAAGCCCTGAACCATCATTGCTGCCGCACGATGACACCGGCATCGCGCGGCTTGTCCTCTGTACTGGGGACAAGTGGCTACCGCAGCTGGATAGGCTGCCCTCACACCAGTCCCTGGCCCCCGTCCATGCCGCCAGTAGCTCCCCAAAGCCATCCCGTCTCTTGCCTAGGCTCTGCAGCGCTGGCGGAAGATCCTGTGGCTGCTGCTGCCCTAACACTGGCCCGGTGCCCCCCGAGCAGCGTGGTGCTGGAGGGGTGCGAGAGATGTGGCTCTCCTCGAGTCCCCCGGGACCGGAGGTGTGTCAAGCCCCCCGGCAGGATAGGTGTCCTCCCCCCTCCCTGTCCCATCGGGGCCGCCCCATCCATCTCCCCGCCGGCGCTGGGTGCGGGCTGGCGCAACCCCCTTCCATCGCACCTTCCCTCTGTGCCCCCCGCCCCCCTGGGGGATCAAGTTCACGCCCGACCCACTGATGCAGGGTCCAATGGGGCCGGGGCCCATCTCCATCCGGCTCGGCCCGGCCCCGCCACTCTCAGAGGCCCCGGCGGCGCCGCAGCAAGGAGACAGCGGCCGGCAGCCCCCGCATGGAGCCCTAGGGCAGCGGGCGGCGGGCAGCATGTTCAGCCCGGACGGGGGGCTGCCGGCCGCCCCCTTCGGCCTCCTGACCGACGCCGGACCTCCCTTCTCCCGCGGCAGCTTCGACGGGGCGCCCGCCCAGCCGCTCTTCTTCCCTTTCGCCGCCACAGCCGAGCCCGAGCCCGCCCGGGACCCGCCACCGGCCCGCACCTGGCTGCCCCCTCCCGCCCCCGCGCCGCCCGCCAAGGCGGAGGCGCGCCCGGGTCGGCCCTGCAGCCAGCCCGAGCCCGAGCCCCGCACCGCCGCTTGCTGCGGCCCGGCCTGGCCGCCCCCGCCCTGGGCCGGCCCTGCGCCCTCCGGCCCCACCGCCCTGCCCGGGCCGCCCTTCCCTGGCCCGGCCGCCCCTGCCTTCCCTGGCCCTCAGCTCTGCCCCGCCGCGCTGCAGCCGGGCTCCGGCGGCCCCTCGGGGCTGGGTAGCAGCGGCAGCTCCAGCGGCGCCGCTAGCGAGGGCGGACACTCCAGCGACAGCGGTGAGGAGGTGAGACCCGACTGGACAGGGATGGGGCTCGCTCCCACCGTCCCCGTGGTGTGTCCCTGGGGCTTTCCTCCCTGTCCGGAGCCGCGGTTCCCCGCCCCGTTGGTAGGAGCTGCCCGGCTGCTCTCGAGTATTGCCGAGTCCCACCGGTGCCACCCGTCCGGCCCCGCCGTCGGGTGCCCCCGGGAGAAGGCCTGACCCGGCGCTGGGGCTCGTCCCGCATGTGTCAGACTCTCCGCAGGGGGAGAGCCTTAGGGAGGCTGCTTTGGGGTAAGATAGGGGTTTTGGGAACTCGGGAGAGCATTTTCCCTGTGCGATGCGGCGGGGCCGTTCCGGGTAGCGATGCCGAAGGCTGCCTCGGGGCCACCCAGCGCGTTCACCGAGGGCACCTGGCCAGCTCCCTCAGTCTCCTTTGGTCGGCTGCGTCCCTGGCCACCACTCGGAGCTCCGCGGGCAGTGAAGTCTGCTGGGGCAGGGACAGCTCAGAGATGAGGGCGGGAGAAAGACGGTGCGGTTCTTCCGGCGCGACTGAGTTTGTGGTTTGCGCTACTTGTTCATATTTCTCAATGTTGACGTACCCCAAGTCTGACCCGGGGACAGGGGCGGCTGCCCATGCCAAGGGCTGCTCCCTGATGGGGTTGGGAGGATTCGCACTGCCGCCAGCGGGCCGGAGCTTCGGGAGGTCCCACGCCAGGATCGATGTGTGTGTGTGTGTGTGTCCTCGGGTGGCGACCGGCCACGCTGGGTGGGGAATGGGCATAAATGGCGTTTTCTAGCTGCGGGACGGTGAGGAGGGATGCTCCAGGTTTACTAGTGCCAATTTATGCCAGAAACTAATAGCCGTAGCACAGTGACAGGAAAAAGTCCTGAAAAACTCGAAACTCCTCTGAAAACGTGGAAATTAGGTTAAAGGCCTCAAAATACCCCCGTAGAGGCTGAAGGCTGCGCGGCAAGAAGGTGGGAAGCACCTGGGTAGCCGCTTGCCAGAACGGAAGAGACTGCTGGTGGCAAAGAGGTGATTAAGTCCCATGGTGCTCACGTACGCTTTTATCCCTCTCTTCACGGGAGCCTTCCCTGCTCCCGACGCAGGAGGAAAAGCGGCTGGTGGGAGGCTGCCTCAGCCCGACAGCTATGGGGAAGTGGCCCACGCCACGGGAGAACAGAACGTCCCCGTGCGCACGTGTCATGGGACGAGTGAGAATGGGGCAAATCAGCCAGTGTGATCATCGGTGCTGCCTGTGGCCAGCCCTGGAGGGCGCGAGCCAGGGGACAAAGGCAACATCTCCAGGGCGTGTTGAGGCAGAACAGGAGCTCTTGGTGCCCTTGTGCATGGCCGCCACCTCGCCAGATTGGGTCGAGCTGAGCAGTGTGCGTGGTCGGAGTGGGTCCCGTGTGAGCCTGGTCGGTATCAACGCGGCCGAGGGCTCGGCCGAACCCTCTTCTGCCGCTGTCCTTCAAGGACCCCGAGTGTGAGTTGTCCTTTCTCAGTGTCTTTCTGCTCTTGCCAGGATGCGCCGACCTCAGGAGAGCTGGAGCAGTTCGCCAAGGATCTCAAGCATAAGCGCATCATGCTGGGCTTCACCCAGGCTGACGTGGGGCTGGCGCTGGGCACACTCTACGGTGAGGGGTCGCGGGAGGGCCCTTGCCTTCGCCCACAGCCGCTAGGAAGGGAGAGGTCCGGGAGGGGTTTGGAACCACCTGGGCTAATGATTTCTGCTCCGTAACGACCCGCTAAGGAGGCATCAAGCACCAGTCCCGGGTATCTCCAAATCTGCGGTGAGCTGGAGGGTTTGAGCTCACAGGGAACTGGTTTAAAATGGCCACAGTTGCTTATTGAGACATGTTTCAGGGCTTCAAATCCCCTCTGAAAGAAGAGGGCAAATGCTTTTCATGGTCTCCCAGGAATAGGGCAAGCTTGGGGGGTGGATCCTCGGGGAGCCCCTGGCAAGGGAAGCTGTCTGGTGTGTAATGCCCTGCCTGCCTTGCCCGCACAGGGAAGATGTTCAGCCAGACGACCATCTGCCGCTTCGAAGCACTCCAGCTCAGCTTCAAGAACATGTGCAAGCTAAAGCCGCTGCTGCAGCGCTGGCTCAACGAGGCGGAGAACACGGACAACATGCAAGAGGTGCAGGGCTGAGGGGGCTGGGTACCTGCAAGCCCTGAAACCACAGATTCTCCTCCCAATCCCATGTGCTTTCAGGGATAGGAGAGGGGAACAAAAGGCATCTTGTGCCACAGCACTATCTTGCAGCATGGCTTGAGGGCAAACCACAGGGTATAGTCTTCTGCCAGGCTGGGGAAGGAAAGCCCCATCCTCCTGCAGACACCTCGCTATTGTGGCAGCTCCCATTCTGGAGTAGCCATGTCCTGCTAGAATCTCGGGCTGAATGTGCAGCTTGTTGCTCACTGTGGAACCTGGGGGGGGATGCAGAAAGATGTGTCCAGTCTCACTGCTGGCAGTGCTGAGATACTGGAAATGGCCCTAGTCACAGTGGAATGATGCTCAGTGGAGAATCACAGGGACACAATCTGTGCCCCAAGCTCTGCAGCCAGCTGCACATGATGGAGACTCTTCCACCCGGTAACCAAACATATTCCCTCTTTCATTCCTAGATGTGCAATGCAGAGCAAGTACTGGCTCAAGCCCGGAAGAGAAAACGCAGGACCAGCATTGAGACCAACGTGAAAGGGACACTGGAGAGCTTCTTCCGCAAGTGTGTGAAGCCCAGTCCCCAGGAGATCTCTCAGATCGCCGAGGACCTCAACCTGGATAAAGATGTAGGTTGGGAGGGTGGGAAGGGGATGGGTGTCCAAATAGTGCCAGCTGCTGAGCACCTACCAGTTTGATACTTAAGCTCAGAGCAAGAATGAAATACACATGGAGAGATGTAAACAGCTGCCCTTTACCTCTGCCAGACAGTTATGTTATATAGGCTCATCAATATGAAAAAGAAAAACCCACTTGGTTCCAGAGAAGACTTTCATTCACAGATTAAATATTTGAAATTTAAAAGAGAGACAGAAATAGTTCCCAGACCCAACTACAGGCATCCATGTTAGTGTATATGTACATAAATATAAGAAAGTAATCTTATAAAAGTTATCCTTTGATGCTAAATCACCTCCAAAGAAGTTGATTTTTGATCCCGAGCGCCCATGTGGATAGTTACAATGTTTTTCTTCTGAAGTGGAAATACATCAGAAGAGAGACAAACCACAACCCATTAACAACAGACTAGTTTTTGTATTGGCTTCATCTGGCTATGCCACCAGCCTTTGGAGAGGAACCTTTCTTTTGATTTGTTATCATCTTTCCTATTCACATTTTCCATTTTTGTAATCTCTCAACTCTGAAAGCAGTGGGAAAATGATCATGGCTGAAGATTGTTTGAGCTGACCCTAGCAAGGAATTGTGACAGGCTGCACTGGCGAGTTGGGGTGCTGTAGAGTCTCCTTGTCACCCACAGGGCATGCCTGAGTCACCCCTTCACCCTTCTCTGTCTCCCTTTCCACAGGTGGTCCGGGTCTGGTTCTGCAACCGGCGTCAGAAAGGCAAACGGCTGCTGCTGCCCTACAGCAATGAGGCAGAGGGGATGATGTATGACATGAACCAGCCCCTAGTGCCCTCCACTCTGCCCATCCCAGTGACATCCCAGGGCTACAGCCTGGCACCCTCCCCCCCTGTCTACATGCCGACCTTCCACAAAGCCGAGATGTTCCCTCAAGCGCTGCAGCCTGGCCTCTCCATGAGTAACAGCGGCCACTGAACCAGGGGCTGTGGGCTCACTGCAGGTGGGCTGGTGCTCTGAGGCAGCCCCTCTTGCCCTGGGCTCACACAGGCACAGCCCTGCTTCTGCTTGCTGGGCTGATGTGTGGGGCTTTTGAAGAGCAATTGGCTAAAAGCCTGGCCCAGGGATGGTGCCTGCTCTCTGCAGATGCTCCCAGCCCTTCCCTGTTACGTGAGCTTACTGGTCCCAGCAGTGTTGGCCCCCCCACCACCCTCAATCTCTCCTGGAGGCAGGCCCCACTGCACCCTCTGAAGCATCATGTGCCCAGGGCTCTTGAGCCCATGCCTGGCCCCAGCCCAGCCGCTCTCCTGCGAAATGAAGAAAAAAGAAGTATTTTTTAGGTTTTGGAAAGGGTGGTGGGAGGGGGTGGTTTTATTTTGTTTTTAAGGTTTTTGGTTGTAGTTTTTAAAAAGCAAAAAATTTTGTAGTGATCTAGTTTCCCAGGTGTCTCCTTCCACCCTGTCATGTAGAGCGGAGCTGGGGTGCCATGCAAGGGCCAATGGCCCTGGTGGCTCTCCCCACCCCCCTGGGTAGCCAGGATGAGCTAAGGGCTGGGGCAAGGGGAGAAGGTGAGCCCCCCACCACTCCTCACCTTGTAGCACAAGAGAGCTTTACCTCTCTGTGGGGCAGCTGATAAGGCTTGTTTGGGTTGGGATGTCCTTCCCAGTGCTTTGTGCCCAGCATCTCCCCTAGGCCTCCCCTACTCTCCAGCCGCTGTTGTCACCCTGTCCCCACCCCCAGTCCAGCTGCCCAGAGACCACCTTTCCCTGGAGGGCCCAGCCCAGAGGGCCTATATCACCCTGTCCATGCTGCTAGCACCCCATGCCTTCCAGCCTACTGTAGTTAAAGATGATTTTAAAATTTTTTGTTCTTAATCTTATTCCCTCTGGCAGTGAAATAAATCTCAGACTTCTTTGAGGCAAGAATGAGTTAACCCTTTCCTTGCCTTCCTTGCATCTCTGCTCCTGCAGCCCAGCAGTTGAGGTTTGGCTGCATACAGGGGCACTGCAGGGCTGGAGCAAGGCACCCTAAGAAGGGTGCCAGCTACACTCAGCTCTTTGCTGCCTGCAGTTTGGCCCTGGAGTGGTACCAACTTGTCAGAGCTGTTGTCCCCTGAAGAAGAGGGGGTCAAAAGTGAAAGAAGGGGTTCATCTTCCACCCATTCTGAGCTGCTGGTTTGCTACTAGGAAGGCTGGAAGCAGTGTGAGCTTGCTTGTAGGCTGCTTCAGCAGCTGCCAGGGACAGAAGGACAAAGGAGGATCTAGTAGGGTGGGCAGTGAAGAGGTCTGGAGAGCTGGGGCTGTCCTCATTGTAGTATGGTGCTGACAGGGGGTGGGTGGGTGTTGCCATTATGTGTGGTCCAGCTGAGGCAGTCTCTGGTGGAGTGATAACAGCCCAGCCATGCAGGTGCATTGGACACTGGAAGCTGAGATGGTGGGAGCAGGGTTCTTTGGGGGATGACCCTTCATTTTTTCCCACCCCACTCTGTCAGTTCATTTGCTCCCAGTCCATTCTCTTGAGGGCCCTTCCCCTGAGCAAAACGAAATCCCCAACCAAGCCTGTAGGGAAACTTCTGGAGAGCCCTGTTTTCAGCTTGCTGACTGGTATCTGGGGCTTTGCTCTCTAGGGCTGCCTGGAATAGGGACACCAAAGGCAACTGCTCACAGGGCACCTTGGAACCCTGCAAAGGGCTGGGCTGGGTTTCAGCCCTATGGGGCAGGGTCCCTCTGCATCTCTGCTTGCTCCCCAGAGCCTCCTACTTGTCTGCCCACAGGGTAGGGGCACAGCCATGTGTGGTATCAACTGGAAATTGTCCCCAGTTGCTGCTGCCCAGTGCTGCCTGGGGCTTGATGGGTGCAGGAGGCTGGCAGGATCAGGAGCAGAAATCTAAGATGTCATCTCCCAAAAGTTTGCTTCGCTGTACATTTCCACTATCTGATTTTCTGCATGCAGTCATGCAAGAGCTGCAGCCCACCATGGGACCTCCACATCCTGCTACCCTGGCACCCATTGCCCATGAGTACCCAGCATCTGTTTGTGGGCACCCACAGGCCCCTCCTGTTCCACTTCTGGTTGACCCAGAAAACAGCAAAGCAGAAATCAGAAGCCACAGAAGTCAAAAGAGTAGAGTGTGCCTGTCCAGCTGCCACCTCACCAGGGCTGGGCCAGGGAGGGATGTCCACTCTGCCAACTCTCAGTCCTGCTGGGCATCTGGCAGCTCGCAGGGTGCAGAGGTGGGATTTGGTGACTTTAGGGCCACAGGGAAAAAAACTAGAAAGGAAACTTGTGACAAAAAGAGTTGTTTATATCAAAGCAATTGATGGCACTGAGTAGAGAGGCAAAAGAGCAAGGCGCAGATGGAGCAGTCATATCTGACTCCTGGTCCTGCAACTCAACCCCAATATCACCACTGATCCCAGATGTGTACTTCCTCTTGGAATGCCCGTGCTGCAGGGTGCCCTCTGTGCTGGGTGTACAGGATAGCTATGGTGCAGGGTTTTCCCCAGTGCAGTGTTGTGCATGTGCAAGTTGCTCACAGGGACTGGCTTTGCTTCAGGGTTGTGCAAGCCTCCAGCGGTTGTAAGCTCACTGGCTTCCTGTCACAGCAGGGAGGGAGCGACAAACCACAGTGTCCCTTTGCCTGCCTGGCAGCACTGAGATTGCTCTGAGAGTATTTGCTGTCCTGTGGCTCCTCACTGGCACAGTGACACCCATGGCTCAGGGGTGGGGGAGAGGAAATGGGTGCTGCCAGGAAGAGGGGAGCGGATTCTGTCCTTCCTTCCTGGCCATGAGGTAATGGGCACCCCGCAGGCTGACCCCCACTCCTGCAGCACAGCCACAAATGTCACCACAGGGCCTCTGCTGCCAGGACTTTGACACTCAGCAGAAGGTGCTGGGGGACATTGAGGATCACAAGGGAAGGTTGGGGAGCCCTGAGCCACCCATGACACCCCTGGCCTGCACACACAACATGTACAGCCTCAGCAGCACTGTGGCATTTATTTCCAAAGCACCCTCTAGTCCTGCCGGCACCCTGGTAAGGTGTTCAGTGTGGTCGCGGTGATAAGTCCTGTTTCACAAGAAACAAAGTCATGGGGAGTTGCTTGATGTTGCAGTGTGACAACAGCTGGGTCGGGAGGAAAGTGGGGACTCCTGTACTTGCTCCATATCCTGTGTGCAGGTGGGTGCCTCACGCACCTCCCACCCCTGACTGCATTCATCCCAAGGGTCCCGGCATGCACTAGGAGTTGAACCATCTCTGCAGGTCAGGATAGAGATGGCCACGGGGCAGGAAGGGGTAGGCTGTGCAGATGGCACAGATCCGCTCCCTCCAGTCAGTGTAGAGCTTTACACTGAACCTCTTCTGCCAGGCAAAGAACTGCTGGTAACGGCTGGAGTTCATGGTCTTCAAGAAGGTTGCCAGCTCCTCCAGGGAGTCAAAGTCATTGACATGGATGAAGGAGTCTGCAGGAACAAATTGCTCATAGTTGGCCCTGGGTGGCCCCAGCACCACAGGCACGGTGCCAGCCAGCAGTGAATTCCTCCAGAGTTTCTCTGTGATGTAGTCCCGGTGGATGGAGTTCTCAAAGGCCAGGTAGAACTTGGACTTGGATATTGTTGGTAAGAGGCAGTCCTTGCAGAGGGGCTTGTTGTTTGCTTTCCCATATACATTCACATGGAGGTACCTGGACAGGTTTTTGTAGACTTCAGCTCTTTTCTGAGTCCTGTGGTAGTTGCTGATAACCCAGGACACCAAGTTGGTCTTTGCAGGGATGTTCACAGTGGCTGACCGGTTGGGCACAAGCTTGCCATAGGGGATGAAGATGTCCGAATCCTGTCTGTAGGTCATCACCCAGTTGAAGGTCTGGTTCCATTCTGCTAGAGCTCTAGTGTTGGAGGGGGACTCCAGGGAGACCCACACCCAGTTCTGCCCTGGCAGCTTCTCCTTGGGCAGTTTGTCCCGGCCAGGCTGGAGCCTGGAGTGGGGGAACACCACCACCTTGGCCTGGTGCAAGAGCTGCCGCTCTGTGGTGAGCTGGCAGCCTGTGATGCTGTACAGCTCATGGCACACATCTCTGCTGATGTTGGGGACCTGCTTGGAGGGCCATTCCCATACCAGGATTACCAATGGCTCCCTGTGTTTAGAGTCTTCTCCAGAGCCCTTGGAGGGGTTGAGGAAGAATCTCAGGTTCCAGAGGGTGGTTACAAACACGCTGGCAGTGACCAAGACCTTCATGCCAGGCCAGCCCCACGGTGACCATCGCAGAGGCAATGCCCAGGGCGTGCTGGTGGGTTGGCATCTCATTGCGTGACAGAGCTGACACCTGTGAGAGAGGAGAGGCCACTGAGGCCATCAGCTTGACTTGTCAGGGACAAAGGATGATGGGGAGGCACTGTGGCCAGAGGGGCCAGAGAAAGAGCTTCTTCATGAAGTCTGGGCCTCAGCATCACCCCAGGACCCTCTGCTTCCTATGCCAACAGAGTTCCCCATGCATTTGGTGTCACCCCAGGGTGGCCTTTGTCCTGCCATCCCTGATGCTGCTGGGAGGTGTAGAGCTGATGGGAAGCAGTCACCTGTGCCCCTCTTCCCCAGCTGGCTGGCCCCCACTATAGGCACTCCTTGCTTGCTCTGTGCCTCAGTTTCCCCACCTGAAACACAGCCTCAGGAATCACTCCTTGCTTTGCCCAGAATAGGTCAAACCTTATATGCAGCCAGCCTTGTCACTGTTGCGCACCAAAGGACAAGAAGGAGCATGCCAGTCCTACCAGAATAGCTGCAAGGTGAGGCTTAGCTGCAAAATGGGGTGACTGACTGAACTTCAAAACTGATGAGGGCCGAGTTTGGCAGTGTCTTGCCCAAGGAGTGCCTGCTCACCTCAGCATTCTTCTATGACAATGGCAAGGCAATTCCCAGGCTCGAGGTGCCCTCCCCAGGTCAGGGTGCACTCCTCAGTCCCTAAGAGAAACAGGAGCTCCAGCAGGCTGAGAGTTCAGAGCCTCAGTGCCCCAAACACTCACATTTTATATTTGAGATGTTACAGATTGCCAGTTCTCCACTGTGTGGGCATAGAGGGGAGGGAGGACAGGGAGAGCAGAAAGGACAGTGCAGCACTTGGGGCTGCCACTGGTGGAGCTCTGCTTGCAGGCAAACGGGCCCCCCAGCTGTGGGATGCTTATCCTGCCAGCCTCGGGCTTCTGTGGTTTAACCAGCAGCACTGCTGGAAGCAGAGCAGTGGCAGAGGTGGAAAGGGGAATGGTTGGCTGCACTGAGGACAGCCACAGTCTTAGAGCCCCTTCTGGAGAGCTGGTCCCATGCTGGCTTAGAGCGTTCAGCACCACAGGTGTTTTCCCCTTTTGTGGAAACCTCTGGAAACATGTGGGCTGCCTGAGCCCCACATCCAGCTGGGGCTGGGCCCTCCAGTAACGGAGTCTCCTGGAAAGGAGTGCCCTACTTTCCCACCCACCCCAGTACTGCAGCTTGGCTGCAAAAAATCCCTTCCCCACTTTGGCCCACTCCATCTGTCCTGCTAAAATGAGCTAAGTTTAAGCTCCAGACAACACTGCACATCAGTGCTGCAGGTCTCTGTCCCCAGCAGCAGGAATGTTGCTCCTGTTTTGGGAATGTTGCCCCCATTTTGGGGATGCTCTGCAAGGAAATCTCCCGTTCTAGCAGTGGCAGGGGCCACTCCATTTCTCAGCCCCTCTCCCCTTGGTGGTCAGTAATGCTGAACTCAGACTTACTGTGATGGAGTTGTGCGAGGTGCCAGATATGTCTGCCTGGGTGCTGCTGCGTTGGGCTGGGGCACTCGAGGGCTTCCTCTTTTTTAAGTTTTGCCTTGTCCCAGCCCCACAGCAGGTCCTTCCTGCCCCATGTGTCAGCTGGCACACCCCACTCCCAGCACTTCCCCTGCACTGTGCTGGGGGGTGGGTACTCTGTGGCTGGGTAGGTGCCCCATGGTTGGGTGGGTATCTTTTAGCCAAATGGGCACTCCATAGTGGGTGCACAGCCCAGAACAAGGCGGGTGCCCTGTGGCTGGGTAGGTGCCCTCAGCCTTGACAAGGTGCCACCCATCTGCCAGCCACAGCTTGGTTGCAAACAGGATACCAACTCCCAGTGACTCATCCTGAAACCATCAACTAACAGCCCCAAAGTGCCACCGAGTCCCAGGCACTGTCCTGTCTGGGATGTTTCCTGACAAAATGGAAAGCAGGCACATGTGAACCTCAGCAGTGAGTGCATGGAGAGCTGCTCCTCTGCCCCTGCCTCAGTTGTGCCCTGCTCTCACTCTGGCTCAGTTGTGTCCTTTGCTGGCACTGCTGTTCATGACCCAAGTTTCCATGAAGGCAAAATTTGTCTCTGGCAGGCAAAATGAGAGGGAAAAACTGAGGCAGAGGCAAGGAGGGGAGCACAGAGGTGTGCACACTGTCCCCGAAGCTGACAAGGTGCCCTATGCCTTGGCACATACAGAGGTGAAAACAGGGCTTCAAACTGCTCCCTGGGGATTCTCAGGCTGCTCCAGTGCCTCTGGGATCTGCGTCCTCATTCTTGCTGGCTGCCAGCATCTCGGGATCCCTGTCGGGCACAATGCCATACCACCATGCCACAGTGTAGCAGGGCTCTGGTTTCAATGACACTCCAGGAGCCCTCGAAGGCCAATTGCAGCCCCAACGGTTTCTTCTGCTGCTGCCATGTCCATTTCCTGTCATCTTTTCTCACTCCTTTCCTGCATTTCCTCCCCTGCATGATTGAGAGCCCAGATACCACACTCCATGGGCACCATTCCTAGCCTTGCCTATGGGCAGTAGTCCCTGCCTGGCTGGAGCATCATCCTGCTGCTGCCCCAATAGCTTGAGAGCCCACAGCCACATGGGCTGGGGCCATTATCCTCCATGAGGGACTGCACTGGGGACAGCATTTCCATAGGGTTTTCAGGATGGCTGGTAGAGCAGCAGGGAGCTTTTCCCTGGCACTTAACAGCTGTCATGTGCAGGTGCTGCCTCAGGACACCCTGTGTGCAGGGACAATGCCCTGGAAAACCTTGCAGCCAGTGGATCCAAACACCATGACCCTGTGGTTCAAGAGACACGGCTCTGAGCCAGGCAGGGAGCCAGGACCAGTGCTGTCTGGGTAGGTTGAGCAGAGATCAAGGCCAGGGGCCAGGCCATGAGACCATCAGGAATGCTGGACAGCACTAGGGAGAGGTATGTGTGTGGGTACTGCCATCTGCAGATGACTTCACACAGAGACAGGAGCTTGGCCACCCTGCAAGAAAGTCCCCTGAGAGGTGCTCAGAGCTCCATGTTCCCAAGTCTTCAGGACCCCTGGTCCATGGAGAAAATGGGCCACAAGGTCTTTGGAGCTTCTAGCCCATGAAGGGGTCGAGGCACTGCGTCCTTGGGCTTCAGGCCCTGGGTCCTTGAAGGAGATTTGCCACAGTGTCCTGAGGCTGTGCTGCCCTATGGTATACTGCTGGGTCTGTCCCTTGCTGCCTTCTCAGGGTTTCCATGGCCATGCCAAACAGAAGAGCATCTGTGAAGTGCCCCAAGACCCACCCAGGAGCAGCAGAAGGGAAGGAGCAGGAGACCTAGGTTGGGGCTTCGACCCACCCACGGGCCCCCACACTGTGCTCCTCCAAGCTGGGGACCCACTCTGCTGCAGGACAGCAGCTTGGAGGTGTTCCTTGTGTGGGCTGTGGGCAAATCACACACAGAGAAGCCTAGGACAACTGCATCCCTCCTTCTCCTTGTAAAAACCCAGCTCCTCTCAATTCTGGACAACTCTGCTGCCCATAGCCCCACCTGTGCACTCAGCAACCCTAAAAAATCACCCTCCAATGAGCATGGAGCTGGGCACACAGTGCCTCTTCACCACTGCATCACCAGGCATCCTTTGTACTCCTGGACCTCAGCCCAGAAGTTTGGGGAATAATGCTGCTTTGTGTTGGACAAGGGGAGCTTTTGTTAGCCCCAGGCAGCTGCCAAAGGGCCTGCCCTGAGCACAGGCTGGATGGAAAGATGGATAGAAGGAAGAGTGGATGGGATTAAGGAGGAGAGCTGCCCTGGTTCAGTCCTTTCCGCTGAGGGCATCCAGCCTTGGGTTCAGAGCTGATAGGAGATAGATGTGGCAGCAGATTGGTCCCTTCAAAAAACACCCGTGGATGCCCCAGCACATGCCCGTGGGAGAAGCCAGGCAGGAGCAGGGTGGCAGCATCCAAGAGCAAGGACAGCGTGGCACCCTGGTACACAGATCCCGCAGCCCACGGTTTAGTCCGTTCTGTCCTGGGGGGGACCAGGGGCAGAAAGGCGGAGGTCACTTGTGTATGGTTGAGGGGCAGGAGGACGGCGGCCCGAGGGGAGCGAGGGTTCCTCGGGCCCCTGGGGCAGCAGCCCGGCTCCTGACAGCCAGCGCCGGGACCTCTGTCACCGGGACGCGCTGTGCGGGGCCGCCGCGCGGGCCGAGCGGGAGGGTCCGGCGGTGCCTTTAAGGGGCGGCCGCCGCGGGCCGGGGGTGGTGCTGGTGCTGCGCAGGGTCGGGGCGAGTGCGGCGGAGCCAGGCCTGGGCGAGGCCGCTTCGCTTACTGGCAACCCACGGCAAGCAGAAGACGGCGGCTGGGTGGGGATGGTGGTGAGAGGTGGGTGACTACGGAGCTGAGAGCGGCGCGGCCCTTCGGCGGGGCCGGCCCGGCCCGACCCGACCCGACCATGGGGTTCCTGCATCAGCTTCATCTTCTGCTCTGGAAGAACGTGACACTGAAGCGGCGCAGCCCGGTGAGCGGGGGCGGGGGGGTCCTGCAGCCCCGAAGGAGTGGTGCCGGAGGGTGCTCCCAGTCACTCGGCCCGGCGGTGTCCGCTCACCTCGGGCTGTGTGTGCACGAGTCCTCCGGCCCGCCGCGCCCCCGGGCCCCTGTGCGGCAGCAACAGTTGGGGCTCCGTGCTTCGCTGTTGTGTCCATGGGGCCGCCCGGACCTGCGGCCGCAGGAGGAGCCCGGGGCCGGGGCTGGATGTCGCTCCCCCACCCGGGGGGGCTCGCTCCCCGAGCCCCGGTACCTGCCGGGTATATCTACTGCCCGTATGTGGGTCGGAGCCGCCTGTCTTCCGTAGGCTGGAGATAAAGCAACTTCGTGGAGTTGGGGGCCGGTGATCTGGTGTGTGTCCCTCCCGAGCTGGCAAAAGGGGCAAGGTGCCATCAGCCGTGCTGGGGTTCCGGGTCCGCTGCCACCCTGTCGTAGGCTTCCCGTGTGGGGTCACCCATCAGCCCCCCGAGGGCCCCGCAGCTGTGAGCAGGGGCTGGATGCGCGGCCCGACGGAGCCGGTTATTTTTAGCGGGTGGGGGAGGGGAGCGAGCTGCTGCTCGGAGGCTGGCGTCGCTTTTCTCTTCCCTTCCCAAATGCCCTGCAGGCCCGATCCTGCTATTCCTTACCGGCAGCTGCCAGCACTAGACCCCGTGTCCCGGTAGCCGGAGCAGCAGAGGCCCCTGTGACAGGAGCAGGGCAGAGGCTGGCGCTGCAGGCAGGTCTCCCTGCACTGACAGACTCGGTGCCCCCAAAATAGATGAGGGGGATGATGCTCTTTGGCTGAGTCATCTGCCCTCTTTACCGTGAGCAGAGCTGCGTGGCCACGGCAGGGGCCATGCCAGACCCTTGCCTGCAAGGATGAGCAGCCTGGCACAGCCGGGCCCTGACACACAGCAGCTGACCTGGCCCTGGCTGCCGTGGCCGTTGGGTTACAGAGTGGTGGTGCACAGAGCTTTCGGAGACCCATTTTTCGGTGACCCTCCCCACCAGCCCCATGGGCAGCAGGGGGATGCAGTGCAGGAAGCTGTGGCCAAGAAGAGGAGGATGAGGAGCCCAGGCCCCATCACCTCCATGTGTATGGATTGTTGCTGGAGTGCCAGTTCTGCAGGCAGGGTGGCCGGATATGGAGCAGCCCCTCCTTGCCCACCAGTGATGCTGTGAGTGCATGGGGTGTTCAGCTGTGTGCCAGGATGAGTTGGTCCCAGTGCCGCATGTGCTCATGGATGGATTTGATGCAGTCCCTAGGACAGCTGTGCCCTGAGGATGCGCGTGTCCTGTGTATGTCACCTCCTTCCTTGTGCTGCTTCTATGTGTGAATCCCAGAGTTACTTGGTGTCCCTGATCTGCACGGGGGACATCATCCTGCCCACTGCCTGGGTAGCTCTGCCCTCTCGGAGCAGTAATGGGCTGCCGATGCTGGCTGGCCTGGGCAGAGCCAGGCCCTGGTGGTGGCTGCACCTGGCATTCAGCAGTGAGTTCCCCACTGCAGGTCTGCCCTGGCAGCAGCCACAAATGGGTGTTTCACTGTGAGGAGCCAGCTCCCACTGGGGTGATCTTACTGCAGCAGCCAGAGGCTGGGGGACAGGAGCAGGGAAGAGGGAATGCACTACTATCCCATTCTCCTGCTGGGTGTTCACCAAGGAACAGGCAGAGTTGGGGTTTGCTGGGCTTCTCCCAGCTTCAGAGAGGTAGTGTGGGCACCAGCAGCTGCCTTTTCGCACTGCCTAGTGCTGCAGATGCTCCCTTGGGGTCAGTCCTTGCCACCATGTTCTCCCCTCCCAGCAATAGGGGAAGCAGCAAACCCAGTGCTGCAATGCAGGGTGGGAAGCAGAAACCCCAGGTTTGACTGAGGGCTCTGGGCTGGGATTTGAGAACTGGAGCAGTTCTGTGTTCTGTCCATGAATGTTGGTGGCCTGGGGCATCTCCATTTTCTCTGGCAGCAGGGAGTGTTGAGGAGCAGGATTGCATTAGGGTACAGCCATGGTTTTGGGACACCTTTATTCATAGGTGCTTGGTGAGAGCTTGGCCATTAGGGTTGGCCAGGCTGCTTATGGATGGATGGTAGGTGCAGGGAAACTTGCAGCATGGCCAGGGGGATGGCCAGGCACTGTCCCTGTCCCTCTGTAAGGCCTTGTTCCCAGCCCATGGTGGCTTTGAACTTTATCTAGTGTGGCTGAGCTGTTCTGGGGGCTGCTCTGAGGTTTGGCCCTGATTTTTATTCTTCCCAGAGCAGAAATTCTGGGATGATGGAGGTCTGAGCAGAACAGCATCAGTGGCTCTTGGCAGAGGGAAGCCTGGGCTGTGGAGTCCCCTGGGGTGTCCAGGGGGATTGATTGCTGGCTGTGCCTTGAGTCTGCTGGGACAGGAATTGTTAAAGGATGGGTTCTCCCATTACATTGGTATCTGGTTTAAACCTATGTTGGATGTAAAATTACCAGATGATCTCTCAAAAGTCACCACAGGCAGACTTCAGGGTGTCCACCTGCCTGCCCAGGCCTCTTTGTGCCAGAGATGGAGCTCCCAGTCATAGAAGTGTGCTGTCAGTTTGCTTGGTCCTGGGGAAGGGTTGGTGGGCAGGTCAGGGCTCTTCGAAGGGAATGGTGGGAGCAGTTCTGTGCTGTTTTGGTGCTGCAGCGCATTGATGGGGTTCCCTGTGGCATGGGCCCTGAGATGAGGGAAGTGGTATAGGGAGAGCTGACAGCAGTGTGGCTGTTCTGCTCTGTGCAGGATCTGTGCTTTCTGCACTTTGCCCAGACGACAGAAAACTCTCCACACAGGAGCTGGCAGATCTGTCCCTTCCCTCTGGCTGGTGGCAGAGAGCTGGGAGGAAATTGATGCTGCCAGAAAAAGAAAGGCTGAAATTTGGTGTGCTGGGGTCTGTATCAGTGCCTCTGCTGTGGGCCAGTGTCCCTAGGATCCTGTGGCTGTGCACCCGGGCAGGATGCTGGTACTGGATCCTGCAGCAGGAATTGGCTGGGTACTGCCCTGACTCTGGGTGCTCTTTGCCCTCTGTTTGCAGCAAATGTGGGGAGGGGAAGCACAGGTTTGGCAGGGATGTGCTGGCCCAGCAGTGTCTTTGTGAGTCCCTGGTGGCAGGGCAGCTGGATGGCACCTGCTGCAGAACACCTTCCTCCACACTGGCTGCTGGCATGACCCTGTGCTCAGGTCAGGCATCTTGTGCCAGTGGGAGGGTGGCCATGTCCCAGTGCTGTGTGGCCTTTATACAGGACACTGATGATGATATGCCCTCTTGGTCCAGCACACAGGTGCCTGGCTGACACTGCAGGAATGGGGAGAACTGTGGTGGGTGTTCCTGGGTTCTCAGCTCAGGAGACTTGTTGACAAACCCCAGGAGGGATTTCTTGCTCCTGCAGCCTCCCCAAGGCAGGACCCCAGGCTGCTGTGCCAGAGCTGTCAGGGGTGGGGATGTGCCCATGCTGGAGGCAGGGGGTAGTGGGATAGGTGGACATAACTGGAAGTGACCAGAGGGAGAGGTAAGGGCAGCCAGGCCTTGGCAGGATGGGATTTGGCAGTCCCTGGATGTCCCCATGGGGCAAATGACCTTGAGGAAGCCTCTCATGCCCACACCTGGATGGTGACCATTAGTGGGTGTCCACAGTTGGATCTCCACTGGAGCTGGGCAGCTTGGCAGCCTCCTGCATTTTGGGGCCTGTTTTGTCCCAGAGCTCTCGAGCTCATCTTTCCCAGTGATCATGGCTTTACCTGCCTTTACTTTCTGGCTGTGGGCAAAAGTGGGTATTTAACAATGATTAAAGTCTGGAGCCATGAAAATTTAAAGGTATTTCTGCAGCCTTAAAATGCTATTGGAAAAGTTGGATCCTGCAGGAGCTGACACACCCATCCCTCAGGGTTCCTGCAGGCCAGCACCTATTACCAGTTCCTACTGGCACTGTGGGCAGCACTAGGATGGGCAGAGAGGCTGGCATGGAGTAGGCAGCAGCTCCTTCTTCCCATGAGGAGACAGGCAGACCCTGCTCTGTCCTCTGGGGTGTATGTGCAGGGATTTTGGATGCTGTGTGTGATGCTGCTTCACCTGTGTTGGAGCCAATAAACCCCCTTGCAGTTGCCAGGCTGTGGGAGAGGGGGGCAGACATGGCAGGTTTGGGGTGCAGGGGTGTCACTGGAGTTGCCAGCTTGAGAGTTTTAGTATGGGGGTGCCCAGCCTCTGACTGCCCCTCTCCCACACCATGCTGGCTGGAGACTGTGGCTTGTGGGTGTCAGGCATTGCTGGGGGCAGCCTGGAGGGAACTGAATGGAATTTTGGATGACAGTGATGGACAGGAAGAGCTGCCTCTGCTTAGTGTGGCTGTCCCCATGAGGGCTGCCCCCTGGCTACTGGGACATGAGTGCTGCCACATCTTGGGGACACCAGTGGAGTTTATCAGTTGTCCATGACTTGACACCCATGTCTCTGCTGACCCTGGCTCCTGCACGTCTACCAGCTGTTCCAGTGCTGGCTGGAGGGTGGGCATGGTGGCACTGTTGTGCCAGGACAGGCTGTTTACTCTGCTCTGTTTGCACCAGTGTCCTGTGGTGCTTGTCTGGCCTTTTGACCTGGTTGTGTGGGAGCTGTGTGTTGCAGCAGGCACTGCTGCCTCCTGCTCAGCCTCCTAGCAGCCTCTCGCTCCCATCTGACAGTGTGGCGGAGGATGGGCATAGGCATTGAATCGCTGTCCCAGTGCTCCAGGAAAGACATGTCCCCCTGCCAGGGGTCAGCATCCTGCTGTGGCACTCACCCAGCTCTGCTTCCCTGCTTGGGGAATTGGGCAGGACTCCACCACCCCTGCCTCCAGCCAAGGCTGGGGCTGAATGTGGGACAAGGTACCCCACTGTCTTTAAGGTGGCAGGTGGACACCGAGCACTTGCGCAAACCTGGACAGCACCTATGATCATCCTGCTCACATCCAACCAGGCTGAAATTAACATGTGGAAGGAGAGAATGCCACCACCCAGGAGCTGTCCCTGGTCTCCACAGACACTGTACAAGGGCTCCTGAGACCATTGTCCCACCCTTAGTTCTGCACCTGTGTCCTTGTCAAGAGAGGAGGGAGACAGGGGATGGGTGACAGGGCAAACTAGCTGGTGCAATCATGGCCAGGTGCTGGCAGGGACTGGCCCCTTTCTTCTCTCCTTGGCCCTCTCCTACCTACTGGGGAGCATTTCCTTCTCAGCTGCTTGCATCCTTGCCTTTCTTCTTTGCTTCCTCACACAATCCCAAAATATCCCCCAGTGTCTTGCACCTGTGGGCAGGGACCCCACTGTCTCCGGGCTGTGCTGGTGTCCCTGCCAGGTGCCTCTCTGGAAGTCTGAAGCTCCATTGGGCCCCACTGCATGCCAGTGCCCCAGTGTGGGTATAGAGCAGCCCTGGTCTCCTCACCTCTGGGAAGTTCCCGTGGGGGCAGCTGTGGGGACCAGGGGGACAGGGTCAGTCCTAGAGGTGCAGCTTGGTAAATAGCCATCTGCTACCATGACTGCCCATCACATTGTCACTCTGGTTGCCAAAGGTGTGGGACAGCCTGCTGTGACACCAGGGTTTGTGGCAGTGCAGAAGGGGCTGGGAACAAGGGGCTTCTCTGGGGATGGAGATGAGCAAAAGTCAATGACCCCTGTCATAAAAACAACAACAAGCACGTTCCAACAAGCTGTTGCCACCAAGGACAGTCCCCACATGAGCCTGGTACAGGCCAGCATGGGTGTATGGGGATGGTCTCCCCAGTGCCTGAGCACAGAGGCCCCGTTGTGTGCCTGGTAAACAGGCAGGGGGTGGAGCAGGGGCCACGGGACAGCAGTGTGTGTCAGGGTGTCCCCTGCTATCCTGCCTTGTGCAGGAACAGTGACACCAGGGACTGTCCTGGGACTAGTATTATCAGAAAGATGAGGATTCTCAGGCGCTGCTCCTGGGGGCATTTTCTATTTCCTCCAGCCCTTCTTCCTTTCCAAAACCAGGAACTCTGGCATGGCGAGTGCAGCATGGGCAGCACCCATGAGTGCAGTTGTGCTCATCCCACAGAAGTAGCACTGTGGCCATTTGCTGGCAGGGACCTGGGTTCTGGGTTTCCTCTGCTCACTGCCATTTGGGGCTGCTCAGACTTTCTTGACAGAGTGTTGGCAGCGCCTGAGTGAGGCAGCATGGAGGTGATGTTGGAGACAGGAGGGCCTGACCCTGTCACCTGTTGGCAGCTGCATCCTTCATGTTAAGGACTGTTCTTGCCACCCTGTGGGCTTGTCCATTTGCACTGGTCACTAGTGGGAGGCCAGTGTGGATTGTGTAGCATGCACCTTCCCAGCAGTGGAGATGGGCCCTGCCCTGCCCGTGGGTAGCTGTAGGTTTCAGGGTCTCAGAGCAGCCTTGGGTCTGACCTGGCCCTGGAGTGAGCTGAAGTTGGCTCACCTCACCCTGTGCCTCAGTTTCCTAACCTGCAGTGCTTCCCTGCTGCTGGGCAGTGGGGCTGTGACGTATCCAGGCACTCTGGTGTAAAGTGGCTGCAGCTGTGCTGGCGATGTGCCGGGTGCTTGCTCCTGCCAGTGACTGGAGATGCTGATGCCTATCCCCAGGGCCTCTGGGCACAGAGTCTAATCTGCACTTCTGAACCACTGTGGCCAGGAATTCCTGGGGATTTGCTGTTTTTTATCATATGCTGCCAGTGGAAATTCCTTGCCGCCAGAGCCTTTTGGGAGGGCGTGGACGGGGTGCCAGGATGCGGGTGCCAGTTGCACCTGGAGCTGGCTGGTCTACCCTCTGCTATTAGACTCAGCTATTGAACATTATGAGATCCAGCAGTGGCACAGGTGACAAGGGGACATCATGCTGCTCCAAGCTATGAGGGCACTAGGCTTCAGGACTCGAGGTCTTCTCCCTGGGCAACCCCAGCTGTGGTGGACCACCGGGGCTGAGCTGAACCCTCAGCACTCTGTTTACACTGCTGGAGGAGGGATCCATCCCCTTTGTGTACTGTGCCCTGTCCTGCAGTGCTCTGGACAGGGTGGTGCAGGCAGGAGGTTGTGGGATGCCCAGGAACCTGTTTGCTGCTGGCTGAGCTGTGACAGAGCCACCAGCCTTCTGCAATATGTGGACACAGTGCTGCACTGCACCAATGCCTGGCAGCCCTTGTACTGCCCATGCTTCTCTCTAGTGGCTGGGTTCTGTTCCTAAGCATGCTATTCCCTCTGCTCTGTGTCATCCCCAGTGGGTGCTGGCCTTTGAGATCTTCATCCCTCTGGTGCTCTTCTTCATCCTCCTGGGGCTGCGGCAGAAGAAGCCAACCATCCCTGTGAAGGAAGGTGAGTACCAGCAAGGTGGTGCTTGGGGCACTTCCACACTTGGGGTCACCCTGAGTTCCTGAGGAGGTACTCCTCCTCCTGAGGAGGCTGGGGATAGGGGGGAACTAGAGAGACCTTTAGGGGGACATTGCACTGGGCAGGGGTTACAGCCAAAGATTGGTGGAAGTAGCAGAGTCTGTCCCAGCCTGGGGAGGCTCCCCTGGGGGTTGCAATACCAACCAGCCTGTGCCTGTCATGGGCACAGACATTTTGCATGGGGAAGGGTGAGCTGGATGGTGCTGGAACAGCCACAGTGCCCCTAACTAGATGAGGGTCAGCTGGAGTGGCTCTGGGAAGGGCTCCCCAGTGAGAGGGAAAGTGGCCTGCAGGAAGCCCTACACTTGGCCCTGGGGTGCTCTGAGGCCTGGCAGGATGATAAATTGTTGGGACTGTGGCTAAGGGCTCTGGGAGAATTCCAGCTGGAGCTTTGGCCTAGGCTCTGGTGCTCATGGGCTGTGATGCTGGGAGGAGGCAGCCGAGTGAAGCTGCCAGCTCGCAAAGGCCCATGAATGCCCACCTTGATGGGTCCCCTGGCAGAGGTGGCAGTGCAGGGCCAGGGGAGATGCTGGGTACTGGTTGTGACCCCATGTAACAGTGGTTTGAGCCTGTGTTTCAGTGTATCCCGGCGAGGGAGAGCCCAGCTGCCAGAGAGGTCTGGCTGCAGTAGGCACTGCCAGGGTTCCTGCCTTGGCACTGACATGCACTCTCTGTTGTGGTTTTTGGTTTGGCTTTTTGTTCTCATTTGCTCATGTTTTCTTTTTCTTTCCCACCATCTCCTCTGCCCACCTGCCCTTCATGCCTCAACTGCATGCGCCAGTCTGTAAGTTGGTGGGACGGGTGGGCGCCTCCCCTCATTCTCTTGCCAGTGCTGGCCTCTTAGTCTGGGGAGGAAGAGCCTGGTTTAGAGCAACTCACTCTGGCCTAATCCATGCCTCTGTAAGCCCGTCGCCCTCCTCCACAGCTGGTGAAGATGAGCTTGGGCAGCACAGTATGGCACCTGTGTGCTCCTCCCTAGGGACTGACCAGCCATGGTGGTGTATACCCCCTTGGTTGATGATGCTGGGTTCCCCAGGTGCTGGGGCCACTGGTGGGCATGTCCCGTGCCTCCTGGGCTGCACAGGTCTCTCCAGGCCAGGTGTAGGCTTGTCTTACCCTTTCTTCTTGCCTGCCTCCTGGAGCAAAGTCTGCTGGGTCCTGTCACCCATGTGGTGGCCTGTGGTCACCCAGTCTTGCACAGTTGCCCAGGGGTTGGGGCTGGCTCCCACCCTGGCACCATCATCAGGTCCCTGTCTTGGTCCTTCAAGCTGGGATAAGCTGAATGTGGCACTTGAGCCTCAAGGCCAGCAAGATGCCATGCACTGACTTTATCACCAAACCGTGGCATGGCCACCAGTGTGGGTTCCATCACCTCAGCAGGCTGCTGGCCTATCCCATGCTGTACCTGTCCCTTGTTCCTGCCAGAAGCCCATCTTCACCAGTCCCTGCCGATTACGGCCTTGCTAACAGCACTGACCTATCTCTAACCACAGGGTCATCAGCAGGGTGGCAAGAGCAGGGTTTCTACCTGGCACTGCCCAGTGACAACCTGTGGTCCCCATCAGGCAAGGGCATTCTGGGCTTGCCCTGCCCTGGGGAAGGACACAGGATTGTCCCAGCAGGGATGATGGCTCAGTGTCCCTGGAGGGGGGAAGATTTGCCAGCCCTTTGCTGCTTCTTGTTTCTTCCATCTTCTCGCTCTGTGTCTCCATTTCCACCCACCTCCAGCCACCACACATTGGGGCAGCAGGGCTGGGAGGAGGCTGGGGGTTCTGGGAGCTCTGGTGACAAATCTGTTTTCCCTATCGTATTTTTCCTCCTTTTCCTCTGGAGATCAACCACTGCCTCTGAGGCTACTAACAGGAGGGGCTGGGAGCCTGGAGGAGGTTGGTGGCCATCTTGGGGCAAGTGGCAGAAATTGGCATAGTTGTGGGGCTCGAGGAAGCCATCACCCAGGGAAGAGTGGGTGGGGGGCAAGAGGGCTGGAGCCACAGGTGATGGAGCTGCCTGAAGCCCCACAGGGTCACCAACCAGGACAGCCCTGGTGGGAAGGCTGCTGACTTCTGACCATGGCCACCAGCCTCCCATGGGCTCACAGATCCCAGCGTGTGCTTTTCTGAACTGAGTGTCTGTTTCTCTGGTGGCCCCTTCCCCGCCTCTTTGCCTCTTCTCCTTGCTGCTCGCACTTTCCTTGGCCTCTTCTGCACTCTTACTGGCTCCAGCTTTCTACACGGCGGCCCCACTCACATCAGCCGGGATCCTGCCAGTCATGCAGTCCCTGTGCCCTGATGGCCAGCGTGATGAGTTTGGCTTCCTGCAGTACTCCAACTCCACGTGAGTCCTGCCCTCACCATGCACTTCCTCTCCCACCCCTAATGGTCCCACACAAAGCCTGCTCCTTTCCATGCTGGCACTGCCACCCTGGGGCTGAGGCAGAAGCTGGCATCCCCCAAAGCACTTGGGTGAAGATTACTGTGTCCTTGGTGCAGGGAACATCTCAGTCTGTTCTGCTGTGGGCTCCCAGGTGTTCAGTGCTGGGAGGAGGATGGAGGTGGCCCTTGGAGACACCTTGAGGTGCTGGGGCTCACAAGCAAGGGCAGTGGTGCCCCATTTCACAGACAGGGCTACTGTCCCATGCACCTGAGGGGCTCTTTCCCTCAGAGCTCTGGGGAAGGTATCTCCATCCCTCTGTCCCTAAAGCCAGGGTGGTGCTGGGCTCTCACAGGGTGACACAGATCCTGGAACACCTCAGTGAGGCAGTAGAGCAAAGCAGCCTCTTCGACCCACAGCACCCAGGACTGGAGGAGGAGCTGGAGTCGCTGCGTGGGCATCTGGAGGCCCTCAGCAGCCCTCAGCCCAGCTCCATGGACACCCACTTCAGCAGCCGAGCAGGTAGGTTTTGCTTTGCCTGCCTCTGCTGCCTGTGCGTGCAGGGACAGATAGTGTCAGCTTGCCAGGCACTGAGCAAAATGGTGGTGTATGGCAGTGCCCTGCCACTGTCCTGCATCAGGCAGGACCAGCTCTGAGGCCATGCCATGTCCCTGATGCTGGTGGGCTGCTCTGAACTCCCACCTTGTTCCTTGGTAGGGTCCAGCTTCACACTGGCTTGGGCAGCCAAAGACCAGGGCGAGCTGCAGCGCTTCCTGATGCAGAACCTGTCTCTCCCCAACAGCACGGCTGAACTGCTCCTGGGCTCAAGCATTGACCTGCAGGAGGTGGGTGACCTCTGGGCTTTGCAAGGGTCTGTGCTGCCCTGTGAATGGTGCCCAGCTGGGATTTGTCCTGCCTTGTCACCCCACACCAGGGCCTTGCTGGGCAAGCAGGTGCAGCACTGGTGCTCCACTTTGGCATACCTGGCAGTCCTGCTCTTAACTCGGTGCAGGTGTACCAGCAGTTTTTTGATTCCATTCCTTTGGTACCTGATGAGACCCATGAGCAAGACTTGTGGGATGGGTTTGGCCCCAGCAAGAGGATGACACAGCTGGAGGTGAGGAGCAGTGCTGCATGCAAGGGGATGTGGTAGGGTAGAAGCTGTCCTATTGTCCCCTCCATATCCCACCCCAGGTGATCTGGGGGTGTCTATCCCAGTACTGGAGTCATGACAGAACATTGTCAGGGGGCAGAGAAGCAGCAGGGATGGCTGGGGTCCATCCTGGTGCTGCCACCAGTTCCCCCAGTGTTATGAGACACACCAATACCTATGCCTGAATTGGCCATTGCAGTGGGGGTTGGCACTACTTGGGTGGTGGCTGTGGAGGGAGCAGGGGAGATTGTTCTCCCCTTGTGTCTGAAACGCAGGGGACCCCTGCTCCCTGCATCTGCACATCCTTTTTCTTGCCCTCTCCTTGGAGACCATGGATGCTGTGGGGCTGTTCATGTATGCTTGGGGACACACAAGGAGAGGGACCTGGGGGAAGCCTCCATCCCACCAGCCATGCCCATTCTTCATCTTGCAGAAGAACCTCCCTAGTGGCTGGAGGAGCCTGCAGGAAAGGCTGGTTCACAGGGTGCTGCAGGACCCAGTGGCCGTCCCAGGCCAGCCGGCACTGCTCCACATGCTCTCCCAGGCTCTGGGCCTCACCAGCACTGCTGTGGCACCTGCCATCTCTGGTAGCCCTCAGGCCTTCGTCACTGAGATGGAGGTGAGCACCTCGTGGGGCAACCTAGGCTGCTCTGCCAGAGCAGGCACTTCAGCGCTGTCCCTTTCTGCCCTGTAGAATGTCCTCTTCACCGGGCCAGTGCTGGAGCAGCTGACATGTGAGCAGAACCCAGGGGGACTGCACCGCCTCCTACACGTGTCCCCTAGGCAGCAGCCACTGCTGGCAGCATACCAGGCACTGGCCTGCAATGGCAGCCGAGCCAGCCGCCAGGAGCGCTTTGCCCAGCTGGCCTCCAAGCTCCAGGAGCAGCTGGACACCCCCAAGATCATCAGCAGGGTGAGAGCAGGGCTGGTGGCAGGGATGAGACTTGGCAAGGGTTTTCTACTCAGCTGGTGTTTTGTTGGGATGGGGAACAATTATGTTGCCTGGCATCTCCTGGTCATCCCCTTCTCTGACACGAGTAGCCCCCACACCCCTCTCAATGGTAAGATCCCAGGTGGTTTTCCCTCTAGCACTTGCTTGGACACTGCCTATTGGATGGGACTGGGTGTCCCCAATGTCTTCTTAGGTGTCTCTGCCAGCTTCTGTCTCCAGGACCGGCAAAGCCCTTTGTGGCACAGCTCAAGACTGACTCCTTGGTCCCACTCCTTGTCTCACCCAAGCTTGATGTGTCCTTTGAGGAACAGAGGACCACCATTCCTGTTTTGAGTGATGTCTCTTGTCCTCACACAAGTCCCTGCCAGCATTTGCCACTGTTCTCACTGTCTAATAGCCACAGATGCACAGCAATGAGTCCAGGGCCTTACCTCAGCACAGCTCCAACCTTTTAACCAAGAAAGTGGAGTTGCTACTGTTTGGGGTCTTTATTGGTCCCTTCCTAATAGCATGCAGGACCCAGTTGTCCCAGCAATGAGTAACTCCTTGTCCACTCATACTTGCAGCTGAAGCTGGAAGAGGTGAACAACACAACTACTCAGCACCGCCTCCGTGCCCTCCTGGAGGACCTGGTGGAGATGGAGAAGGTTCTCCGGGACATGGATATCCTCTCAGCGCTAGCTAAGCTGCTGCCCAGGGGAGCCTGTGCCAGCAAGTCCCCTCCACCCACGGCCAACAGCACCAGCTGGATCAGCACCAATACCACGGCCAGCAATGCCACGGCAGAGGAGGAAGGGGATGCTGCAGAGAGCCTTTCTGGCACGGACAACCCCCAGGGGCAGTTCTCAGCGTTTGTGCAGCTCTGGGCAGGGCTGCAGCCCATCCTCTGTGGCAACAACCGGTAGGTAGGAGTGCTAGGGGATAGATGGCTCCAGGCTCTCCGTGTGCAGGCCAGCACCCCTTGCTGAGCAGGCAGGATGGTGCTGTACCACAATCTCATGCTGCAGCCAAGGATGCTCCCTGTGTTGGGCAGCACCACACGGGCAGTGGAGTCAGTGTGAAGGCCTGTCATAGGCAGGGGTGGGGCTGCCTGCAGCAGGGGGTGCTGAGCTTGAAGCAGAGTGGAAAACCTGAGCTCCCTTTGCAGGACCATTGAGCCTGAGGCGCTGAAGCAGGGCAACATGAGCTCTCTGGGCTTCACCAGCAAGGAGCAGCGCAACTTGGGCCTCCTTGTGCATCTGATGACCAGCAACCCCAAAATCCTGTATGCGCCTGTGGGCACCGAAGTTGACAAGGTCATCCTGAAGGTGAGAATGCATAGGCTGGGAGCCCTGTCCTTCTCCCACCATCCTGCTCTGCAGGTGGGCTGTGTGGCAGGGAAGAGGTTGACTGCCAGACACAGGCAGCTCCCACGGGCAGTGGGAGGTGGGCAGGTATCCCCATGGCTGCTAGCCATCCCAGAGAGCAGGAAGCCCCTGCCTCTGCCTGCTGTATGATTTTCTGCCTGGCCCCAGGCCAATGAGACCTTCGCCTTTGTGGGCAACGTCACTCACTACGCCAAGGCATGGCTGAACATCTCCCCCGAGATCCGAGCCTACCTGGAGGAGGGCAGGCTGCAGAGGCGCATCCGCTGGCTCCAGCAGGTAGGGCAGTGTGGTGAGGATGAGCCTGCCTGAGATTTAGTGCCCTGGCAGTGGAGGAGGGGTTGTCTTTCTCCCAGATATACTGTAACTTCCTTGTGGGGTACTGTCTGGTGTCCATCTTCTCTTGTGGAGACACTAGTCTGGATCCCTGTGCAGCATGCACACTGTCCCCTATCCGCAGGAGGATGCACAAGTCCTACCTGTGTCCATGGGTGGGACAGTGACCTGAGAGGCAGGGCATACCCCAACTTCTCCCTCCCATGTCTTCCTCTCTGTCTCAGTTGACCGCTGACCTCCACAAGCACCCAGAGATCCTGAATGTCTCTGACAGTGATGTTCTCCACAACTTTCTCAATGGCAACTTCTCCCTGCCCAATGCCAGCATCCTTCTCCAGCAGCTGGATACCATTGACAATGCTGCCTGCGGCTGGGTCCGCTTCATGGCCAAGGTGAGGTGGAGCCCACCCGTGGGAAGGTTGAACCGCCAACAGCCAGGCTCTTTTGGGCTGAAGAGGGTCAGATCCACTGAGACCTTTTTAAGAGCAAGGGACAGGAGCGTGGTGGCTCCTGCAGTGTCCAGAGCTTTGGGGTAGGTGTCTAGGGTGGAGGTGCTCACACACTGTCGACTTCAGGGGCTGGGATTGGCTTTGGAGTGGCACATGCTGTACTGTGTGTGGGCTCTGTGTGCTAGAACCATCCAGGGCCCTGGGATCTCCCTAGCCTGCTGGAGCATGTCAGAGAAGGGCAGTGGAGTTAGGGAAGATTCTTGAGCACAAGTCTGGTGAGGCAGGACTGAGAGCTGGGGGAGCTCAACCTGGAAAAAAGGAGGCTCAGGAGGGACCTTACGAGCCTCTAAAATTACCTAGAAAGATGTTGCACCCAGGTGGGGGTTGGTCTTTTCACCCAGGTAACAAGTGACAGGATAACAGGAAACAGCCTAAAGTTTTAGAAGGGGAAGTTTAATTGGATTTTAGGGAAACTTTTTTCACTGAAAGGCTGGTCAGCACTGGAACAGGCTGCTGAGGGCAGTGGTACTACCCCTGTGTTCAAAAAAGTATGATTTTAGCACCTGGGGGCATGGTTTAGTGCAGGGCTTGATAGTGTTTGAGTTAATGGACTCCGTGATCTCGGAGGGCTTTTCCAATCTTAGTGATTCTATGATTCTCCTCCCACCAGGTTAGTGTGGACATCTTCAAAGGCTTCCCGGATGAGGAGAGCATTGTGAACTACACACTGAACCAGGCCTATCAGGACAATGTCACAGTCTTTGCCAGTATGTCCCTGGGAGCCAGCTCTTCTCAGGGTTCCCTGAAACATTGCCCTTCTCCAGCTGTGCCCTGGAGCCACTGGCTTCAGGATGTGGGTCCCGTGGTGCATGTGTTGGGTGGATGAGGGGACTAAGTATCTCATGGTGCCTATCCTGTGCCCTGTGCTACTGTCCTGGCTCTCCCACTGACATGGCCTGCTGCCTGTGTGCTTTTGCATCCCATTGGGGTCTTGCATCCCTAGCCATGCCACCCATCTCATTCATGGCAGCCCTCCTGGTGCCCTTCTCATCATTGCCTGTTGCTGTGGGCCAGCTGATGTGGCTGGCCCCTGTGGACTCTCTAGTTCTTCTGCTGTCCACAGGCGTCATCTTCCAGACCAACCGGGATGGCTCATTGCCCCCCCATGTCATGTACAAGATCCGGCAAAATTCCAGCTTCACAGAGAAGACCAATGAGATCCGACGGGCGTACTGGCGGCCTGGCCCCAACACTGGCGGCCGCTTCTACTTCCTCTATGGCTTCGTCTGGATCCAAGGTAAGTGTCAGCGCCCTACCTCAGCTGCCCACAGTCCTGGCCCCAGTGAGGTCAGCCTGGCCTCTCTCTTCCACAGACATGATGGAGCGTGCCCTCATCAACACATTTGTTGGCCACGATGTCGTGGAGCCTGGCAACTATGTGCAGATGTTCCCGTACCCATGTTATACCCGGGATGAGTGAGTAACATGCCTGCAGGACCTTCCTCCTTCCACTTTGCAGGCTGGGGTACTTTAGCTGGGAAAAGGGAACAAGTTTGAGGGCCTAAAAGAGATTGATGACACTGGAAGTGAAGAGCAGCCAGTTTAACTCAAATTCCTTGGACTTACCAGGCTCAGGAAGGCAGGGGAAAGTAAAGGAGTAGTACATGGATCTGTCAGTGCTTATGGATTACAGTGGTCTGGAGGCAGTTCCTGTAGAAGTCCCAGAGCCACCAACACTCCTGGGCAGGAGATTGGAGAGGGCCCCTTCCACAGCAGGGTAGGCAGGACCCTGGGGCTGAGCCTGTGGCTACTACCTGCTTGCAAAGGCCTACCAGCCATGACACTGGATTGTCCTGTGGGCTCACTGGAGAAGTTATTTTAGGGCACTAAGGAGGTGCTGAGTTAGTCTGGTTGTTCCTGAGTGGTGGGAGAGCCCCTCCAGGGCCCCAAGCCCCAGGGTCTCCACAGGTGTCTGTGACACTGCCACCATCCAGTTCTTCCCTCTCTTCCTCTACCCCATCAGCTTTCTCTTTGTCATCGAGCACATGATGCCCCTCTGCATGGTGATCTCCTGGGTCTACTCAGTGGCCATGATGATCCAGCACATCGTGACAGAGAAGGAGCATCGCCTGAAAGAGGTAAGGATGGTGGAGGAGATTCTTGGGGAGGAGTAGGCATATCGGAGCCCTACATTCTGTGCCCTGTCCCTGGTCACTGTCCCTTTATTTCTGGGTTATGTGAACTAGGACAGATGCAGATCCCAAATCCCTGGGCTGACCTGGTCCTTCTGAGTGTCCCCAGCATGAGATGAGCCCTGCCCAGTCCTGTAGAGAGCTGAGCTCCTTGGCACCCCAACAGAGGGTGCTGTATCCTCCCCACTCTGGGCAGCTCCCTTGGTGCTACCCCTTGCCCTCCCTGCCCAGTGAGAATAGAAGCGGGGGTGCACAGGGTTGGGGACAGCTCTGCTGAGTAGTTTTGGCCTCACAGGTGATGAAGATGATGGGCTTGAACAATGCAGTGCACTGGGTGGCTTGGTTCATCACTGGCTTTGTCCAGCTCTCCATCTCGGTCACAGCACTCACTGCCATTCTCAAGTATGGAAAGGTCCTGATGCACAGTGACGTCCTCATCATATGGCTCTTCCTTGCTATCTATGCTGTGGCCACCATCATGTTCTGGTGAGCTGCTTGGTCTGTGCTGGGCAGTAAAGGGGCATGGGCAGTGCCAGGTTGTTGTGCCATGGAGTGAGGGTGCTAGGAGCTATGTAGTCAAGGGCTGGTGGAGGGATACAAGTCCTTCCAAGTAGCTGATTTGTGGAGCCAATTTATTGCCTCAACACCACCAAAACCAGATGGTATGTGGAAAGTCTTGGTGGGGTGGGATTCAAGGAGACTGTCCTCCCTGCAGCTTTCTGGTGTCGGTGCTGTACTCCAAGGCCAAGCTGGCCTCTGCCTGTGGCGGCATCATCTACTTCCTCAGCTACGTGCCCTACATGTATGTGGCCATCCGGGAGGAGGTGGCACATGACAAGATCACAGCCTTTGAGAAGTGCATTGCGGTGAGTTGGCTGCAGTAGCTGGGGACATCTTAGTCACAGGTTTGCCTCAGGCATCTCATGTCCAGTACAAAACCACCAAGCTGTCACCAAGCCCTGGGCAAGCAACTGCCTGTATGAACCAATTCCCTGTGGGGCTTTGGAGGTATCTCCAGAAGGTTTGGTGCCTCTCCGGGCCAGGAGTATTTCCATGGGGCTGGGTGGGGCAGCACTGGGCAGGAATTCAACCCAACCTGTTCTTCTGGAGTTTGCCTGTGGTTCCTGCTGACCTCCTGTTCCCTTCCTTCCACCTCTTCACAGTCCCTCATGTCCACCACAGCCTTTGGGTTGGGCTCCAAGTATTTTGCACTGTATGAGGTGGCTGGCGTGGGTATCCAGTGGCACACCTTCAGCCAGTCACCTGTGGAAGGAGATGACTTCAACCTCCTGCTGTCCATGATGATGCTGGTTGTGGATGCCATGGTGTACGGGGTGCTCACGTGGTACATTGAGGCCGTGCACCCGGGTACGTGTGGGTAGAGGGGCATGAGGGCACCCCAGACCTTATAGGAGCCTCTTTCGGGGTGACACCTGCTCATGTGTCCTCATGTTCTGGTGTCAGCCAGGTGTCTCAATTCAGCTGTAGCAAAGCCAGAAGTCCACAGCTGAGACACCAGTCCTCCTTATTCCCCTTGTGGAAGCATCTCAGTTGCTCCCTGTTTCTTTCATTGTAAAGCTGAAGCATGAGCCAACCCAACCCAAATCCCAAAGGACTTTGTTTCCTGACACAGCCTGCAGAGCTGCCCCGACCCCAGCTGGCTGGAGTGTTCGCAGCCCCCACCCTGCAGTGTTGACCTGACCTGGGAAAACTCCTAAACCCCAGAGCCATGCTGAGCTCTGACCCAGTCCTCAGCAGCTATTGCATGGTCCTGGGTGTAGGGTTGGCCCTGATTCCCTGGGGCTGTGGCTGCAGGCATGTTCGGCCTGCCACGGCCCTGGTACTTCCCTTTCCAGAAGTCTTACTGGCTAGGCAACGGGCGCGTGGAGACCTGGGAGTGGAGCTGGCCATGGTCACGTACCACCCGCCTCAGCATCATGGAGGAGGATCAGGCTTGTGCCATGGAGAGCCGGAGGCTGGGTGAGGACAGCTGGGGCTGGCTGTGGGTGGCACAAGGGTGGCCTTGACTCTGCCACGGTATCTTGCCTTGGCCATGGACCTCTGTATTCCAGTCAGAGCAGGATACTGGGCCAGGCACTGTAGCCTCTGGGAACTGCCACTGTGCTGTGGGAGGGGGAGAATGGGCAAGAAGCAGAGGGGAAGGAACCACAAGTCAATATAGTCACCATGGGATGGAGGCGAGTTGATTCATTCCCAGGGAGCCCCACTCAAAGCTTCCTGCCCTCTCCTGGCTCCTATCCTACTGTCACAGCAGAAGAGACTAGGGGCATCGAGGAGGAGCCAACCCACCTCCCCTTGGTTGTCTGCATCGACAAGCTCACCAAAGTCTACAAGACAGACAAGAAGCTGGCACTAAACAAGCTGAGCCTCAACCTCTACGAGAACCAGGTTGTGTCCTTCCTGGGGCACAATGGTGCAGGCAAGACCACCACCATGTGAGTGCCTGTCCAGGCAGGGAGAGACCATGTTCCTCTGGCCAGCTGCAGGGTGTGCGACAGGGGCTTCAGGATGTCTCTGCTGTAGCAGCTGGTGCCATGCTTAGAGGGCAGCAGTGTGGGTGTGGGGCTGGCACAAACATGAGACAGGCAGTAGTGTCATGGCCCTTTGTTGATACTGCTCTGCCTGGGGCCCAGCAGATGCTCCCAGAGGTGGTGGTTGGGACTGGGGCCAGACTGAGGAGTATGAGCTCCCTCACACTGTTGCCTTTTTCCATCCATCCAGGTCCATCCTCACTGGCTTGTTCCCTCCAACATCGGGCTCTGCTACCATCTATGGCCATGATATCCGTACGGAGATGGACAAGATCCGGAAGAACCTGGGCATGTGTCCCCAGCACAATGTGCTCTTTGACAGGCTGACAGTGGAGGAGCATCTCTGGTTCTACTCACAGCTCAAGAGCATGGCAGAGGAGGAGATCCGCAAGGAGATGGACAAGTAGGCACCCTCCAGCTCCTTTGTCTTCATCCATGCTTTTGACATGAGTCTCCTTCCTGCTGGCCTGCCATGGGGAGGTGATCTTGTGATAGAGGTGTCCCATGGAGCAGCTCCACCAAGTGTTTTTCCACCCTTGGGGTGTCAGGGTGTGGAAGTGAGCAGAAGATGCTCATAGCCTGAGTGCAGCTGGGCATTCCCAGCAGCTGAGGGCCACAGATACCATGAGGGAAGGAGGCATTACATACTCCCCACAGGCACTGGTCATCAGTACAGCCCCCCTAGCATTCCTGGTGCTTCTGCCCTGTCTCCAGGATGATTGAGGACCTGGAACTCTCCAACAAACGGCACTGCCAGGTGCAGACTCTCTCGGGCGGCATGAAGAGGAAGCTGTCAGTGGCCATTGCCTTTGTGGGGGGGTCACGGGCTGTTATCTTGGATGAGCCCACAGCTGGTGTGGACCCGTATGCCCGAAGGGCCATCTGGGATCTCATCCTCAAGTACAAGCCAGGTGAGCAGAGCTAGGCAGAGCTTGGCATGCTCCTCTGTGTCAGCCATGGCCCCTCTGCTGAGCCTTTGTGTTGCCATCAGGGAGGACCATCTTGCTCTCCACACACCACATGGATGAGGCTGACCTGCTGGGGGACCGCATTGCCATCATCTCCCATGGCAAGCTCAAGTGCTGTGGTTCCCCACTGTTCCTCAAGAGCACCTATGGTGATGGCTACAAGCTGACAGTGGTGAAGAAGCAGTCGGACACCAGGAATGGCACAGGTCTGGGGAACAATATGCCACTTTGTTAAAGGAGTAGATGGCACCAGCCCTTCTTCAGCCCAGCAAAGGAGAGGTCAACACCCAAGTACTCCCATCTTAGATCTCCTTAGGCCACATGGAGGGCAGAGGGGACGGGGCAGGGTGTAGGAGGTCCTATTGCTCAGCCTTAATTTTTCCCAGCTGGGTCTTTGGCCAGACCTTATGCAGTGGCATTTGTCTCCAGGTGCTGGTTCTGTCGAGCCCATGGGTTGCCCACAGAGATGTCCAGTGTGGGCCACATTGCAAAACACCATCTCCAGTCTAGGGGGGAGATGAGGGGAAGAAGAGAGGGGAAAGAAAAAAAAAACAGCAGCCGCAGGGGCAGCAGCCAGGCAGAAGCAGGGGCAGCAGCCAAGCAGGGCAGCAGCCAGGCAGAAGCAGGGGCAGCAGCAGCAGGGAAGCCCCTGTGGCACTGGGGAGTAGGGGAGATGTGGTGGGTCTTTGCAGGAGGCCAGATGTGGACTGACCAGTGCGTACTGTCCCTCTGTCCCAGAGCCAGGCCAGCCACACAGCCCCCTGGGCCACTCCTCTATCAGCCCCTGCTCTGAGCCTCGTGTCTCCCAGTTCATCAAGAAGTACGTGGCCTCTTGCCTCCTCATCTCAGATACCAACACAGAGCTCTCCTACATCCTGCCCAGTGAGGCTGTCAAGAAGGGCTGCTTTGAGAGGCTCTTCCAGGTACCTGCATGGACTGGCAGAGTGGGCAGGCAAGGGCTTGTGGCACTGTGGACATCTGCCCTCCTCACATAGTACTTTGCTCCCACAGCACTTGGAGCAGAGCCTGGAAGAGCTGGACCTCACCAGTTTTGGGCTGATGGACACCACACTGGAGGAGGTCTTCCTGAAGGTGTCTGAGGAGGACCAGTCTCTGGAGAACAGTGACGTGGGTATGGGTGCTGGGGGCAGGCACAAGGTGCTGCTGGGGCTAGTGAGGGGCTGTGTGATCTTGCTGGGCTTGGTAGCTGCAGGACTCTCCTGTTCCAGGTGACAGGATTCCCAGCAGAGCCCATCCCAGCCAAGGACAGCTACCCTCTGCTCCACTCTGGGTTTACTCCCACCTGGAATAGTGGCGAGCTCTGGTGTCCTCAGCACAGGTCTCCAGAGGACACCACAGAGATGCTCCAAGGGCTGGAGCATCTCTGTCATGGAGCTAGGCTGGGGGAGCTGCAGTTGTTGACCTGGAGAAGGGAAGGCTCCAGGCACCTTCTGGTGCCTAAAGGCAGCTTGAAAAAATGAGAGAGAGGGCAGATAGTATTAGAACAAGGGGGGAATGGTTTTAAACTGAAAGAGGAAAAGTTTAGATTAGATGTTACAAGGAAATTCTCCCCTGTGAGGGTGGTGAGGCTCTGGCACAGGTCATGAAGAGGAGCTGTGGGTGCACTGTCCCTGGAGGTGTTGAGGGACAGGTTGGATGGGACTTGGAGCAAACTGGGATAGTGGAAGTTGTCCCTGCCCATGGCAAGGCAGTGGAATGAGATGAGATTCCTTCCAACCCAAACCAGCCTGTGATTCTGTGATAGGATCCATCCCTGGTTGGTGCCATTATGCAGTGAAGACTAGCCGGTAGCAACCCACATTTTCTCTTTCAGACATGAAGGAGTCCAAGGATGCCCTGCAGCCACCCACCTCTGAGCTGGACCTGAAGTCTGAAGCCAATGGGGAGCCCCTGGCCGAAGCGGCCATGCCAGAGAAGCCCGAGGTGGAGCTCAGCAATCTGGTGACCTGCTCCCAGCTGGCACAGTCACAGGCATCCCTGCACTCAGCATCCTCGGTGGGCTCCGTGCGTGGCGATGAAGGTGGGGCTTATTCCGAATTCTTTGGGGATTATGTGCCCCTGTTCGATAACCGGCAGGACCCCGATAACATCAGTCTGCAAGGTTGGTGCCGCTGGTGCCCTGCCAGTGACAGGGGCCGAGGGACACACTTAGCTGGGACATGGAGGGTTTGCTCAGGGTGGGCAGCTGGCCTGGTCCCTCTGGGTGTGTGGTTGTGTCTGAGATGGGTGGCTGTGACTGCTGGGATGAGAGCCTGTGGGGAGGGGGCTCATGGGGTATCCAGCAGCACAGCACCCAGAGAGCCACAACCTGGGTGGGAGGGGTGGGAACAGGCTCTTTCCACGAGCTTGCACCCCATCCTCGGGGGGTGTGCATGTGCCAAGGCATGGAGTCAGTGAGAGCAGCCAGTGTTGGCTCTGCCTCTGCTTCCTGCAGGTCTCCAGTGCCACCTTGCAGACTTGCCACACTAACATTCCCTCTTCCCACACTGGCACCAGTCACCAGTTGGGTTTCTCCTCTTGGTCCTTGGGCACAGAGTCACCTTGCAGGTGATGGTTCCACATGTCATACTGTGCCCCAGGTGCAAGGCTCTCCCTGCCTGGATGCTGGGATTGCTGGATAGAGAGAATGCAGAGAGGTGCCTTGAGGTTATTGCTGTAGTCGGAGATCCTGTTCTAGGTTATATCACAACTCTTGTGACTAGTTTAGGGATGTGCAACCTCTTACCCCCAGCAGATCTGTGGGAGACACAGCTGGGACAGTGCTGTGACAGAGCTCCCACTGTCTCACTGGGACTGCTACCTGTGTCTTGCCCCTGTTCCTGACTGTGCTGACCCTCCACCAGCTGGCAGAGCTGATGAGAAAATGGAGGGCTCCTAGAAAAAGGCACCAAATTAGGTTGTTTATTTAAAACTGTTGTCTGAATTTTCCTTTTGGGGCCAAGAGGAACCTGCCTGCCAGATACCTTGCTTCCTACTGTACTGCTGCTGAGGCTGAGTGGCAGAGTTGGGGTTGGGTGCTGCCCTAACCCTTGGGGTGGCTGAGCTGGACTGGGTTTCTGGCTCAGCTTCCTGGGAGCCCAGGCAGGTGTGGGAGCAACTGTGCCAGAAGGCTGATGCCCCTCTCCCTCCCAGGGCAAGAAGCAGAGGTGGAAGCAGAGGATTGTGACCTGGCAGGTCAGGGAAGCTTCAAGCTGGAAGGCTCGTGGCTGAAGCTGCGCCAGTTCCATGGGCTGATCGTCAAACGCTTCCACTGTGCCAAGCGCAACACCAAGGCCCTCTTCTCACAGATCCTTCTGCCTGCCTTTTTCGTCTGTGTGGCCATGACTGTGGCACTCTCTGTGCCTGAAATAGGTGCATGCAAGCCGCTTAGCTATCTGCATGCTGGGTGACCTGCCCACTGTGGCCACTGGCCGCAGGAGGACAAGGCCAAGGCAGTCTCCCTGTGTGCAGTGCTGCTATGGGTACAAGCAGGTTCCTGTCCTTGTCCCCACAGGTGACCTGCCACCCCTCATCCTCTCACCATCTCAATACCATAACTACACCCAGCCCAAGGGCAACTTCATTCCTTATGCCAACGAGGAGCGGCGTGAGTACCGGTGAGAGCTTCCATTGCTAGTGACCAGCACCCCATGTCCAAGGCCCATCCCTGACTCCCTCCATGGGAATGGAAGGGGGGCAGGTGGGGAGGGCAACCCACAGCAGGCCTAGTGCCAGGGATGGCTCAGGCTTGGAGCAGAGCCTGCCTGGTGCCAAGTTCCCCAATAGAAAGCAACCTCTCTCCTGGCCAGGGTGTCTCTGGGAGATGTGCCAGACACTGTGACTAGCGGCTCAGTCATGCCAGGCACAGGCTCTGTGTGTTCATGATAAGTGCCAAGGCCACAGGGACATCCCACAAGAAGATGGCCATGGTACTGAGATTGGTGTCTCCTGCTCCTTGCTCCTGCAGCATTAGGCTGTCTCCTGATGCCAGCCCTCAGCAGCTGGTGAACACTTTCCATCTGCCCTCTGGTGTCGGGGCCACCTGCGTGCTCAAGACACCCTTCAACAACACGCTGGACCAGCCCATGCAGACCCTCAACCTCAACAGCAATGAGACCAAAATGCTGGCAGCCAAGTACTTCGATGCCATGTGCATTGACTCCTTCACCCAGGGCCTTCCGCTTTCCAACTTTGTGCCACCACCTCCATCCCCAGCTCCCTCTGACTACCCCATGTCAGTGGATGAGGATCTGCTCCATGCCTGGAACTCCACAGCCTTCTCCACTGTTAAAGGTATCACCTATGCTGGATGCTCTTGTGTCTGTGATTTGTCTCCAGCAGGGAGGTCACCAGCCTGGCCAGCTGCCCAACTTCATGCTGTCCCCAGCAACTGGGGCAGGCAGAAGCCGGACTGTGAGCCACCCCTTCTGCTCCTTAGGGACTGTGACCTCAGCCCCTGCCCTGCCCCACATCATCCATGAGCCCATCAAGTGCACATGCTCCATGCAGGGGACCGGTTTCTCCTGCCCTAGTGGCGTGGGGGGCCATCCCCCGCAGATGAAGGTGGTGACAGGGGACATCCTCACAGACATCACGGGACGCAATGTTTCTGAGTATCTGCTTTACACCTCGGACCGCTTCCGACTGCACAGGCAAGTGGGGAGGCTGGGAGGGTCTGCCTTGCACCTTAGAGCAGGGATCAGAACCAGGGTTCTGGGTTCCAGGCTGGCCCCAGGGTGCTGGCTGGAGTCAGCAGCATGCTCAAGCCTGGTTCCACCCGTCAAGGTTGGGGACAGCAGTTGCAGCTTCCTCAGCAGTGCTTTGTTCCACAGGTATGGGGCACTCACGTTTGGAAATGTCCAGAAATCCATCCCGGCCTCCTTTGGAGCCAGGGCTCCAGCCACAGTGCGAAAGATTGCTGTGCGGAGAACGGCCCAGGTGGGACAGCACTGCACCTCAGGGCAGGGGAGATAGGTGGGGAGGAAAGGGAGGGCAGGCAGGGACCTCTGGGACCTCTGCTGTGTTGCTCTTGGAGTGCTTTGGGAGGCTCCAGCCACGGGGGAGTGGTCATCAGGTCTGTCCCAGCACGGTCAGTATTGGCCTGTTCTTGCCACAGCCTTGAGTGCAGGATGCCTGCCTGTCCTTCCCATCCTATCCCTCCCTCCCATTACATCTCTGGGCACAGCTCTCTTGCCATCTCCCACTGTTCCTCTCTCCTCTTCCAGGTCTTCTACAACAACAAGGGCTACCACAGCATGCCCACTTACCTCAATGCCCTCAACAATGCCATCCTGAGAGCCAACCTGCCCAAGAGCAAGGGCAACCCTGCTGCCTATGGTGAGGATCCGGGGGTGCCCTTAACGGCAGGAGCATGTCAGGAGCAGCATTAGGGCATGGTCCAACCAAGCTTCCAAGTGCAGTGTCCACCTTGGGCCAAGCAGGCTAGTGTCCAGCTGGAACAGGGGTCGCACTGCTCTGAGATATAAGAGCAGGCATGGGCTCTTTGTCAGGCCTGGGCTGGAATGTCCAGAAGTGCTTCCTGAAAGTGCCTGGGCTTGTGACATGTCTCAGGGTGCTTTCCAGTGAGGGGAGGGCTTCACCTTGAGGTGCTGAGTTGCCTCAGAGAGCCCAGCTCCTGCTGAGCTTCAGGTTGGAACCTCCTCCTGTTTCGGGCCAGGACCAGGCAGACTGGGGACAGGGGTCTGAGCCCCAAGCCAGTTTTCATGATTCCATGTTTCTTCTTGGTCATTGTTGCAGGCATCACAGTCACCAATCACCCCATGAACAAAACAAGTGCCAGCCTGTCCCTGGATTACCTGTAGGTCCAAGGAGAGGGTCTGAGGGAGGGTTGCTGTCCCATGGGAGGTAGGGGGCTTTTTACTGGTGATTGCAGCGGGAGGCCAATGCTTCTGCTCCACAGGCTGCGTGCTGTGGTGGGGAGGTACAGGGTGGCTGTGATGTGGGGGTCTGTGTGCCATGCCCTGTTCTGTGCACAGTGACTGTCCCACACCAGGGTGGGCGGCACTTCCCCAGGCAGCTGAGGGTGATGGAGTCCCTGCTCTCCTTGCTCCCTATTCAGCCTGCAAGGTACAGATGTGGTGATTGCCATCTTCATCATTGTGGCCATGTCCTTCGTCCCAGCCAGCTTTGTGGTATTCCTGGTGGCTGAAAAGGCCACCAAGGCCAAACACCTGCAGTTTGTGAGTGGCTGTGACCCCGTCATCTACTGGCTGGCCAACTACATGTGGGACATGGTAAGCAGCACGTGTGGCCCCACCAGCCAAGCTGGTGGCTGTGCCAGAGAGTGGGCAGTCACAAAAGTTTCTGTCTTCTCCAGCTAAACTACCTGGTGCCGGCCACATGCTGCATCATCATCCTGTTCGTGTTTGACCTCCCAGCATATACCTCTCCCACCAACTTCCCTGCTGTCCTCTCTCTCTTCCTGCTCTATGGGTACGTTGCTCAGAGGGGAGTGGTCAGGAGGCACTGGGGATGCTTCCAGATTCATATGGGGTGGTGGTTTTAAGCTAAAAGAATAGCCGTTTAGACCAGATACTAAGAAGAAATTTTTTGTGATGAGGGTGGTGAGGCCCTGGCACAGATTGCTCAGAGATGCTGTGGCTGCCCCATTTGTGGAAATATTCAAGGCCAGGTTGGACAGCTTGGAGCACTAACAGAAGGTGTCCCTGCCTATGGCTGGGGACTGGATTAGATGACCTTAAATGGTCCTTTCCAATCCAAACCCTTCTGTGATTCTGCAGCCCCCATAGCTGGTTGGAGTGCAGTGGCTGTGAGAGCTGGGGTGGGAGAGCCTGGGAACAGCAGGATGGAAATGGGCAGTCTCAAGGCTGAGGGGCCCCTCTTCTGCCATACTGACATATGCTGCTTCTTCTCATCTCTCCAGCTGGTCCATCACCCCTATCATGTACCCAGCCTCCTTCTGGTTTGAGGTGCCCAGCTCTGCTTATGTCTTCCTCATCGTCATCAACCTCTTCATTGGCATCACAGCCACTGTTGCCACGTTCCTGCTGCAGCTCTTTGAGCATGACAAGGTATGGCTCTGCTGAGGGCCACCTGAAAGGGAGATGCTGATATCTGTCTGTAGGGTGGCTCAGGCTGGGAGAGACCTCCGGAGGTTTGTTTCCAGCAGGATCAGCCGTGAGAGCTGACTGGGCTGGATCTTGGGGATCCTGATCCTACCACTCACTCAGGGTTCTTTGATGGCTGTGTGCTCTCTGCTGTCCTCACAGGACCTGAAGGTGGTGAATAGCTACTTGAAGAGCTGCTTCCTGGTGTTCCCTAACTACAATCTGGGGCATGGCCTGATGGAGATGGCCTACAATGAATACATCAATGAGTACTATGCCAAGATTGGTATGGCCTCTTGTTCTCTCCCTCCCTTGCTCCAGGGCATATGGGGCTGGAGGGGACCACGATGCTGGCACTCTGTGTCTGCCCCATGGGGGTGTCCTGAGGCCCAGAGCAACCTGGAGCAAAAAGCCAAGGAGATGAACTAGATGGGGCACAGAAAAAGACACGGCTGAAGGTCAGCTGTGGTGTAATGCCAGTGTTGCTGGAAGTGCTTCCTTAGGCCATCTCAAACAGCAGCCCCATGGGGAGAAGAGGGTGTGAGCCCTGACAGAGGTGTGTGACTGTGCTGCTGCTGCACAATGTCTGCAGTGGGCCATGGTGGGGCTGTGCTGTGACAGGAGGGATGGGTGCAGCAAAGACTCTCCTTCCAGACAGGGTTTCTTGGGGGCTACGCTGCCTAATAAACACAAGCCTTTTTCCACTTAGAGCCTTATCCTGGCCTCCCTTGCTCTCTGCTTTTTGAACAGCTTCCGTTCATAACCCAAGTGCTGCTGGCATCATGAGGAAGAATTTTGGGTCAGGATTTGACAAATCTCTTTGATTCCACTCTCAGCTGAGTTGATTCATCCTATTGAGGTTGAAAACTTGCCAGATGATTTCCACAGCACCTGTGCTCTGAGAGGGAATTGTGTTGCAACAAGCCCAAGCAGCTGTGGTGGGCAAGCATGGGAGCAGTGTCATTGTCATGGGTCAGCTCAGGAGGTACAACCAAGCTCTCCCCATGGGAAGGTGTCCCCAGCTGCTCTCTCCTCTTTCTCCTATTCAGGGCAGTTTGATAAAATGAAATCACCCTTCGAATGGGACATCGTGACACGGGGGCTTGTTGCCATGACAATTGAAGGTTTTGTTGGCTTCTTCATCACCATCATGTGCCAGTACAACTTCTTCCGGAAGCCTCAGTGAGTGTGGCATGGAGCAGGGATGTCGGGCTGGCCACGGGGTAAAGATTTGCCGTTGGGACCCTTGAGCTTTAGGCTGCCCTTCTGGCAGTGTTGAGTGAGAAGTGCCCAGGCCTGTCAGGGAAGCAGCTCCTGGTCCTGCATTTCCCCCTTGCCTCTGCCCCCTCCCACAGGCGCCTGCCCGTCTCCACCAAACCCATTGAGGATGACATTGATGTGGCCAACGAGAGGCACCGTGTCCTGCGTGGTGATGCCGACAATGACATGCTAAAGATTGAGAACCTCACGAAGGTGGGGGCTGCATCGGGCTGCAAGGAGACCCTGAGCCTAGCCCAGTGATGCGGGTGGGGCAGCGGGTCGAGGTGGCTCCTGCTGGGCTGAGTCTCCATCCCCTTCCTTGCCAGGTGTACAAGTCCCGCAAGATTGGCCGTATCCTGGCTGTGGACCGGCTGTGTGTGGGTGTGCGCCCCGGGGAATGCTTTGGGCTGCTGGGTGTCAACGGTGCAGGCAAGACCACAACATTCAAGATGCTGACAGGGGATGAGAGCACCACGGGTGGAGAGGCATTCATTAATGGACACAGGTAAGTGGGGGGCCTGGGGGCTGCCTGCTTTCCTGGGGATGGGATGGGGTCTGCTTGGAGGGCTCCCAGGATAAAGCAGCATGAGTGAGCTTGTGTGTCCCAGTGGGGCTCTGCAGCCTCTTGTCCTCCTGGGTGACTATCAGCCTGGAATGTGGGGCAAGCGACAGTGGCTCTGTGCTGAGGCTGCCTGGTGGGGTTTTACCTGGGGGAAGATGCCCCAGTGTAAAGGTGTGTGAAAGGGGGCTCAGCAGCAGTCCTCACAAAAAGAATTCTTTCTTCCCACAAACCCTCAATCCTCTCCCACAGCATCCTGAAGGAGCTCCTGCAGGTCCAGCAGAGCTTGGGCTACTGCCCCCAGTTTGACGCGCTCTTTGATGAGCTGACAGCTCAGGAACATCTGGAGCTCTACACCCGCCTGCGTGGCATCCCCTGGAAGGATGAGGAGCGGGTAGGCTCTGGGCAAGCAGTTGGCAGCATCCAAGGATTGGTGCTGTGCCTCAGGGATGGCATCTCTCTGGGCACCAGCGGCAGCTTGGGCCAGTGCTGCTGCTCTTGTGGCAGTACCATGCTGGCAGTGTGCCCACATGGACTGCCAGGGCTAGGCACACGCACCTGCAGGTCCCCACCAGTGCTCATGGCTGTGCCATGGGCTGCCATGGCACTCCCCTGATAGGCACATGGCTTGTCCCCTTGGCAGCTGTCATGCCAGGGAGCCCTATCCCTGCCTGCTCTGCCAGCCCTACAGTCTTGGCAGAATGCCATCAGTCCCCCATGCCTTGCAGGTGGTCAAGTGGGCACTGAAGAAGCTGGAGTTGACCAAGTATGCAGACAAGCCTGCCAGCACCTACAGCGGGGGCAACAAGAGGAAGCTATCCACAGCCATTGCGCTCATTGGATACCCAGCTTTCATCTTCCTGGTGCGCCCTGAGGGTAGAAAAATGAAGGCTGGGTGGGAGGTACCCACTCCCTGCTTCACCATGCACCACACATCTCCTGGAGTGTGGGATGATGGCCTGAGTTGGACTCAGGACAGGAAGAAAGTGGCAGGGTCCCTCCCAGGACTGGCATGTCTGAGGATGCTGTCTATCCCCCAGGATGAGCCAACCACAGGGATGGACCCCAAGGCACGGCGCTTCCTCTGGAACCTCATCCTGGATGTCATCAAAACGGGTCGCTCCGTGGTGCTCACATCTCACAGGTCCCATAGGGATTCTGTGCCCGTGATACCTCCAAGCACCTGGGGTGCCATATGGGAGGGAGAGGGCTCCTTGGTCCCCAGGGAATGGCATTTGGTAGGGGCATGAGGAGCAGAGGGAGCCTGGGACACCTTCTTGCCTTCTCTCATCCCTGGTGGCGGGGCCACAGCATTTGGGTGATGGCCTGGGAGGCCTAGCTCTCCACCTGCCCCCACTATTGCCCTGATATTGTCCTGTGTCCCCCTGCTGAACCCTCCCTTGTCACCCTAGCATGGAGGAGTGCGAGGCCCTCTGCACTCGCCTGGCCATCATGGTGAACGGGCGGCTCAAGTGTCTTGGCAGCATTCAGCATCTGAAGAACAGGTAAGAGCCTGGCAGGAGTTCAGTGTGCCTGCATGGGGCCCAGCAGCCTGTGTGTGCTGCTGGGCAGAAGGGGGCTGGATCCTTGTGGGTGGGTGACAGTATGGCATCTGTGACAAGATACCAGCCCTCTCTATGGGTACTGCTTTAGAGGTGGGCAGGGAACAGGGTCACTGAATTGCCCTGCTGCTGGCCTGGTGTCCAGTAGTGGCTGCCTGAGAGAGAGCATCATTGCCTTCCATAGAGTCATGGGAGTGCAGATGAGGGGACAGGTCCTCATGGGTTGCTTTGTTCCTGTGCAGATTTGGTGATGGCTACATGATCACAGTGCGCACCAAGTCCAGCCTGAATGTCAAGGAAGTAGTGAGGTTCTTCAACCGTAACTTCCCTGAGGCTGTCCTCAAGGTGAGCTGCCCACAGTGGCCATGCTGTCCTCTGTCAGCCCTCAACTTCAGGGCACAAGCAGCCTTCATCCTCCATGGGGTGATGGGAGGGAGTCTGGGAGTGAGGGCTCAGTGCCTGCCCTCTGCGACCATCCCCCAGGAGCGTCATCACACCAAGGCCCAGTACCAGCTGAAGTCGGATCAGATCTCGCTGGCACAGGTCTTCAGCAAGATGGAGCAGGTGGTGGATGTGCTGGGCATTGAAGACTACTCTGTCAGTCAAACCACACTGGACAATGTAAGACTGGGGACAGCATGGGCAGCTGGATGCTTGTCCTGAGGGAGTGACAAAGTGCTAGGCAGGATCTGCCTTTGGGGCAGGGATTGGAGCTAGATGGAGAATATCTGGTAGCCACTGCGTGGCAGGATGTGCTGGGTGCTGACCAGCATGGGGTGGAGGTGCCTGCAAATTCCTGAGCCCTTCCTCCTCAGGTGTTTGTGAATTTTGCCAAGAAGCAAAGTGACAACCTGGAGCAGCAGGAGACCAGCCCCAGCTGTGTCCTGCAGTCACCCCTGGAGCGTGTGCTGAGCCTGCTGCGCCCCCGCACTGCCCCCACTGAGCTGCGGGCCCTGGTGGTGGAGGAGCAAGAGGACCTGGAGACTGATGACGAAGGCCTCATCAGCTTTGAGGAGGAGAGGGTGAGAGGTCCCTAGATCTGGGTGTTCCTGCTCCCACCTGTGTCTGTGCCACAGGCCCTGTGACTGGGTGCTGTGACACCATGGAGGTGACACAGTAGAGCCAGGGCTGGGCCTGGGAGGGGTGGGGACTCTCTTGGAGAGGTGTCTGCTCTGCCACCTGGGGCAGACTCTGGCCCCCAGATGCCCTGGGTGTGCTGGCTAAGTGGGCAGCCCCTGAGCCCTGCCTGTCTCCCTGCTCAGGCTCAGCTCTCCTTCAACACGGACACACTGTGCTGAGACCCTGGGAACAACCATGTTGTCAAGCCACCAAACTCTTTTGACCTCTCCCCTCCCTTTGCCCCGTGGAGTGGAGTTGCTGCAGCTGGAGTACACAGTGGGTACAGCAATGCCTGGATGGACCTCAGGAGCCACCACTGGGGTGGCTTTTGCCCCCTTCAGCTCTGGAGCAGCATCACTGCATGGTGCCAGCGGCATGGTCCTCAACATGCTGTGAATGGAGACTGTGAAGGAAAGGACATGGCTTGGTGCCAGCACTGCCAGCTTCACTCACTTTGGGACAGAGACACACACACTTGTGAGCGGTGCCTTTGGACACCCATGTTACACTCTGGGGACCCTTGGCTGTGGGTACCCCCCAAGGCCTGGCCCTGTGGAGCTAGAAGAAGGATGGCTGCTTCCACATCACCTGTAGCTGATGCTGCCCTGGGCACCACAGGGGCAGGTGTTCTGGTGCTTCACCCATGACCGATTTTCGTCACCAGTGGGATGTCACGGGTGTCTCAGCTTCACTAGTACATTCTGCCCACCTTGGGGTCTGTTTGCCCTGGCCCTGCCTGTCCTTGGGCACTGGCTTTATCCCCAGGCAGCAGAGCCATTGCAGAGGCATGTGGTGGGGCAGAGGGGTATTTCACAGGGTATTTCACATGCTGGCACCAGCTCTTTCTCCCCTCTGCCCCTAATCATGTCGCTCACCCTCAAATCCCTCATCCTGCCTGCCCCTTACCACTTGCTTCCCCTGTCACAGGGCATTGCTGCAGCTCTGCCACCTTTCTGTGTCTGTCCCCTTCCATGTCGCTTTTGCCCTGATGTTTGTTCCTCAGCCCTGTTCAGGAACCACCTGCACTAGCTTCTTATTGTTGGGCCAGTGGTGGTAGTAGGAGAGGGGTTGCAGCACCCCAGGCTGGCCTTTGGAAGCTGGTGGTGGGGTGGCCTTAAGGTACAAGGTTGGGACGGTTCAGGTGGGTGCTGGCACAGCATGGCTGTGGTGCCTGGGGTGGTGGGGAGGAATGAACTGCAGTAGTGGGACTGGCAGTGTCACTGGCCAGCAGCATGCACCCCCTCAGCCAGCAGTTCCCCTCCTTTTTGCAGAGGGTCCTGCTGCCTTGTCACCCACAGGGACCATGGCTGGTGCCTGCAACTGTCAACAAGCTGCTGCTGTGCCCAGAGGTGGGGTGGCAGCAGGGCCTGTGATACTGACCCCAGACTGTGCTGGGTGCCACAATCTTTGGCAGCCATGCACCTTCCTGGGGAGCACCCATGATCCACCTGCCCTGTGTGTGCTCTGATGCCCTCTGCCTTCCTGGCACAGGCTTGGCTGGAGCCCTGAGCAGCACCAGGCACCTCAGCTGGCAGTCATGAGAGGGGGGGAGAGGCTGGCTCTGGCCCCATGTGGACACAGGAGCAGGGCCTGACCTTACCTGTCCCCATGCCCCCTCGTCCCATCAGCCCCATATACCATCTGCTATAGATTGTGATACAACATACAGTATTTTCAGTAGGGGAAAAAACTGGGGGAAGAAGCTCTATTTTCAGATTTTTCAGACCATATTTTTTTTAATGGCATATGGGAAACTGGCTGGATCTGGGATGAATTAGGGGGCGCAGCCCTCACCGGCGTGCACCTGCTCCCATGCTTGTCTACTCTACTTCCGCAGGGGATGCTGGGGGATAAGCCAGCTCAAAGTTTGCCCTTTGCTGTCAGGGAGAGGGGATAGTGTCATCTTTGAGTCCCCAGCTGTCACCTTGTTGGCATCCAGGGTGGGCAGTGGTGCTGTGCTCTGGGCTTTATCTTTGCCCTATACCTGTGACACCATACTTGCTCCAGGCTCCAGAAGGGCACTGGCATCCCAGTCACAAAACGTCTTCCCTGTCCACCCAGTCTTCCCCCTGCTACCATGCTGTCATCCCCATGGCTTCTGAGGGTCAGTGGAGGTGCCCATATAGTGGATGGCCACAGTGGCCTCCCTGCCCTGGGCTTAGGGCTGCCTGGGCACAGTCACTGTGCCCCAGGACATTGTCCCAGGGCAGGGGTGGCCGCTGCCTTAACAATGTCACTTCGTTGAATTTGGCCCTGCTTCTGGCCTTGCCTCCCCCTGCATGTCCTTAGCCACCAGCTGCAGGCATAGGGCCAGTGCCATGCTCAGCCCTGGGCATGGGGCCCCTGGGGGTGGAGACATCTTGGAGCTGCCTGTATATTGCTAACAAAAAGATGAAATGTGAAAATAATTATCATTTTAATTAAAAAATAATAACTGGATCCATTGAGGCTGGTAATTGGTCATGGGGGAATAGCAGGGATGGGTGCCTGGGAGGGCCTGGGCTGAGGAGAAGAGGGGCAGTGCCCAGGGTAGGGGTGCAGGATCCTGCCAGGGGCAAGGAGTGCTGAGCACAACACAGGTCTGTGCCCAATGCTTGTCATCATTCAGGCAGTGTGGGGTGGCCGGGGGTGCAGGCAGGAATGGCAGCAGCTGGCAATGCCACCAGCTGCACTTACCAGCCTGGGGTTGGCAGCAGTCGCAGTGGCGGGGCCCCAGGGCAGGGTGCTGTGGGGCCAGGCGTGGGTGGGAACGGGTGCACCCTGAGGAGGAATGTGGGCTGGGAGGGGCCGTGGTTTCAGCTGGGGCACTCAGGTTGCAGCCAGCAGTGCGCCAGGAGCCGCCACACAGCATGGCTGAAAAACCCCAAATCCAGCTCTTCATCAAGGTGAGGGGGGTCCTCAGGTCAGTGCCCTAGGCCAGTGGGCAGCCCTGGCAAACAACCCTGACAGTGCTCTGGTGGGGTGGCTGGGCTGCCCCAGCCCACTGCATGCCCAGATGTGGGCACTGGGTAGGCAGGGGGGGCAGATAGTGGGGAAGGTGTCAAGCACTGGGTCAGCAATGGGGCAGACAGCAGGCAGGTGGGTGGACAGGCAGCAGGCAGCTCAGGCTCTTCTCCAGGGAGCAGCGCTTGCTGCTTCCGGACCTGCAGGCACAGGAGATTGCACCAGGTTCCTCCCCAAAAGCAGGGCCCAGCATCTGCCTGCACCTGCCAGGCTCTTCCCAGCCATCACCTGGCTGGAGCAGTCAGTCTGGCTGTGCAGGGCAGGACAGAGCTTGCCTGGGATTGTGGCTGGGGTTGACAGGGCCACCACTACTGCTGTCACCTTCTCCTCTAGCACATATGTGCTGCTGGACTGCCACTGCCACACCTGTTGCCACTACTGCTCTCTAAGCCCTTGTTCCCCTGGCACTGTGAGACTGGCACAGCCTCGAGGTCCTTGTCCTTAGAGGGTGCCAGGGCCAGCACCTGCTGGGCCACCTGGCTTCTCTGGGGTGTGGCACTGAGACTCTGGGAGCAGGCAGGCAGCTGGCACCCTGCCTGGCATAGCAGCACATGCAGCACAGCTTGCCAGGCTGGGCTGGGGCATGTGTCCTATTATCTTCAGTCTGTATTCTCTGGGGCTGCTGCCAGTGAGGCCATGCCAGGGTGAAAGGGGCAGCTGAGCTCTCTTTCTATGCCCACAGGCAAGCGAGGATGGGGAGAGTGTGGGGCACTGCCCCTTCTGCCAGCGGCTCTTCATGGTGCTGCTGCTCAAAGGTGTGCCCTTCACCCTCACCACTGTGGACGTGAAGAGGTGAGTAGAGTCCCAATGGGTGTCAGCCCTGGAACCAGGATCATGTGCAGGGTGTGGGGTTGATAGGTCCCCAACGCTTTGGGAAAGAATATGAAGGGTGGGCGCTATGGGATGCATGGAGCTTTTTGTACTTCCCCAGGTCACCACTGGTGCTTGGGAGAGGCTGGCAGGTATTTCCTTGGGCACACACTGAGCAGGAGGAGCCTGAGGGTATGACATTGTGCACCAGCCCCTCAGAACTCCCTTTGCTTGGGATACATATTGCACAATATGAACACACGCACACAGTGCTCTGCAGGGCCCTGGACATGCCAGGCATCAGCAGTGTACCCATCTCCCACAGGGCGCTGGATGTGCTGAAGGACTTCGCACCGGGTGCTCAGCTGCCCGTCCTCCTCTACAACGGCGAGCCTAAGACCGACACTATCACCATTGAGGAGTTCCTGGAGGACCAGCTGGGCCCCCCCATGTCAGTGTCTGGTGCTGCCTTTAGAGGAGGAAGGGCCGCCCCGAAAGGGCAGGACAAGCTGAGGGATGAGGGGGCTGACAGCAGATGAGCCTGTCAGCCTCTGCTATCTGCCTCAGCTGTGTCCATTTCCCTGCAGGTGCCCCAGTCTGGTCCCGCAGTATCCGGAATCAAGCCTGGCTGGGAATGACATTTTCCACAAGTTCTCTGCCTTCATCAAGAACCCAGTACCTGCCCAGGACGAAGGTGAGGAGCAGGTGGGGGAGCACCCCATGCAACCTCTCGGGTGCCACACCCCAAAGCTTAGCCTGGTCACACTGAGCTTTCCCAGTCCCCCCACCCAGTCCACAGTCAGGTCTGTCCAGGTGTGGCTGTGCCAGGCCTCTGTGGGAGGGCAGAGGCAGGTGCCAGCCTGAGCCACATGGCAAGAGGCTGACAGTTGCTGCCTGGACACAGGGCTGGACTGGCAGGAGGCCACAGCAGAGCAGGAGCCCCATGCCTGCAGCAGGGCTGCACTGACCTGGCCACCCTCCCTGCAGCGCTGCAACGGAGCCTGCTGCGGGCCTTGCTGAAGCTGGATGAATACCTGAGCACCCCTCTGAAGCATGAGCTTGCCCAGGACCCCCAGCTCCAGGCCTCTCAGCGCCACTTCCTTGATGGAGACCATCTCACACTGGCTGACTGTAACCTGCTGCCCAAGCTCAACATTGTTCAGGTAAGCCACAGGCATCCCAGTACCATTGCCCTTCTCTTTTACCTGACATGCCCATGCTCTCACTTTCATCTTGGTACCTACAGCAAGCCCCTGCTCCTCTCTCCGTTGCTCTCTCAGTTATGTGCCCCCCAGCATCTCTCTCCCCAGGAGCCCTGCCCAGCACAATGCTCTCCCACAGATCCCACTCCTTTCTGCATCCCCTCCTAAGTGCCAGCCCTTGACTGTGCAGTGACAGGGATGTTCCTGGCTCCCTGCCAGCCTTCCCAACTGCTGCTTGCCCTGGTGGTAGAGCTCTCCTTGGCAGTGTCAGGCAAGTCTCTCCCATTCATGCCTGCAGGTTGTGTGCCAGCACTACCGCCGCTTTGGGATCCCCAAGGACATGTGTGGCGTGTGGAGGTATCTCAACAGTGCCTGTGAAACCAAGGAGTTCAAATACACCTGCCCCAATAGCCAGGAGATTATACAAGCCTATCGTTCTGTGGTCCGGGCACCACAGTGAGCCGGGCACGTGCCCTAGTGGGTGCAAGGCCAAGGCTGGGCTCAGCCAGGAGGTCAGCGCCCACCCTGCCCCTGCCTGCAGGGGCCCAGAAGAGCTGTGGTGCCCCTTGTACCCAAATTCCCTCTACTGGCACACAGGTGCTGGCAGCAATCTGCAGTGCACCGAGCCCCTCTTGTGCCACCCACCCTTCCTCACAACCAGGACAAGCTCTGTAGCCCCTCAAGCATCAGGATGAGGGCAAGGGGGCACTGGGCACCATCAGTACCAAAGCTGTGCCCAGCTGAGGGCAGGGGCAGAGCTGGGGATGACAAGTGCCCTGCAGCCATTTGCATAGGCACACTGTGCCACCCATTTGGGCAGCAGACACCACAGGGTGCCTCACACCTGCACCGGGTGAGGGGACTTGGCACAGCTATAGAGGAACAGAGGTGGAGGGGGCTGGCACAGGAAATGGGCAGAAGTCAGTTGCCCCCAAACTCACTATGCCCACAAACAGTTGCCCACAAACTCAACTCTCAACAGACTTGGGGGTTGTGAAGCAGAGAAAGGCCAAGCTAAGCTTCAGAGCTCCTGGAAATCAATAAAAGCTTTGCAAGCAAGACCAATGTGAGTGTGGAGTGATCACCCCAGCAGCTCCTCCCTCACAAGGCTTTGTATTGACATCCTCATCCTCTCCCAGTGCCCAGCAAGGCAGAGCCCACCCTCCTAGGTCTCCAGAGAGGTTCACCAGGTTCTAACCACACACTCATTTGCCAAAAGCTGGCAGGGAACTTCTCTGAGCCCTGGACGTTCAGGTTCAGCTGAAACAAGCCCAAGGCTTCCTGAGAAAGGGAGAGGCAGAATTGGCAGACATGCTCAGAGAGATCAGCTGGCTAAAAGCACCTTTACTGGTCAGAAGCAAAGCACAGGTGATCTTTCCATTCCACAGTATGAAAGCTCCATCCAAAACTCCACCAGTTCATGGTAAGTAAGGTCAGGAGCTGGTCCCTGCCAGTAGGGAAGAGCTGTGGGAGAAAAACCCACAATGCTGGTGTTCCCTCTGCTCCATCTGTCCCTGCTAAGGGCCCTGCCACCATCCCAGCTGAGGGGTGGCTGCCAGGTACTGCTGCCTCTGCTGTCTCTGTAGGTCAAGGAGCTCAGCAAGTCTGGAACAACAGGGACACCTCCTCGTTTAGACACAGGAGTCCATAGGGCTGTCATCAGGGCACAGGACAGCACCCATCAGGAATCCTCGAAATTCACTCCAGATGGTGCCTTCTTGCTGGAAAGAGATGGAGGAAACATCAGAGTCTGGAGCCCCAAGCCCTGCTGTCACATAACTTCAGAGCAGAGCTCACAGGGTGCCCAGTGAGGAGCACCCAGCCCCACACTGACCTTTTGAAACCAGGGTTAATGAGAGACTCCCCTGGGACCTTCCTTTTCGCTGGCAAAGCTGAGTCAGAAGCCCTACTCTTCCTGGAGCTGGGGTCTGCCTCCGTCAGGAACAGATTACAGGTTACCCAGGAGCTCTGGCAGCCCTGCCAGTCTCTCCAGAGCCAGAGGTGGCCTCCAGGAGCCCAGCCTGGCAGGACCAGCAGCCACAGAGGGCAAGAGAGGGCCAGACTTAGCCTCCTCGCTCAAAAGGAGCCATAGATCTGCCACAGCCTCCAGTCTGGAAGCACAGCAAAGCCTGCCCTCCTTCTGAGGCTGACAATGCCCAGCCTTTGACCTGAGCACCCCAGACACCCTGAGAACCACCACACTAAGCCCTCCCCTGCTCTGGCTGGAAGAGTACCAGGACAACAGGTGGCTGCCAGCAGCCACAGCCGAGAGTACTAAGAGTGTCCTGGAGAGCACATGGATACAGGACCAGCAGCCTCCAGGGAGAAGAAGACAAAAAGAAGCAGGACCAGGGCAGGTGCCCCTGGCAGCGCCTACCTGGCAGGAAGAGCTGCTGGCTCCGGGTAGCACTCTTCTCAGGGCTGCAGGAAGATACTAACGTCTCCACTGCTACTGAGACAGGAGCCAGAGCCAAAGCTTGTGACAACAACCCCCAATTCTGCATGCAGCACTTCAAGCCTCCCCAGCGAGCTCCCTCCACTCCAATGAGCCCCATTCTCCTCTCAGCACTTCCATCCAGACTGCTGCTGCTCCAAAATCTTCCCAGATCCCTCCAACAAATATGTCTGTAAGGTGACTCCACATTTAGGATCCTGATGTGGTCCTGGCCATGAGGACAGGGTTGTGTTTTCACACAGAGACATACCACTGTGTCCTCTGGACCCAGGCAGGGTCTCTTCTGCCTGCGGAGGTCTGGTGCAGACCCTGGCCAGCCCGAACAGGGAACCAACGGGCAGCAGCCCATTGGGACCGGTGAGAAGAAACCACCTGGGGTGATGCCCTCTCCTGCTTACGGCTGAACAGGGGCATCTAGGGCACTTTACAGGGGGGTGGGGATGACGCAGCTTCTAGCTGCTAGCCCTCCCCTCTTCTAAACCCACCACGGACCTTCCAGGCGCCTCTCCAGGCTCTCGATGCAGCTGGCCATGCCGAAAACCAGCGCCTGCAGCTGGCTGCACGCCTCGGCGGCGGGCAGCTGGGCGAGGGCCAGGGCCGGGCACCGCGGCTCCTCCGGCAGCTGCAGCGTGGCCGAACCCCGGCCCAGGCTCAGCGCGGCGGCCCCGTGACCCAGACCGGCCCTGCGGGGAGCGGGGGTGAGGGGAGCGGGAGAGAGGGAGAGCCCCGGCGAACAGGGGCCTAGGGTGGGGGAGCCCGGGGCACAGAGAATGCCTGTAGCGAGGAAGGTCCAAAGGCGGCGGCACCCACCTGAGCATCGCGCCGTGCTCCTCCGGCGGGCACCGCTACAGAGGGAGAGAAGGAGGAGAGCGCGTCCAACACGGCCTAGCCTGGGTCCAGATCCATCCCTGCCCCGCTGGGGGTCTCAGCCCCGGGCTCTCCCGCCGCCCCCTGGCCTCCCGGTACGTACACAGCCGAGCGCCGGGCGGCCGCCGAGCTCCCCGGTCCAGACTTGCTTCGCATCGGTCACACTGCGGGAGGAAGCAGCTCAAGCCAGGACTGCTCGACCCCCGGCCGGCTCCGTGCCCACCCCCAGCTGGTCATTCTCCCGCCCTGCTCTCACTAAACGGTGCCGTCGGGTCCCCAGTAGCACAGGAATCGGCCCGTCCCAGCTCGGAGCAGATAAAACGGCCCCATCGCTTCCGCCATGGCCGCGGCGGAAAGGGCGGTGGAAGGGGCGGGCGGGAGCGGGCGTTCCTGCCCAGGGCCGGTGCCGGCTTTCCCGTCATGGTGAACCTGGGCGTGAGGCGGGTAGAGGATGATGTGGCCGCCAGGCACCCGGTGCGCCCCGCGGGGAACGGGCTGGGGGGCCTGGGGGTGCAGGGGGGCCGGGGCTGAGGGGGCCGGGTGGGCCTCGGGCCTCTGCGCTGACGCGTCCCCGCAGGCGCTGCAGCAGTACGCGGCCTGCCAGTCTCACGCCTTCATGAAAGGCATCGGCACCTTCCTGGCAGGTACGGCCCGGTCCAGCTATTCCAGCATCCCCCAGGCTGTCCTTGGCCGCTCCCTGGGGGCAGCGGGAACATCCCGGCCAAGTCCAGTAACCCCAGCTCTGGTCTTGGCAGGCAGCGGGGCCGCCTTCGCAGTGCAGAAGCTGGCGCGGCAGAAGCTGCCCTACAGCCCGCAGTGGAGCCTGCTGCTGGCTGCGGGTAAGTGTCCAGCCCGAGCGATACCGAGGGATGTTTGCCATTGTTATGGGGGCTCTTCTCTGGCTCCAGCCACCTCCTTGTGCCTCAGCCCCCAGGGCTCAGGAGGGTTTGCAGCAGTAGGTGCTGTCTCTACCGAGGTGCTGCTGGCACTCTCAGGAGCATCTCGGCTACTTCAGCTGCAGGGTCCCTCGGAAGTTACTTGGTAACCAGAGCTGAGACGCAGAAATGCTCCAACTTCTGGATTTACCTGGAGACAGGCAAGTCCCCACAGGAGCTCGCCGTGACTGATGGGGTGTCTCAGCCCGCAGGTACAGTCATTTCTTCCTACTGCTTTCCCTGAGCTTGTCGTGCCTGGTTCTTCCCTGCTACAATAATTACTTTGCTGTTCCTGTCTTTAATTAAGCTGGTGACAGTGTCATTGCCAAAATCTTACTGTCAGTCCCACACTGGCACCCTGCAGCCAAGGGGTGGGAGCAGGAGCACCCATGGTGGGTGGAGCTCCTTACTTGGTTTCATCCCTCCCCTCCCCTCCCCACCCCTCCCCACCAGTCCCTCTGTGCACCCAGCACAGTGGAATCCTGAGCAGAGTTGGTGATGTGAGCTGGGTGCACTTGCTGCTGCCTCCTGCCCTTCCTGCTATGGGTATTCATGAAAGCCAGCACAAAAGGCTCATTTGCTGGAAGAGGAAGGAGAAGGTAAGGGGTGGAGGGATTTGCTGCTTAGTAGGGTGGGCAGAACTGGAGAGGCATCAAGACAGGCGCTGCTGGACAATCCTCATGTCTGCTTGCTGCTCTCTCCCACTAAAACCTTGAGCTCCCACAGCTGGACCAACTTGAAGAGACTTGCTTCACCACGGCTCTGCGGTTCTTTGCCCACCCTTCGCAAACTCACCAGGGTAGTCGGAGGTCCAAGGAGTATGTACTTTTTTGTTGCAGAAAATTTCCCCAGTGCAGAGGACAGGGACGGCACCACAACACTGGTGAGGAGGAACAGGTACGGCGATGTGGTGGAGTAGCCAGCAGAGCATAGTATGCTGTGCCCATGTCCTTTTTCACCCCCTCTTGCCTGCCCAACCTGATGCTGCCCACACTGCCTGTGAGAGTGATGAGCTTGGTGACACTGCTGGAAAACTCAGAGGACTTGATCCTGCAGTGAGAGCGTGGTGGATGCACCTCAGGAATTGCTGTTGCTTGCCCCATGGCCTCTGCAAATTGCACTGGAGGTACAATAAAAGTTGAGAGCTGAAGGCACTCGTTTTGGATGAGGTGAAGGACAGAGCAGGTGGTGAATGTCAGCCTGAGGCAACCTCTGCAGTAAATGTTGGAGCAGAGAGCTCTGATCCCTGTGTGGTGATGGCAGACACAGTCAGCACCTAGATTGCTCTGAGGCAGCTGCAGGTGCTGACAGGTCTGGGCTAAGTTGTGAAAGCCGAGCTGTTGCTCTGTCACCTATGTTGCCTGAGCACAGCCAGTCCCCATGTCCTTTCCACTGCAGCAGCAAGGCTTTTCATACCTGTCGGAATAGGCCTGAGCTGAGTCCCACAGCTGGGTGGTCTCTGGGGTGTCCTCTTCCCCTGCAACAGAGGTGACCATGTGCCCAGGGCCCCTCTTTGCAGTGCTCACCTGTCACTGGCTAGTCCCAGATAGCCCATCAAGTATTGCAGGGAACAGGTGTGTCAAGTCAAGCATGGCATTCCAGGAGTTCATCTGGAGCAGGGACGGGTGTTGGGAAGTGAGCAAACCCACAGAGCAGAGTTGATACTGCCAGCAGGAGCAAAGAGGGCAGTGAGAAACTGCAGCTCCCTACAGCCACTCCTCTCCATGTCTGTGGAATGTGCAGGGCCGGGGGAGGCTTCTGAAAGGACTGGAGGCTGGGACCAATCCCCTGCAGCTGCTGAGCACTGCAGTGTGTATCCTGGTGTATCTGAGCAGCAAATGTGAGCTGTTTTGCTCCCACTCTTGAGCACCAGCGCTGGGCCCTGGCAGTGGAGGCTGCTGGCAGGTTGTTTTGCTTAGGGCCGTGGCAGTGAGGGACAGCTTGAGCTACCTGCTTCTGGCTTTGAGGTGACTGCTCCTCCAGCACTGGAGAAACATGAGCTTGGTGACTGTGGCTGGCTAGAGCTTCTCCACCTCCAGGTGGGTCTGGAGTGAGGTTTCCAGGCCACCTTGGTCTATTTGAGGTCATCTCCAGGCTGGTAGAACGCACAGAGCCATGACAGTGTCTTGGCACTGGACAGGCTGCAAGAACTGAGACCTGCAGACAGAGCCTGACCTGTAGATGTGGCTGAGGGGCTCTGCCCCCATAAGACAGTCAGGCTGAACTGTCTGCTGCTGATCACGAGCTACTGAGCCATAGCAGTGGTTACAAACGTTTATTTCAGATTATTAAAAAACCTCAACAAACAAAACCAAACCTTCTTCATGTTGGTACACCCATGTTCTTAACTGGTTGGAAATGAAAATGCATCCTCCCAGCTGCCTGGTGCAGGGTGATGCTAGGCTCAAATCCCAGTGCAGAGCAAAGCCCCACAGTGCAGGAGCCTATCGACTCTGTACCAGCATGGCCATGCACCACAGAGCTGCAGGAACTGGGGTGTGTAGGAGTTTCTGGCTGTGGCAAAGGCAAATCTGGCATAGGAACCATGTATAGTTGTTGAAGTGGGACCTGGAAGCTCCCATCTTCCCACATTTGATTGTTGCTAAGTCCTTGCCCAAAGCTGAGGACAATGGCTAAGGACAAGACCTTGCTTTCAGGAAGGTCAGTGGGTTTTGTGCGTCAGCCAGAAAGACAACGTGGGTGATGTCCAAAGCTCCCCAGGAGGCAGGGCTAATGCTCCAGGGACAGGCTAGTGAGGTCAGCTATAAGAACTAGTGTCATACACATACACATGAAAATGAATCCTGTTGTTGCTTGGGCTTATTGGCCCAGTTCAGCTCAGCTGTGGTGGCAAAAAAATGTCCTAGCTCTGAATGTCCCATTCCCAAGCCTGCTCCAGGGTCCATCCATGAGTAGTACTGGGAAACATTTAAGCCCTTCTCCCACAGGACCAGTGATCCTCTTCTGGCCTTCCTTTCCTGCAGCTTGAGGGCAAGGGGAGGGCAAAAGGGGACAGCTTTCCTTCTGGGATGGCGTCAGGCCTTGGAGAAGGACATTAAGCGTTTGCCACATCCTAAGTGTTCAGACTGTGAAGCCTCTAGCAGGTAGGATGGTGCTGGTCCTGCAGATGTGGCCCACACTATCCCTGCCATCAGATTATGCTGGACTTACTGTACCGGAGCAGGCAGATGGCAGTCACCAGTGATGTCAGAGTGGTGACCACAAAGAGCAGGATGAGGATGACCCAGTAGTTGTACAACATGCTTTTGTGGAACAAGGGCTTCTCTGCTGGAATCATGTTGGTGAGGTTCAGCATGTAGCCCAGGGCCCAGCCAATGGAGGTTTCTCCTGCCTGTGGAAACAGTATGGCATGGTCACTGTCCAGCCAGCCCAGCTGCATGGGCTTCAGGAGACTTTAGAATCATAGAGTCATGGAATCACTGAAGTTGGAAAAGACATTTAAGATCATGGAGTCCAACCAGTGACACCAGCACTGCCAAGGCCACCATTAAATCGCTCCAGGGATGGTAACCACCACGTAAGTGGACAGCTTGTTCCAATGCCTGACCACACTTTCCATTAAGGAATTTTTCCTAAAATCTAACTGAAACTTCCCCTGGCACAACTTGAGGCCATTTTCTCATCCTGTCACATATTACCTGGGAGAAGAGACAAACTCCCACCTGCCTACAACCTCCTGTCAGAATGTTGAAGAGAGTGAGAAAGTCCCCCTCGAGCTTCCTTTTCTCCAGGCTGAGCTCCCCCAGCTCCCTCAGCTGCTCCTCATAAGACTTGTGCTCCAGACTCCCTCAGGGACAGCCTTAGTGTCAGCCCAAGGGAGGAGAGTGTGGGGAGCCCACAGCCCCCCGAGCCTCTGTTTGCCCACAGGTCCAGCCAGCCCGGGGACAGAGCAGTGACCATCCTGTGCTGAACTGAGCTCATTCCCTAGGAATGTACACTCAAGCCAGTCTTGATCTCCTTGCACATCCCATAGCACATGCAGATCGAAGTGGGATCCTGCCCTGAGGTAACTTCCCAAAAAGCCTCAGCAAAGCATTGCTTGGGATGGCTGGTGTCTTGAGGGCCAAAGAAGGGCTGAAGGATCTGACCCCATGACCACCCCAAACAGCTAGCTCAGCTCATTTGTTTCCACCCCCTAGGAGATGCCCTCAAAGAACTGAGAGTTCCTTCCTGCTCCTGTTCACTGAGATCTTCCTTGATTCTGTTTGGCTCCTTTTCTATGTGAGATCATCTCTCCTGCAGGGTTTTTTGGCCTAACTCCAAAGAGATCCCATGGGATGGGGATGTATTTTGGTGATACTCACCTTCTTCTGGAAGGCAATGTTGGGGAAGGAATGGTTGTTGAAGCTGTAGCCTTTGGTGATGAGCAAATATACAAATGTGCTGACAGCACAGTAATCTGGCAGCCTCTTCTCCAGCTTGGGGGCCTTCTGGAGCAGCTGGGTGGGATGCACAGAAGGAAAGAGAATAGGGGTCAAGCCAGTAATGGCCAGGCTTGTGTCTGTGGCCTGAAGCTCAGGGTGGTTACATCTGGAAGGCCAAGGCTGCCCTCCCAGTCCCATGTAGGAGCCTTCCCCCTAATCCATTGGTGCCAGGAAACTCAGTGACCTCCAAGGGCTTCTCTCAAAGCCTGGGTGATACCCTACATGAAGCAGACCCCTTCTTCCCATGATGCCCAGGGAACCCACCTCATTCCAGCTGGTGGCACAGACAGTCTCTGCAGCATCCTTCAGGTCGCTGGGCAGGTGCATGGATCTTCCCATCACGGTCTGGATGAAGTCCACCGTGTAGAAGAAGGCAGAGAAGGCCTGATGGAGGGAAAGGAGCAGCTGTGGGACAGGCTAGGAGCAAACTCTCTCACCATCAGCAGACACTCTGGCCAGTCTGGTGGGCACCAGCAACCACTGTTGCAGAGCTGGGGGTCTGACTTTGCTGCCACATGATGCTGGGGAACTGGGGACAACCTGCCCAGCCAGGTAACCACCCTCCTCCATACCAGGACTTACAATGAAGTTTCCTGAAACCTTTGGTTGGAAAACAGCATCAAAGGAGCAGTGGGAGAAGGAGCAGTTGGTGAAGTCAAAGAGCTTGCTGACATGCAGAGTGCAGAGGTTCCCATTCCCAGTGCCGACCAAGGTAACAGTGGTGTTGAGGGCAAGGCTTGGCCTCTCCTTCTCTGTGCAGGGGCTGTCATAGATGCTGCTCAGCAACAGGCTCTTGTTGTAGCCCATAGGCCAGCAGGGATGGGAGACAGTTGCTTGGTAGCTCTCAGCCTGTCAGAGGAGAGACACATGGCGTGCATGAGCTGTGCCGTAGCCACAGCTCCCCCAGAGCTTGAGCAGCAAGACACAGAGCAGTTGTGGAAAGTGTCTCAAAATGGCTTGGGGTGTCTTGGGAGCCTTAGCCAAGGACTGCATCATCTAGTCGAGAAGGTGAAAGAAAGCCCTGGGAATACAGGAGAAGGTTGGGGGCAAAACCTGAGTTGGCTGGTGAAGGTGTGCAGCTGCTCCAGGGCTGGGGGACAGCATAAACACCAGGGTGAAGGGGAATCTGTGGGGTCATGACAACCAGCATCCACATCAGGCATACACTATACCTGGAGGAGCTTGGAGAGCAGCCTCTTGAGGACCTGGTCCCTCCCATAGCAGAGGAAGCTGTGTGTGTACACTTTGTATGCCTGGCCATACAGCTTTAGCATCACCTTGTTTCTGGGGTTTTCAATTGTGTCCCTGGTTTCAAAGGTGATCTGTGTGGAAGCACCCCCGAAGTCCATGGCCCCCAGGGTCTTCTTCTGAGGCTGGATCCATTCTCCAAGCCATCCACGCTGAGCCAAGGAGGACAAGAGCAGGCATAAGTGTATGATGAGCTGCCCAGCCACCACAGCTATCCCATTGGATGTGACTATGCCGTGCCCACCTTGATGAAGTTCTCCAGGAGATAGTTTGCGGTGACCCAGCCAAAGACCCCTTCCTCTTCCCCTGACAGGATCTTTGCTCCCCGGAAATCAAAAGGGTACATCTTCAGTGTGGTTGTTACAGCTCTGAGGACAGCGTCTGACACCTGTGGGTCCGCAATGCTGTGGGCGGAGTGAGAGGGCAGAGTGACAGGCCTGTGCCACAGTGGTGCGTAGACCTCCCCGTCCCTACAGCCCCTGGGGGCCAGCACTGCCATAGCAGGGCCCAGGAGAGAGGTGAGCCCTTGCCTGGGTACCCATAGGCATGTCCCAAAAAAACCCACCAGCTAATTCCCTTTGTCTCTGCTGGAGGAGGTATGAAGGTGGGTAGCAGGAATGAAGTGTGCTTCCTCCTGCTGGGACAACGGAATCCATCTTGCCTGGGCTGAATGAGGGGAGCACAACTCCTCCCCCGTGTGCTTCTTGAGGGGTGTTTATTCTCATTGTGTCCCATCAGGCTGGCAGTGGGTGCAAGGGACTTTTCTCCTAGCATCCAAAAAGTCTGGGTGGGTTGTCCTGGTGCTGGCCCCCCACCAGCCCCTTTCCACTAGTGCTATGCTGGCTGTGCTCTGCAGATCATATCCTACTCTGAAAGGCAGAACCACTCAACTCACTTGAGCAGGCGCATACCAGCCGTGGCACCTAGGTAAAGCGGGGTGCCCGCGTGCTTCTCCTTGGGCACATCTCTCAGGGCCTGGTTCAGGCAGTGCTCCAGGCTTGTCCCAGCTGCCAGAGGATTCAAGCTGTAGCTGGAGATGCCAGGACCTGTGAGGAGGAAACAGCTTTGCTCCCTGCTGGTAAGGGGATGATGCTCAGTGGGAAGATGCCTGGTGAGCAGCTTTGCCCCTTTCGGGCTGTCCAAAAGGCAGTTTTCTGCGGGCATGGAGCCATCCAGGGTCCAGCCACATCTCCCTGTCCACACTGCATCCCCTGCTGGCTGACAGTCTGGGAAAGATTGATAAAGGGAGAGTGAAAAACTGATCCTGGCTCCTCCCTGGTCTAAGCAGGGAGCTGGATTGTTCTCTGGTGGTTCCGTACCTGCCAGAAAAAGATAAACCACAAGCACACATAGCTGCAAGCCTTGGGGGGAGTTGGGAGACATTTTAGGAATAGAGCTGGACCGTTTAGAACATGTCACTACACCAGTGAATACCGAGGGAGGCAGCTGGGCATGGCAGGGGCACTCACACCATGCTGCCCTGCCACAGAGATGCGACAGACACTGCCACCAGCCCCAGACCAGGGCCAGCGCTTACCCTCCACATCACACATGCTGTGCTCGCTGACCACCCCGGTGTCATTCTCCTTGTCCGCAGGCCACTTGTAGATGAACATGGCGGTGTGGGAGGACCCAGCATCCAGCACGATGCCGTACTGCAGGGGGAAAGCAGTCTGTCAGGCCTGGAGGCTGAAGGTCCCCTCGCTGCTCCAGCCCTTACCAAGGGAAGGCACTGGGGCTCAGTGCACAACCATTCCTACCCTATCAGTGTCCAGCAGCTCTGGAGCATCATCTGGCAGACGCAGGCTTTGCTCAGCCCAGCTTGGCACTGCTGGGCCCGCACCTGCCCAAACAGGACACTGCCTTGGGACGTGAATGAAAATGGGGTACTGGCCATCCTGGGATGCTGTTTGGAACAGCACAGGGACACTGGCTTTTTGGGTAAGGGGACCCCCTGGAGTGCAGCTCAGGGGTCTCTTCCCCTCCTGCAGGTTACCATTGCTCCTGGCTGCCTGTTGAGCCATGCTCGCAGGTCCCTGGGACTGGTGATGGGGAGGGACACCTGAAATGGCTCCTTGGGATGCTCTTGGCCAAAGAAGGGCAGCCTGGCCCCTCATCCCTCCTGCCCTTGTATGGCTCTGCCATTCTCTGGCTATAAATAACCCTGTTCCTCCTGCCAAACAAGGTTACCCAGCTCCTAGGGAGGGGACACCATACATGCTGCTTGCAGCACCCCTGGGTGGACCCCTTTGCCTGACCCCTGCTGCTCATGGCCTCAGAGCTGCCCATCCTGGCCCCTTGCTGTGCCCCCTCACGACTGTGAGTATGGGGGGAAAGCAAGGCAGGATCCAGCACCACCCCAACTGAACATCTTTGGGGTGAAGCCACCTAAGGCTTAAACCTCCTAAAAGTCTCTGTCTGCTCCTACCCTGCCCAGACTCGATAGAACTAAGGACTGGAGTAGGCAGCTTCTCTCCCCACCCAGCTCTGGAAGCCACCCCAGTCCTGCCTGCCATGGGTGCCCCATGCCATCCCTGTCCCTACCACCTGATTTTCACCAGCTTAGGCAACAGAAGTGTCAGGGCAGAGGCAGGTGCACCTGAGGTTCCCACTTACAGGTGGCCCCAACTACACCATGAACCCATGGCCCTGTACCAGTGGTGCCTCCTGCTCCCTCAAGAGACCATCTCATATGGGTGACCTTCCCAGACTCGCCCAGTGATTTACTCATGCCCTGGGCCAAAAGCTACAAGTCAGCAGAGAATCTCCCTCTGTGGCCACGCTGAAGCAGTGGAGCAGCTTTAGCTCCTCACAAACCCTGCAGAGAGTAGGAAAGAGGCTGACAACACCTCCCTCCTGGGCTGGGTGCTGGGTTGAGTGCTCCAGGCTTAAGGGCTCTCAACACCCTCTCTGCCCAGCATGTGGCACCCCACTCCATTCTCGCCAGAGCAACCTTTGCCTTGCCTACCCAGCCTGGGATCCCACAGTCACCCCTGCATTCCCAGATGAGCAGTCACTGCCCAGGCACAGGGGACTCTGATGAGGATCCAGCCCCAGGGGACCCTCTCTGTTCACCTCAGTGCCACACGTGCCCACACACCCTGTCGCCAACATGCAGATGTCTCTGATTTGCTCACAAGGCACTGCATTACCCGAAGTATCACCTGGAGTGATGCTAGCAGGAGCAGGGTGACAAGGCTGTGGCCAAAGGGAGACTATCGATAGGTCATCCCAAACCCAGCATTGAGCACAGCCAAGACCCCGGGAGAAGTCTTCAGCCCGGAAGTCCACAGAAGGGACAAGGCTGGAGACAGGGATATCTACATGGTGGCAAGGGCTGAGAGATGCTGGAGTATGAGACAATAAGGGTGATCTGCAGTGCCAAGAATACCTGGTGCCACCCACCAGGAATGTGGTCAACCTGGGAGGGGGATGCTAGGGATGCCAGACTCAGCCCATGGCAGGAAGGAACATGGCTACATGGCTGGCTTCAGGTTGAGCAGGAGACCCACCACCTGTGACAGGGAGAAGGCTCATTCCTAGAGTTTCTTCCCACCCTCAGCAGGGCTGTGCCCCACTTCTCACCCCATGGAGAGCTGGTACCAGGGTGCATTCATGAGGGTACATACCTGGGGTGGAGTTGCACATGTAGAGAGGTGCACACGTATATGCACATGTGCATGTGGGATACATGCTGCAGGAGTGCACACATTTGTGTGTGCATGGGCATACAAAAGTGTGTGCAAATTTAGATGTAGATGTAGGCATGTGGGGTGCTTGCATGTGGGTGTGCACAGGTGAGGTGTGCGCACACATAAGTGTGCCAGCGTGTGTGCACGTGGGTGCATGTGTCTGTGCATACATGCATTTAGGAGGGGCATGTGCATGCGTGTGCGAAGACATACATGCCACATACGTGCCCAGGGAAGCGCAGGCAGTGGGAGGCAGCAGGGAACCTGTAGCCAGGGCAAGCCCCACACAGAGGTAACATGTTGGGACAACAATGACACCGCTGGAGCAGGATGCAGAATGGGCTGCCCCATGTAGGCACTCTTAGTGCCCTTTGCTGCCAACACCTGTGGGTCAGGGTAGGGGGTCTCTCTTCTTGGACCTCCAGCCCATTGCCACCAGGTGTGGAGTGAGGGGCATCCTCTAGGTCCCCCAGCCTTGGCAGTGGCAGCAGCAGCACTTGGCCTGGCTGAGAGTGCCAGCCAACTGCTGCCACAGCTCATGCCACAGCCACCCTGGCATGAGACGAGTCACCATAGTCTTGTGCCAGCCCCTTCTGGGGGCACGGGCCTTGGCACCACCTGGCAGTGGTAAGCAGGAGTGGCAATCGTGTGTATGGTGCATGAAGGCATCAAGGCAGACTTGGGCAGCCTAGTATGGTCTCAGTGATGAAGGAATGTCATCTCCTCCCATCCCGAGGGTACCCCATGCCTCCAGCATTCATACAGAAATCAGGAATGGGGTCACCTACAGTGGTGTGCAATGCTGCCAGCCCCTGGCCCCAGATCCTGTCCCTGTCTTAGCTTCTGTCCCTGCCCTGACTCTGGGCTTGGGCATCGGAGCCACAGCGTTCCCCAGAGCAGAGTGTGCTGCCATGTGGGTCTGAGCCACGGGCATGGGCAGGTGGGCTCCAGGGGCCCTACAGGCGGGAAACCCCAGGATGGAGGATAAAAGCCCACTCTAATAGTGATTGCAGTGTAAGTGCTGCCCTCAGCTCTGCCAGCTGAGCTGCCCTGTGCCTGCTAACAAGCACACTGCAAATGACCACTGGGGGGACACAGGGATGCCCTGGTGCACCCCTGCACCAGCACCTGGTTCCCATCACCCCTTTCATCTGCCTCGTCATGTTTGCCTGCTGGTGCCCAGGACTTTGGCAGGGCCTCATGCGTGTGGGATGGTCCCCAACACCAGCATCTCCTGGTGGCACAGGGATTTTTTCTAACATAACCTCCTGGCCAGACTCTGGTGATGCTGCTAGTGGAGGGGACACAGAGAGGTCCCCATTGTGGCCTCACACTGGGACAGTTTTCCAATGCTATCCTGCTGCCTCCTGGGTCACCCATGGTCCCAAGGGCTCTCCCCAGTGCAACATCACTCAGCCCAGCCCCAGTCAGGGCTGCTCAGTCCTAAAGCCCCTGCAGAGGGGACACAGAGGACAGTAATGTTCCCAAAGGCCACCGGTAGGGCTGGGGCTCTTGATCAGTATGGCTCTGCCCAGGGGCAGAGGCAGATGGAGACATTGAGAATGCCCTGTGTGTTGCTGCCTGGCACTGTGCTCCATGGCCATGCCCAGGTCTCCAGTCCCCATCCCACAGGCTCTCCAGGTTGCCCCAAGTCACATGAGGGGCTCATCCCTGGCCCTCCACCATTCTGTCTCTCTCAAGGGTGGTGAGGTCATGCGGCTCTCAGGTTTGCAGTGACTTGCAACAGGTTTCCCTCCTGCTACAGTAGCCACAGCAGCCACTTAGACACTGCCCGAGATACATTTGCCAGAAGAAGAAAGAAAAAGGCTGTCAAGAGCAGGCAGCAGCTCAGGGCAGTCAGGCTGTGAGCTCCGCTGCAGACCCATGAGGGAAGAATCAGTCCCTCAGCGGCAAGATAACTAATCCAGGGTGGTTTTAGGGCTATATTCCAAGCAGAGGAGCTGGAAAGGGAAGATGTGGAGCTGTAGCTCAGCAGTGAACAGTACTATCCAGCAGCTAACATGGACTGAGTAATCAAGGACCACATCTTGTCCAGGCCGTCAGAAGACATGCCCAGGGTCTCCCATAGCAGGACCAACCTCTAAACTATGGGTTCAGTTAAAATAAAACAGTTCTGCATTCTCAAAACAGGACTGAACTTTGTGTGAAAGCACCTTCATGGTGCCAACCGCATGGGAACAGGCACTGCTGGACGCTGGTGCACACACCATGCTGGACCTCACAGCATTTGGCATGTCCAGGAACCCCGAGTCCCTGGGTCAGGCCTTGTGCAGAGCAGAGTGAGGACCCAGTCGGGTGTTCAGGGGTGCTTGGCCCCAAACCACAGCACTGCCTGCAGACTAGAAGGTGCAGAGAGAGAAAAAGCACCCAAAAAAAAGCTCAAGAAAAATAGTTTCTGGGAAGTAATTTGGTTTAAAATCAAAGCTCCATCTTGGAACCAGGAAGAAGAAAGACTTTCTAGGCTGATGCAAGTGCTACGTAGGGGGTCTTGGTACCAATCTAATTCCTCCATGTTCCAAGAGATGAAATCCACTCTGAAACCAGCTCAGGGCACTGCCCAAGATGCCCCAGCATGTGTCAATGGGTGGCAAAGAAAGGCATCACAGAGAAGGAGTTAATATTGGCAGTTATACTAAGAGCAAAAAGGGTGATCTTGGCTAAGCCAGCTCATCTTCTCATTCTAGTCTTCATTACATCTGACAAACTCAGAGAGCAGGCAGCAGCACATCTGGCATGCAGGCTGGCTCAGAAAGTTTCCAAGTAAATTGCTTGAGATGAGAAAAAGGGGGTTTTAGATGAACTATTTCAGGACAAGAGCCTGGGACTATTTTAAAACAAAAGACTTGGCCTACAAAAGGAGTACTTGGCCAACAAGAAATTGTTCGGGAACTTTTTTCATTGTCTGAATTTACTATGAAAAAGTGGGGGGAAAAAAGCATCTTGTTTTCAAAGGAAAGTGCATTTGTCACCCAGCAGCACTGGCTTAGGCAGTGGAGTGGAGCCTGGGGAGATGCTGGGGTGTGCAGGGGAGCCCTGGCCCAGGCAGAGGCACAGCAGCAGATGCTGACTCGGCTGTTCTGGCCTGAGGGACCGCTATCTTTCAGTGTGGTCGAAAGATTCCCCTCCCAAAGCGCACGTCCTAAGGCACAAGGGATGGGCGGCTGAGGGTCCTGCAGCAGAGGTGCCACAAACAGGTCTCTCTACTGGGGCGGCTCCGTCCCTGCGCCCCCGGCGGGGGCTGCTCCCTGCGACCCTCCCCGCAGATGAGGGACTCCTCAGCTCCGGCGCCTCCCATGACGCTGGGGATCGTCTGATGCCGGCGTCTCTCCCGCACCGCTTATCCCGCACACCGCGAATGCCATACACCGAGGTACCCACGGATGCTCCCCTGGCAGCCCAGGACCTCCCGGTGCTTTCGCGCCGCCCCACTCACCTTGAAGCCCGGCGGGCCCCGTGTGTCCCCGGAGCCGAGGAGGAGGAGGAGGATGCCCAGCAGGCAGCCGAGGGCCAGGAGCAGGAGCAGGGCGGCGAGGCGGCGGGCCATGGCGGAGCCGGGCAGGTGAGCGACTCGGCAGCGGCGGCGGCTCCTGCTGCTCCTCCTCCGCCGCCTCCTCCTCAGCCGCCTCTCCCGGCTGAGTCACCGCCGCCCCGGCCCACCCGGGCGGGACACTGGGCTCCGTGGCCCCGGGTGCGCGTCCTCCGGACCAGGACTTAGATCTTCCTGCTGCCTCCTCCCTGGGACCAGACTGATCTACACCCCACAGGCACGGCCCTTTTGGCCGCGATCAGCCCCAGCCCGGCCCCTCAGGCGCCGCCCCAGCCCCAGAATCAGCTTTGTCCCTCGAACATCATGGTCACCGGGAGGGCTCAGCCCAGTTCTGTCCGTCCTCCCTGGGCACAGCCTATGTCTCTGGGATCAGCCCCATCTACCCCTCCAGGCATGGTCCTTGAACCCAGGCTCAACCCCATCCCGGCCCCGCCCTGGGGCTTAGTCTTTAGATGGTTTCAGTGGGATGTGGGAACATCCTGAGATACAGGAAAGCTCCAAGAACCTCTCATCTACAATGATTAACATCTGTGGCTGTGTTCCTGCTTTTAATCATCACAAGAACTTCGTGACAGCCCTGAGGAGCCCAGATGCTATTGAGGCTGTTTTCAATATGGTCACAAGAGTAATGTGATGCGTTTGCATAGGGAGCAGCAAGCCAAAGGAGGTTGGGTTCCTTACTCTGAGAAGGACATTTGCAGCTTGCTTACACAGTGGGATACAACAGTGAACAAAATAATAAACAAGGCGAGAAGGCTGGAGGACATGGCTCCTAGAGCAGCTGGGTTGCAGGCTGAGGGTCATGCCCTCACACTGAGGGTGTGAGCTGAGGCTCCTCATGCCTGTCTCACTTCTCAATATTTATTGAAGCAAGGAGCTTTTCTGCCTCTTACAGCTGACCCATGCACAGCATACATTGCATGAGCGCTGGAATTTTTGCAGAGCTTCCTTCCCCTCACTGTGGTATTGGGGTGCAGAGGTGCTCATGGGGCTAAGCCTTTGCCCAGTGCTGTCCCCAAAGCAGTGACTGGCAGCAAAGTCTGGGGAAGAAAATGGCTAAACAGGGGCACAGAGAATCACTCCCAGCCTGGCAGTGTCCATCAGTGTGGAGCAGGGATTCTCTGCAGGACTGCTGTGTTCAATCTGTGAGTCTGTTTGCAGGGGTTTACCTCCTCGCTTCAATTCATTAAGCACTTAATCCTGGAAAAACCTTGCCAATCTGCTCCAAGACATTAATATATTAATTTATGTGAAAAAATATTCCCCTTTGCTGCTGATTATGCCACAGGAAACCACAGTCCTGTCCCTGAGGCTCAGCACAGCATCATTTCCACTGCCTTTCTGCCTTCCCAGGCTGATTCTTCTCAAGCTTCTATGAGAAAAATACCTGCCTATTCTTGATTTTTCATACTGCTCACCTCACCTTCTTAGGCACTCATTTGTCATTCTCTACAGTGAAACTGCTCCAGGGATTACCACAGAGAAATCTTCTCTGGATTGCACTTAATCTCTTTCTCAAACCTCCTGCTTTGCCTTTGGATGGACAAAGCAATGAGGTCTTCAAAAACTGAAAAGGAACAAAAAAAATCTCTTTTCTGGATGGTAGGAGCAGAAACAGGGTTGGGGGGTGCCCTGTAGGAGTAGGGATGGTCCCCTTCCTCCTCATCCTTCTTTTGGTTTTGAGGACTTTGGAGTGAGTTCCTATCTGGCAGGTGGTCTTGGTGTGGTGGGACCCATGCTGGGAGATGTCAGTGTCCTCCATTCCTTGGTCTTGTGCAGACTTGGCCATCCTATTCTCAGACTGTCCATGGATGGCTTTGAAAGGGGGCTGGCATCCCTTCCCTGCCAAGGGTGGGCTGCTCCTCCTCTTCATGGGGTCACTTTTGCCACCCTCTTTCCAGCCCCAAGGGTGTAGGAGGTGTGAGCTGAGGTCTGAGGGAGCCTGTGCCAAACCCAGGACAGTTACTTGTGTCCCAGGATATTCAACCTCTAGTGCAAACAGGAAGGCACCAAAAGCTTGGACATGCTGAGGTGGAAATACTCCCATTACCAGGGGAATGTCAGCCAGGCAACACATGCATAGCCAGAGAAATACTCAAATACTCTGTGATGGTACTTTCAGGCAGAGAGCACCCCAACATGGCTGTCTGAGCTCAGCCCAGCCAGGGTTGGACACTGCCAGCTGCTGCCCCAGTAAGTGGGGGGTGACGGGGGGATGCTCATGTAATTTGTCCTTTCCCTTGTAGTCTTGTCAAGGCGCCACAGGCTGGAGAGCAGGGCACCAAGGGTGCCCATGGTGTGTGGGCAGCCCCAGCCACTCAGAGGGAATCCAGCCACGTCCCTGGGGAGGAGCAGGTGTCTGGCTGAGGTGGCTGCCCCAGGTGGACAGTGCCTGAACTCCAGGCACAAGAAACTTGAGTGTGAAAAAGCAAGCGAAGGGCAAGGAGGGCTTTCTCTGCCATGGAAGACAAAGCAGGCAATTTGCTCCAATGGCAGGAGGTGAGAGCAGCCTTGTTTCTTTGAGGAAACAGGGATGTGGATTTTGGGCACCATCAAAGAAAGGCAAGAACAGATGTCACCTGTGCAAGACTCAGGTTGTAAAGCATACGATCTGCCCAAATGAGCAGGTTCAATGAGCAGGCAGCTGCATGGGGAGCCAGCCTAGTACAGCCTGGTTGCTGTGCCATGCTACCACTCTGCCATGTCTCTACCTCCCATGCTGTCTGTCACCTGTCTGCCTGCCACCCTGCTTGCCATCTGTTTGCCTGCCAGTATCTCAACTCTGTCACCACTGCTGACCTCCACAGCACTGCTCTTCATATGTTTCATCCTGCCTTGACTATTCTCAGGGACAGAGGCATGCCGTTAGGGAACTACTTTGATAGTATGAGGGTCAGATCCCCTCAGCATGACGAAATATGAAAATGCATTGTAACCTGAAAAAACCAGACAATCCACCAAACGCAGAAGCAGGTTTTGCTGTGGGTCAGCAATAAGTTCCCCACAATTTAATGCCAATTTTTCGTGATTACAGCCTGCGTCACCATGATGAGGCCACGGCGGCAAGGGACCAGGTTAACCTTAACCTGTGAGATCAGGCAGGTGCTGATCTCTTCTCTCTGCTGCTCAGTTACAGAACCTAAGGCAACAGTATGAAGCTGTGTCAGCAGAAGTTTAGTCTGGATATCAGGAAAAGGTTCTTCCCCAGTGGATGCTAGGGCACTGACCAGGCTCCCCAGGAATGGGCACAGCCCCAAGGCTATCAGAACATTTGGACAATGTTCTCAGGGATGCATAGGGTGGGACTGTTGGGGTATCCTGTGCAGGGCCAGGACTTGGACTCCATGACCTTAGAGGTACTTTCCTACCTTAATGATTCTGTGATTCTGTAATCCTTGTGGGTCCCTTCCACTGAGAACATTATATGGTTCTATCATTCTTTGTGGCATGGAATAGGAGACCAGAGGAAGGGATGGATGTCCCAAGCAAAGGGAAACCAGCTCGGGACATCCAACTCCCTACTGTACTGGTATCCTTGGCTCACCTCATACCTGGATAAACACAGAGAGCTTAATCCCACCATAAAGCTGGATGAGGATGTGTGACCAGCATGCCTGAGACACCTGAGGGCTCTTGTCTGTATTTCTACGTCCCCTGCAGCTGGTGTGGACATGTGCTTCAGCTCAGTGGCTCAGGGAGACATGGCCTTCCCCCAAGGAGAGTCACAGGCACAAACTCCCCAGGAAAGACAGGGCATGCTGGTACCCATCCCAGCTGGGCAGAGAAGCTTGTCCCCACCATGGAGCAGGGGAAATTATCCCTGGGGGCAGAGTGGAATGTGAGTACAAAGAGGAGAATGTGGGGAGTGTATTAGTCATCCAACAGTGCAGGGATCCGCCACTTCCCCAGACAAAGGAGAGAGGTTTTCTAATCCATCTCTTCCAACAAAAGCCTCTGAGGTAGGGCCACCTGGGTGAGGGTTGCAGGGTTGAATGAGGGATCAAAGGAGACACTGGAGCAGGAGAAGGAATTACCTGGTGGCTCTGAAGGGTGGGGTTTGCTGGTTGCAAATCCGTTGCTGCTCAATGGCTTTGTAAAACATGGATGAGCACATCTGGGCCCACTGGTGGGCGGCACTGCAGCTCCATATGTGGTTGAGTAGTAACAGTAAGAACACAGTGAGCCTGTAGACCCTGCAGCAGGCTGGGGTCCAAAGGGAGGGGTTAGGGACAGGGTTCTCTGCTCCCATCTGCGAGCTCTTCAGCCAACAGCAAGTGCTGGGGACTATTCAATCCAGAAGCATTCAACAGCTTTGGGATTGGCCCAGCATGGGCCAGCCCTGAGCAATGCACAAACAATCGCACAACACACTCCACAGCTGTTCAGCATAACACTGATCTCAGCCCTGGCAGAAGCCACAGGGGTCCTGACCTGCTCCTGAGGGAGCACTGGAAGCCAGTGTGGTTCCTCTGCAGAGGCACCCAGACCAAGAACCAGCAGGGACAAAGAGGGGCTGGCTGGACAGGACAGAAGGACATTTGGGACAGCATGGCTGCAAAGGTGTTTCCAGAAGGAGCACAGCCCCCATCTGCCTCTGAAGCCCACACCAAGGAATAAGGGCAGGGACTTGCTCCTTTGGTCTCAGGTTGGGCTGAGGCTGCTCACCCACCCACAGGCTGTGGTCCATGGGAGAAATCCCCCAACCCCCTTCTCAATTCAAATCCCAATCCCACTCCCATTCCCAATCTCAGCTCTGCCTGGGAGCTGCACTGGAGGCACAGACAGATGGAGGAATGGGAATCTGCTCCCAGTCCCCAGAGCTCTGTGACTCCAGTCAGGACCTGGACTGATGTACCCTGGGACTCAGCTGAGACATCAGGTATATGTTTTGGTTTAGTGCAGGCCAATGCAGACCACTGTGCAAGCCCAGAGGTGCCTCTTCCTCAGGGACCTCCAGGCAGGGTGTCCTGCACCAACTAAAGGACTTGGATATCTAGGCTTCTCCAGCTGCTGGGGCTGACTCTCTCCCCAGTATCTCATCACCTTGCTCACACAATACTGTGTGGGGTATCACGAAACCTCCCAGCAGCCTGTCCTGTTGTTGAGTGAATCCTGCATTCACATACAGATGTGTGAACCTGGAGCCAGAAAGATGCTTTTGCTCAAGGTGTGCTTACCCACATCTCCACCTGTACAAAGCTGGAGTCAGACAGGATTGGAATGGGACAAGGACCTGTCAGAAAGTTCTGGGGATGCCCACACCAGTCCCAGCACTGAGTAAGGCCACAGCACACACATGTGAGGTGTTTTGGGGTGTTTTTGAGTCTGTGGCCAGTGAAGTTGCAAATCCAACCAGTGTCTACACTTGGTAGAGTTAAAAAAATAAGGGAATGCAATAATTTTCCTCAGTCAGGAGTGGGGTCCTGGTAGAGTGCAGTTCCTGCTGAGCCTCTGCACCCTGTGAGTGGGAGCCTACTGATGTATTCCAGCCTTGGCTCCAAGCCCAGATCTTGTCCCCTTAGAGGCATTGAAGGTCTGGAAGGATCTCAGTGTATCCAAGGCTATAATCCCCCTCCTGGCAAGGATCCTTGCCTGGAAGGAAAATCAAACCCAAGTACAAATCTCTATTCTTGCCTCACTTTCTAAACCCTTTTTTGTCTCCTGTTTCCCAGGACAGTGTCTGTGTGATGCAAGCCCTGAGGAGGTCCTTGGGCAGGGATCCCTGTTGTCCTGGCATTGAACCAGCCAGGAAGTAGGTAACTTTTCCAGAAAAGCCGTACTGGTTTCTCCTGGCTCCTTCTGCCAGGAACCCTCTCCTGCCAGGACAGAGGCAGCGGGCAGCCCCTCAGGCTGACAGCCTTGTTCCTGCAGCCTGGCACAACACATGACAAGCTCTCTCCCCAAACCTCATGAGACGTGAGCCTGTGGATGCTGGCACAGGACACCACACCTACCAGCAGAATATCTGCCCCCTGTGCTGTTGCCCCAGGGCAGAGGTGTCCCTGGCACATGGAGGCCCAGGGCCATGGTCACATCCTGCTGGCTCCATGCAGCCACTGCAGGCTCACCTGTCCCTAAGCCTGTGGGATTGGTGGGGTGAACACGAGCGAAGCATGTGCCATGAAGGAAGGGAGCACCACACACAGATCCTCCTGGGCAGCCTTGTGGCAAGGGGCTGATCCCCATCCTCAGTGTGAGGGAGGGGACAGTAGTGGGATGGGGAGAGAGCTGGTAGGATGGAGGGAAAAATTATCTTCTTCTTGGAATAAAGGAGGGAACTGTTTGTCACTTCTCTTAAACTGGCCAGCACTACCCACAGGCTCCAATTCCAAATGAGAAACCGTGTTTTTAACAATCTCATCCCCACAAGCACCAGGCCACAGCCATGGTGAGCAGCTGGGCCATGCAGAGGCTGAGCCCTTGCCTGGCTCTCAGGGCAGCAGGCTCACTGAAGCAGCCCACGGCCATCAGCACAGCCCCATGAAGACCCACAGCAAGAATGGACTTCCTGGGGGAGTCTGAGACCCAAGCTGTCCCTGCTGAGCCCCACCAGAGCATCAGAGGGCTCTGACCAAGCAGGGCACTGTTGGCACAGGCAGAGGCCTGAAGTAAATAGGGCCTTGGGATGCTGCAAAGGTCCCTGTGAGTTGCAAGAGAACAGGTAGCAGGGCATAGGGAGGTGGAGCACCTGGGAGTGTCTTCTTTTCTTGGCGGGGGGTACAAGCATTACTGTCTACTGTCCCCCAAAACCCACATCCTTTCTGACACGAAGTGGTCTCTTATTCCCCAATTATCTACATTTAACCTGGCTATATGAGCCAGCTATTGTACTGATCTGCAAGCAGAATTCAAGTAACCTGAAAGGTTAGTGTTTGTATTGGCATCTCTCCATCAGCTCTTCTGTGCAGTGAATTTGCTCTTTCCCATTGCTGATGCATGGTGAAATTCTCTGCCCAGAGGTTCCCTCAAATCCCCAGAGTTGTTAGGGAAAAGCAAACTTTTCAGGAGGGCTCTGAGCATCCCCCACCCTTGCACTGTGCCCCAGAAGCCAGTTCAGGAGGCAGGAGCACCTCTGTTAGGGAGTAAGCCACCTTCTCTTTGCCATAGTGCAGCTCTCCAGCAGCAAGTCACAAGCCAGCTATCTAACACTGCTCCAGCACCCCTTTCCTAAGCTTTGGGAAAGAACGTAGGAAAGGGTTCCATTTTGCACTGAGCAAAATCATCTTTTTTCCCTCTGATGCTGGCAGTCTTTTTGAGGACCAGCATTCCAGACCCTTTTCAGAGGCAACATTCTGTCCCTCCATGCTGCTGCACAGCATTGCAGATGGAGAAGGTGTCTCGTCCTAGGGCTCCTGCAAATCTTTGGCAGCAAACTATACTTGTTTGATCCAGGACCTCATACTGGAAACTCAGCCTATGGGAATGGAGGGGTCTCTTCTTTGGCAGGACTTCAATAAAAAACAGGCTCCCAGCACATCTTGGGCTTCCTGGTGCACTCCCTCCCTGCCCCCCTCCCCTCCATGAGGTGGGGAACACCAAGAAGAGCTGTCCTGCAGTGTTCCCTCTCCCACCCTACAGTCCTTCTGGGGAAAGCTCTGCATCACAGAAACATCTCATCTGGACTCCTTGGTTTTGTGGGTCTCTTTTCCCCCTATTTTCCATCAGGAGTCATGAGAGCAGCCCCAGCACACTGGCTCAGATCTCCTCACCAGCCTGGAGCAGTCCTTTGTCAATCCAATGACTGCCTCAACAACAATCCTAAAGTTACATTTGTGGCCCTAAAAATGGATTTTTCTTGTGACAGATGGTCACTGCCTTCGTGCAAAGGTACACAGCCCTAAGGACACCCCTCCAGCCAGCAGGCACATTTCCAGTCCTTTACACATCCCAAAATGCAGCAAGAAACCTCAGGAGAGCCATTTCCTCTGCTAGAGTCCAGGGCTTGCTCCAGCCCTAGCTGACACAATGTGCATTCTCTTCCCAGCCTTAGTCCAAATGGCTCTCCCCACCAACTGGGCAGCCAGATCCTTCCCTGCCTGTTGGGATTCCAGCGTGCAGCCTCAGCCAGCTGACTACTAGAGGTCAGGAGACGACTCAAAGCCACAGTGCTGGCCCCAGACTGGAAGAGCATCCTTTGTTCCGGGTGCCATCCTGCTGACAGAGCCAAATGCACTGCCCAGGGGCCCCAGGACTCAGCTCCCACTGCCCTCGGGAAGCCAGTGCTCATGTGCTCCCAGGGCTCCCAGTCGTTGGTGGGGGCAGAGGAGTACAGAAGCCCTTCTGAAGGGGGCACTGGGGATGTCACAGGCTGTTGTTATTCTTGGCTCCAGTTGTCACTGCTCCTCGTAGCAGAACGAACCCCTTAAGTCCAGCAGAGCAATGCCAGCATGATGCACAGGCAGGGCAGGTGATGGCACATTCAGACAGTGGCACATAGAGCACAGATTCATTTCCTGCCACTGTGGCAGGGAGGGCAGTGCGAGATGCCCAAAGCACCCTGGAATGCTGCTCACTGGCTTGCAGGAGTCCTGTTTCAGGGGTGGCAGCAATGGACCCACTGCAACACAGGGGCAGGAGAGTGGGTGCTGTGGCCTTTGCCAGGGTTCAGCCAAGGGATCTCTCCATCTCTTATATTGTCTCTCAGCACTGGGTGCCTCCTGGCAGTATCCCTCCCTGTTCCTGCTGGCCAGGCCCTGCAGGATCCCCACTCAAACCCACTGACATCTGGGCAAAGGGAAGATCTTTCCTGGGTTCTGACAGCTCCCACTTTGGACAAACACCACTGGGAGCTCACTTTCCCAGAGACAATCCCTCAGCATCCACCTCCTGGCAAGCCCTCCAGCAGCCAGACTTGTCTCCTTCCAGCAAAGCTGAGGTTCCACAGGGCTGCTCATCCAGGGAAAGGGATGAACTTTGGAGAGCTGCAGTGAAATCACCTGTAACTGTTGAATTAAATAATATCCTGGCCAGGAAATTATTCAATCAATAATCAATCAGCTTTAATCAATTTATTAAACCCATTTTTTCCCCAAATTTAACCCTCCTGCTTCACCACCATTGCCCAACCTGGAGGCTTTTGTATGAACTCTCCTCAATTCCTGCTGCACCCCAGCACCCCTCACCTATCTTAAGAGCTTTTTCTCAAACAACTCAGAACTCAAAAATGGGAGTCAGATTACCCAAAATCCTGACACTGAAAAATCTCTAACATTTATAGCCAGCAGAGATTTTCACGGTTATACTTTTCAGGTTTTGGACATATTTGCAGAACTGGACTTTTATTTGTCTTTCAGGAAAAACTCGAGCTTTTGAGCTGATTGTGGCACGCAACCAGCTTGAATGTGAGAAAATCATATGTTGTGAAGATCTCAAAAAGACCTGGGAAACCTCATGCATTTCCTCCTCCTCCACATGCTACAAACCAATGTGACTGATGTGCAGCTGGATGCTCCCAAGGATGCATGAGTCTCTCCAGCTGCAGAGGGACACCCTCAGACACACCCTCAGGCTGCAGGTAGCTGTTCCTGTTCCAAAACTGACACTTGTCTTTGGGTCTCTTAAGGCCACTTCAGGCAGGTCAGCTGGCTTTGTGCAAACCTCTGAAACATGAAGAATATTGCTGCAGCATGAAGCAAGTCTGGGACAGCTCCACAGCCCCCATGGCACAGCATCACACTCAGTGCTGGGCAGGATCCCAGTCCCGTCTGGATTCCAGCTCCCTCCTTCACTAACATGGTCCAGAGGAGGCCATGGAGATGCTGGAGTCCCTCTGCTCTGGAGCCAGGCTGGGACAGCTGAGGGTGTTCACCTGGAGAAGGCTCCAGGGAGCCCTCAGAGCCCCTTCCAGTGCCTAAAGGGGCTCCAAGGGAGCTGGAGAGCTGGGGACAAGGGCCTGGAAGTGATGAGGAATGGCCTCAATGGTTAGATGGGATACTGGGAAGAAATCCTTCCCTGTGAGGATGGTGAGGCCCTGGCACAGGTTGCCCAGAGAAGCTGTGGCTGCCCCATCCTGGAAGTATCCAAGGCCAGGCTGGACAGGTCTTGGAACTACCTGGTCTAGTGGAAGGTGTCCCAGCCCATGACAGGGGGTGGAACAAGATGGACTTGAAGGTCCCTTGACACAAACCATTCTGTGGTTCTGATCTGCAAAATATTTTGATGAAAAGGTCCCGTGACAAATGTTCTCTGCTGCAGGACAAGAGAGTGATCAGGACCCTCACCTGGGATGGCACAGGTTAAACACATCTCTGAGGCTGAAGTAGATTGCAGAGGTGATTGAGTCACCATGAGGGGAAAGGAGATAAAGAACAGCTGCGTTCTGGGATGATCTCAGGCTTTTAGGACTGCTAATGCTTCACTCAAGGCCATGGCACTGCCCTTTTAAGATACATTAGTGCTTTGTTCCTAGGACAAAGGGAAAAGAAAAACCTATCCCAGATCATTGCAAGGAAACTGGCAGTGACCTCAAGGTGCTCCTCTGTGCCTGTAGGGATAGGCCATGCCCAGGGAGACCATGGAAAGGATGCCTGTCCCACCTCCTGCTCTCAGGTTTTAAGAGGTGACTTGGATGAAATTTTCCAGTTTCAGGTGGATTTTAGTTTTTGTGAGGTGGAACAACAATCATGGTTTCATGAGCTAATGACAGGTGCTGCAGGGAGATGTTGTGGGGAAAATCTTTCTTTACTGGGGTAATTTTTTTTTTGTTCAAAGTCCCTGGGCAGGGCTGAATTTAAACATTCTGCAGAGAAACAGTACATGAGTGTGAAATTTGGCAGCACCTGGGGGTGCAGGCAGCTCACCAGCAGCACTCAGCAGCCACCTGCCTCCTTTCTTGCACCAGGTGCTGGAGCAGCTGTCCAGATTGGTGAGTCCTCAGGAGCTGTTATCAACCCAGGTGTGTGAAGCTTCTGTCAGGACAGATACAGTCCTGCCTGGTGTGGATCAACCAGACAGGAGCTGGGCAGGGGCTGCTATAGATGAGCAGCCACATCCTGCTTCCAGTGCATCCCCCTTCTGCTCTAGCCTGGTCCCTGTCCTGCCAGGGAGACATCATGTCCTTGAGACTGCACTGGCAAGCTTTGGGCAGTGGGGGTCTGCAGAGTGCCTTAGTGAGAAGGCACCTGAGGCTGTCCCACCATCACTGCCCAAAGCTGAGCTTGCCAGCAGTGAACAGGGGGTTCCTCTGTGACAATGTATTTAAGAAAAAGTAAAAACCATTGCACAGCCCTGCAGATCCTAGTTCAGTGGAGAGGGAGGGGAGAAGGTGATCCAAGTGCTAGAACAGAGATTACCTGCAGCCTGTGGGGATGTTCATGAAGAGGCATCTGTGCTCCTGAAACCTATGGGGGTCCACGGTGGAGCAGACACCCAGCTGTGGAAGATGCCGCACCTCTGCCTTCCCATGGCAGGAGCCTGCTCCAGCCTCTGAGGGCTGGTTTGAGCACCAAACTAGTGCTGGGAGCCTTCCTGGCTGCCACTGTCTCCTACCCTCACCTTGTCATGTAGGAAAGCTTTATGTGCCTTGCTAAAGGACTCAGCTTCCCTTTCCAACACCCCACATGTCTCTCTGGAAGTGATCCCCAAGATCGGCAGTGCCAGTTCTTCTGTGGTTAGTGGGGGTGCCCAATCATAGCAGGACTTCCCCAACCCAGGGTCAAAAAGAGGCACCAGGCAGCTGCAACATCCCAACTGCTTCCAACCAGAGGCATAGAGCACCTGAGCCCTGTGCCAGGCTGCAAGTGCTGCTCAGGCTCCTCTCAATAATCTGCCAGGAACATCACTCCTGAGCAGCAGAGGGAGGATGGATGCCAGGTTCTGTGCCTCAGCAGCAGGTTGCTGCACAAGGAGAAATGTTTCCAGTGTTTGGAATAACTGGGGTCTCCTGGGAGTCACTTGGACAGCTCACCAGGGGACCAGGCAGGCACTTGCTTAGGCTCCTAGCAGTAGGTTTAAGCTGTCAGGTGAGATCTTTACAGGTGCAAATTCCACTTGTATAAAAAATAATATCAGAATCCAGCTGAAGCCTGTGCCAGCCAATTCCTGGCTGGCACACATCACTCTCAGCAAATGTGCCTGGAAGCAGCCAGCAGTACCACAGCTGTGATATTCCCACCATGCTCTCCTGCCATGCAGCAACGTCCACAAATGATGAAGGTGACAGTATGCATTTGGGACACTTTCCTTGAGCCCTCTCCCTGTGTCCAGCTATCTTCCTGAGCCAGCCATGATTTTCTGATTTTCACCCTGCAGTAGATCCCTCCTCTCTGTACTTGTCAAAATCCCTCTGTTGCAGTGCAGGCAAACCTCCAGAAGCACCATCCCTTAACAGGGAGCTGCTGCACCCACCCCAGCACTGGGAGGTGCCTGCTTTAGGATGAGTTAGATCTGGCTTCTACCTTCACTTCATATTCTGGAAGAGCTGGTAGTTCTATCCCTCTCCAGTCTCTCCAGGACTGTCCTGAGTTTACAGACCCCAAGCTGCATCTTCCCTGGCTGGAGGGATGAGTACTGCTTAGACATGAAGGGTCCTTCCCACCAGTTTCCCAGGGACCCTTTGGCCATGTGATGCCTCCCGGCAGGGCTCAGCTGTCCCTGCTGCCCCATGTGCCACTGCACCACCCTGATGCATCCCAGGGGGCAGGATCAGCCCCCTCATGGTCCTTGCTGCTATGCTGATTGTTCCTACAGCCAGCTCCCACCTTATATCCCTCCTAGGGTGAGCAGGCTATCCACACAGAGGAGAGGCATACTGCTATTCCCCAGGCTGGCCCAGACCTCCAGAGTTTTCCCACCAGTGATGTACTTTCCCTTGCTTCGAAAAATAAAATCCCAGTAATAAAAACTCCAGCTAATTTTATCCCTGGCCTGTTTCTCCCAGGCTGCTGCAGGATGAGGTGCCTCCCACAGCCTTGCCTGGGACATTCACTGTGATGCACCAACAGTGCTCATGTGTCCAAGGGTGTCTGGGGGCATTGGAGGGGAGGACACCAAGCCCCAGCAGTTGGTTGGTTGCCCCATGGAAGGCCTCTTTCCTCTTTGCCTCGCTGGAGGAATGAGAGGGGAACAGTTTGGTGTGATGAGAGCAGTGCCACAGCGCGAGCAATGCCATGGTGTGACCATGGATCCATGTGACTATGGACAGTGTAAGCCATGAGCACAGTGTGAGCTCAGACACAGGATGAGCACATACATGCCATGACCACAGTCACAGTGTGTGCACAGATACCATGTGCACGGCCACAGGACAGCCTGGCACAGCCACAGCTCATGCTCTCATGTGTGCCCAAGGCAGAGGATTTCTCTAGCAGTGCCAGAATCTCTGAGCATCTCCCAGAGCACTACCATGGATACTGGTACAGTGGTGTATGTGGCAGTGTTCCCCCATCCATCTGTCCTTGGAGGGAGTCATTAGCATGCTCACAGTGCTGGAGCACCCAACAGCTGTTGAGCAAGGTGGCTGTCACAGCCTGACACTGGCACACACACCAGCAACAGGAAAGCCATTTCTCAGCCCTGCAGCTTATCTGGCAGCTGGAAGGAGGGGCAAAAGTTCCCTGGCCCTGAAGGCATCACCCTGGTGCCTCCAGCCAGCAGCAACAGGGCAAGAGAGGCCCAGGGAGCTGTGGACCTTGAAGAAGGGATCCTACTCTGCAGACCCACATCTCTTCCTGAGGTTAGCAAACCAGCATCCTGCGAGCAGGGAGAGCTGCCAATTCCCCTGAGAGGCAGGAGGAGAAAAGCAGCTCATGCCCACACTAAAATGGTGGAAATCCCTGGAAAAGCCACAGGAGTTGGAGATGGGCTCAAGCTCCCACTGCTCCTGGGAATAGTGGGTTGTCACAAGAATTGTGTAGTCACAGTGGGAGCTCTGCCCCTCCTCAGGCACCTCTGGCACAGCTGTCCTGCAGGATGCAAAGCAATTAGGTCATTCCAGGAGGGTTGGTTCCTGTGGGATGAGCTGCTCCAAGCCCTGCAGCCCCAACAACCCAATTAAGTTTTGTAATACTTAGCGTTCTCATAGGCCCTTTGGTTTTGTAATTCTGGGCTCCCTCTGGAGGTGAGTGCTGCATGAGAAGCTGAGCAACGGGAGCGAAGAAGGCTAAGGACCCTGGAGAGAAATAAACACCTTCTCCTGAAAGTATTCCTTACAAAAGCTGCTTTTATGGGTTTTTTTTCCCTTACTAATTCCTTGATTTTAGGAGGGCTAAGGAGATCTAGAACTTTCTGGGAGTTGGCAGTGATGTAACAGTCTACTCATCCAAAGAAAATGTGAAAAATGGCTGGGTTGGGAAACCTCCTTAGGATTTGGGATAGAGAAATAAAACAGCAGCTGACAAATGCAGATGCCCAGGCAGTGAAGAATGTGGAATACTGCAAGGGTGAAGCTGCTCCTGGTGACCTCACCAAGAATCTCCCCAGAATCAGCCACATCCCTCCAGCTGTCATGGATGCAGGGGTGCCAGGAATGCTGCTGGTGTGCTGGGTCCCTCTAACCCAATGGCAACATGGCATGGAGAAGCAGCTGCAGGCACTCACCGGCCACCAGTGAGAAAGAGCATCAGCAACAGGATGTCTCTCACAAACCCAAATTCTTTCCTTCCTAAGCCATCAATACTAAATACTTAGATGGAATTGTTAGATCATTTGGTTATTACCTTCCTGGCTGAATCAGCTCACGCCTTTCAAAGCTGGCCAGGGCTTAACCATCACATGGGATGGGACACTGGACTCAAGAGTCTGGGGTGGCTCCTAGCCTGGGACAGTGGGATGGTTGATCCACCCATGGGACAAGGGTCCCACAAAGTGGTTCAGCCTGAGGACTAATGAAGGTCTTGAAAGATTTGAAGAACTAATGGAGATTTTGGAAGAAACTGGATGTTTTTGGCCTAGCAGAACTCATGCCTCACTCTTCCCCATCACATAGGTGCCTCCAGTTAGCTGTATTTGGAACAAAGTAGGGTAGCTCTGCCTTGGAGCAGACAGAGGTGAGAGCCCACACCAGGCTAGGATCACAGCCACAGGCAGTCATTGGCTCTGGCAGAGATCTGATGGGACACTGAAGCAGTGCCTGGATGTTGTGCTCGATCCCCTCTTGATGGGAAGCATCCCCCAGAAATGAACCATGCTGGCTCAGCCACCACCATACCCAGCAGTGGGGAGGGCAGACCCTTTCCATTCCACCTGGGGGTGGGCCTTTGCTCACAGTGCTGCAAATGTCAGCCACAGGCAGGGAGGGGGAAGAGGTAGCACTGGGTAGCACCAGGTGATGCTCCTAAGGCTGGAGGCAGCTTATACCTCCTGAGAGGAGAACAGCACTGGCATTCTGGAACCTGGGATACAAGCAGAAGCCCAGCATACAGTCAGGGCTGCAGCAACATGGCACAGGATGTTTTGGGATGGGAAAACACTCTGAGGGATCACAGGGATTAATAGCACACACCTGCACATCTGAGATGCAACAGGCATCTCCTTAATGGAGTCAGCCCTGCACAGCCCAGCTCCTCATCCAATGAGAACAATCCCCAGGACCCAGGGTCTTCTCAGGTTATCCCATGCTCAGTTTGCTTCCCAGAGAGTTGCTCTGATAACAGCAGGACAATAGGTGCCGAGCAGGAGGGCTGCAAGGCGAGGGCAGCAGAGACTGGCAGCCCAGCAGTGTTTGACCATATGGCAGGGAAGAAAAGCAAAAGACTGCTCAGGTCAAGGACCCGAGATGCAGTTGCTCCTGCTGGCATGTGGGATAAGTGCTCTGCTGGGACAACAGCCCTTCTCTAAAGGGGAAGCTGCACATGGAGCCCAGGCTCAGAAGGCATGTAAAGGGCATGTAGCTGGGCAGGAGAAGAGAGAAACTATGAATAGATAAACCTGGGTGACTGGATCCTTTCCAAACTGCATGGCTGAGGACACAGGGGATGAGATCCTGCATTCCTGGGCAGCCCAGGGGCCAGGTACACCTCCAGACTGAGCTCAGGAGAGGGCTCACCCTGGTCAGTAGCTCCAGGCTCTGGCAGTGGGGACCCCCCATGCAATGGTACCCACCATAAATGCCCAAGGACAGGCATGTTGACTCCATGGTGTTGCACCTGCTTGTTACAATCTCCAGTGTGGAGGGCTGTGGGGAGGTGAGGTGGGTTGCCAGGAGCTGTCCTGGCTGTGGACAGCAAAGCCCTGCTCCAGCTGTTCCAAGTGTAACTACAGCTTCACACAGTGGGTTCCAGAAGTTATCAGAGCCCTGAAAGTGCCACAGATCTATGGAAACCCAGTTCCATCAGGAAAAAAGCCTGAAGAAAATGAAAGGTGTTCAACCATGTGTCCCAGCATATACATCACTTACAGACCCAGCCCTCAAACACAGTTCATGGCTCCTGAGCCAGCCCCCACAGTTAAGGGTGCCTAAGTGGACACAGCCCAGACCCACAGGAGAGGGTCAGGCTCATCAGGGACCTAGAAAGAGTGTGGCCAGTCCAGAGTGACAGCTTGAGGTGAGTCCTGCAGTTCCCAGGGGAAACTTGGTCCTAGTGGGCTGTAGCATTGCCAGAGCCACCCTGCAACCTGCAGCAGTCTCATAGAAAGTAGGGTGGGGGCCAGTGGTGCTGGCCAGGGCTGGGACAACCCTCTTGGCTGGGGCAGAGACACCTGCCCTGGCTCTGCATGGAGCAGCCTGGAATGGGAACTATGACTCTGTTTTTCCTCTGGAAGCCCTCATGAGCTCCACACCCAAGCAAAGGCACAAAATGGGAACTAAGGGCAATTACCAACCCTCTTCCTGTCCCAGCTGGAACTAGTGGCTGCTCTAAGCAGCACCTGGAAGAGGCCATGGCAGAGATCCCTCTGCCAGCTGCTGGGGTCTCCCTCTTGGCTCTGCTCCCTGCAGGGAAGGCAGTCTCCGCAGGCTGCAGAGTTCATCCCACAGCCTGGGAAAGGACAGTGTCCCAGTCAGTGCAGAGCCTCAGGGTCACCTCATGTGAGTTGCCATCTCAGCATAGGGCAGAGGGACACGTGCCACACATGCCACCCCACTGAAGTCCCCTGTGGCTGACCCTGTGAGAAGGTGTCACCGCAGAACATCAGCCACTGTTGCCACCACTGTGGGGTAGCTCTGAGAAAGGGTACTTAAAAGCAAGTAAGAGGTTGTGAATTGCACCAGCACTGCCTGAGCAGAGTGAGCCCCACAGCTTCTGGAGTAGACAGATGAGGCTACAGCACATGGAAGGGGTGGAGGTGGCTTTAATACCCTGCCCCGCAGCAGGGGACAGGGGAACCCCAGTCCCTGGGAAACCCAGAGGTGATGGGAAAGGACATGGAAACATGTCCAGGTGCAGAGACCCCCAGGCTCTTTGTTTGCTCACCAGATTGCAGCTTCAGCTCCCCCTGCATTCTCAGAGACAGGACAGTCAGGGACTTCAGGGCTGGCAGCAGTAGATGGGCTGATTTAGGGAGAGAGACAGAAGGTAAATTCAATAGGTCACCCCACTTTATTATCCTACAGACAGGTAACCCTCATAAAAAGGGTCAGTTCTAGTGAAATCTCAGGCAAAACAGGCACCAGACACCAGAGGAGGCATCACAAAAAGGATGTCAAGCACTGATGCACAGGGGACAACTAACACCCAACTCCTGCAGACAGGGGACATGACTAGCCATGGCTGCACTGGCACCATCTCCCTGGCACTCTGCTGATCCCCACTCCAGCTGCAGGCACAAGGGCAGAGCAGGGATTCATGCCTTGCAGTAAGCTTTAGCTCAGGATCAATCTCAAAGAGAACAGCTGGATGGGACAGAGAACAGAAGTGAGAACAGAATTGGCAGGGCAGAGCCAGCACATTCTGCCCAGCACAACACCACAGCATTATGCCTGGAGAGTCAGAGCATGAAACAACCCCAGAAAGAAAGGTCCTGGCCATGGGGGTACAGAGGGCCAGGCTGCGCTACAGGGGATCTTCAGTGGAAGAGCCACGGATACCAAGGACCAAGCCACAGTCAAGTATGATTTAGCTCAAGCATCATCACTGAGCTGGGTGGGAAGCAGGAAGAGTCCTGAGATGCACCACCTAATAGGACCCATCTCCGACCACCACCACCCCTAAAGAGACCCGCAGAGAAGTGCAGCTCAGGATGTCGTCACTGGCAGTAGCCTTCACAACCACGTGAGGCAGAGCTGCCATTTTTCCATGTGCAGATGTGCACAATATAGAGTCTGAAAGCCTTTGCTCTGTCCCACACTCAGTTAAACACAAAACCAAGTTCTAAAGCCCCTCTGTGAGGTAAGGCTGATGTGAGCACCCTCAGGCTATGGAACATCACTACTCCTTTTACAGTCATCATGAAAAGAATCTAATCTAGGCAGAGATCAGGAAGTATTTGCCAGGTCAAGCCAAGTGTGTCAGGTGTCTGTCTCAAATTGTCAACAGCCCAAAACAGCAGCTCAGAGGTGTAGGCTATCTTGGCTGGGTCTATGGCTCATTCCCTACAGGAGCCTGCAGACACCTGAACAGCAACTATAGTATCACTAACACGAACATGACAGAGGGGTTGCCATGAGGACCACCAGTTTGGGCACTACAGGGCCAGGACAGTGTCTCTGGCAGGCAGAACATGGGCAGCAGAGAGGGGCCAGGCATGCCTCCTTGGATCTCCAAGCCAGCATCCTCTAAGGGCCAGACTTGTCTTGAGACATCACTTTTCCCCAAAAGCACCCAAAATCCAGCCTAAGTCAACAAGGGCACAGCAGCTCACCCCACTCGGGCAGCAAAGACAGCAGCCATGTCTCCTGCATGCTGGGGGTCACAGGGCTGCAGACAGCATCCCTGCAGCCCTGTGAAACAGGAAAGGAGCAGCCTGAAAGCAGCATGGCTGATAAGCCACCAGCAGGGCAGGGACGCTTCCCAAGAAGGGTCTCAGCTTCCCCCCACAGAGATGCCACCAGGAGCCCCAGAGACCTTGAGACAGAACACCTGGAGCAGCTGGTGTGATGAGTTTGGGGCAAAAGTCCCTTGAAACCCCTGGGGAAATTTGGGGATGGGGCATGTGCTAGATGAAGGTGGAGTCCAGCTGGCTCATCTCATGGTTGTTGTGGGCACGAGCCTCAAAGAGCTGCTTGATCAGGGCAGATTTCTCCTGCTCCAACTGGGTGATGCGCTCGCTCTTGTCCGTCACCTCCTGCACAAGATAGGGGAGGAAAATGCTGGCAACTGGTGTGCGGCAGGTAACATTTCACAGACCCACAAAATCACAGGCTTTGGGTAGGAGGACATTAAAGTCCATCTCATCCCAGCCCCTAACCATTGGCAGGAACACCTCTCACTGGAGCTGATTGTGCCAAAACCCGTCCAACCTGTCCTTAAACACTTCCAGGGATGGGGCAGCTTCTCTAGGCACCCTGTAGCAGGGTCTCACCACTCTCTCAGGGAACAATTTCTTTCCGGTATTCCATCTCACCCTGCCCTCTGGCAGTGGGAATCCATTCCCCCTTGTCCTGTCCCTCCAGGCCCTTGTTCAGAGTCCCTTTCCAGCTCTCATAGATGCTCTTTAGGCACTAAAGGAAGAGGCTCTAAGGTCTCCCTGGAGCCTTCTCCTCTCCAGATGAACACCCCCAGCTGAGCCAGCCTGGCACCACAGCAGAAGAACTCAAGCCCTCCGAGCATCTTTGTGACCACATGCTGGGACAGAAACTCCAGCAGTGAGCCTGGCCCTGGCAGACCATCTCTTCCCTGACTGTCCCCAGCTGTAGCCTCTGCACTCTCTTGTGACCTCTATTTGTCAGTCTTTTCTCTCTGTCAGGAATGCCCCATGCCTGCTACTGACCCACCCAGCAAACAGCTGGAGACAGCAAACAGCTGTGTGCCAAAGGGTCTCCATATGCAGCCCATACACCCTTTTCTGGGATGACCAAGTCTGACCAAGCTGAAGGAACATTTCCCACTGCCTGTCATTAGCTCCCCGGCCCCATCCCATCTAATGACAGAGTTCCTTGTCCCTTCCTTCCCCAGCACTCCCAAGGGCATCTCCTCCACCCCTACCTCCGCTCACCTTGGTGAGAAGCCGATTCTGCTCCTTTAGCATGTTGATGGCTTGCTGGGAGCCTGTGGAGGCTGGGGACGTCACAGGGACCAGCCTGCTAAGGGCCGAGGAAGGATTTGCTGTCTGAAGGGAAGATGAAGGGATGAGACACAGAACCTCCTACCCCACAGCACTTTACAGCCCTTCTTCAAGGTGAGATGTTTTCATGGCAGATAAAGAGCTGAGAGAACCCCAGCAGAAGATTAAAATCCCAGCACAGGCCCTCACAGGGTCTCCAGCCCACCAGGCAGAATGGGGAAGCATTCCTGCCAGTGAGCCTGGCTCCCACCCAGCAGGACAGTCAGCTCTGAAGTGGCTGACTCAGCACCTCAGGAGGTGGGGCTTCTTATTCCCTTAACAATGGCTGTACCTTTTCTGGGGATCTTCTTTAGGCCCCAAAATGCCTTAAGCTCCTCCAGCCCACCTCAGGACCAGCTGTGCTGTCCTCTTGTCTGTCCCCCGTCACCTTCCCAGAGCTGGGGGGAAACTCTGTCAGCTCCAATGTCAGCCCAACCACCAACATGGAGGGCAGGACAGGAAGAGTCCTAAGATCACACACAAACAACCTCAAGCTGCTGTTCTCACCTTGCCAGCAGTGGAAAGAAGGTCGCCTAGGCAGCGGTTCACCTCCTGCAGCTTGGGGACCAGGCACCCCAGGTGGCTCTGGCCACCTTCAGGGAAATTCTGCAAGATGGGGAGGAAGAAAAGGCTGGAGGTTACCATGGGGTCAGCTTCAGGTCCAGCCACCTCCCAAGCCCTGTTTTCCAAATCTACGCACAGCCAGAAGAAGCCCCAGACTCACAGCACTGGTTCTCTTCTTCCCCAGGAGCCGCTGGTGCTCTTGCATGAGCTGGATGTGCTGGTGGTACCATTCTCGAGCCCGGTCTATAAGCTCCAAACCCTGCAACAGGAAATCCTTCTCCTGTTCCAGCTCCTTCATGTACTTCAGCTGCAAGACAGAGCACAGAGATGTCACCCACCCTCCATCAAGGCTTTGTCAAGTCCCAGGAGTTGGTTTCTTCATGAGGTGTAGGGGGATGTGGATACAGGCAAGGGTCTCAGCCCCTTTCTCCAAGAAAAGCAGCACAGGAGCAGGATAATGACTGCTGCTTGATGCTGCTTTGGAGGGAGATTTTTGGAAGCAAAGTTCTTCAGTTTGGGAGAACAATCAAACTGTATGAAGGACACTTGGGTCACCTCTAGCTTCCTGCTCACCATTGCAGGTGCAGGTTTCTTCACCTATTTACCCAGGGAGGCAGCAGGGGCAGTGCCTACAGCTGCCCCCACTTCCCTTTGGGGTGTTGTTGGGGGCTGAATCTACTCTTTCCCTTGGTAAAGAAGCTGAGCATTTTCCCCATTATCATGTTAAAGGTCTAGCAGGGCAGCGGTGGAGCTGTTAATTGCTTGAGACAAAGGATGTG
>VRYO01002223.1:6144175-6221820 GCA_009812075.1 Sialia sialis
TGTTTCTTTTATAGCTGCTGTTCTTGTTTTGTCTTGTAGATATATCAGTAAAGAACTGTTATTCCTGAACCCATACTTTTCTGCCTGAGAGCTCCTTAATTTCCAAATTATAGCGAACTGGGAGGGAGGGGATTTTCATTCTCCATTTTAGGGAAAGGTCCTGCCTTTTTCTGGCAATACCTGTCCTCTAAAACAGGACAGGTGTGAACGTCAGCCCCAGAACACACTTGGATTTTGGTGAGCATTGTAGAGTCTAGCTCACTGTCCAGGCTGCAAGTCAGGGAAAAACTACAGCCCTGTTTCCCAGGTTTGCCTCATCCCTGGAAGCACATGAAGCTGAGCATAGCATAGCACACACCTCTCTGTAGAGGATCTCTGCTAGTCCCTCAGGTTCCAGCACCAGCATCACCTGAAGAGCAGTGGGGACCTTGCTGTGCCTGGAGAGCTGCTACAAGGGTGTCTAGGGCTGCTGCCCCCAGAGCAACCTCTTGGAATAGGCCAAGCAGGACCCAAGGCTGCTGCAGAGCAGGGCACTTGGCCCACATCCATAGGGGATACATGGTCATCATTCCACTGTCACCTTCTGCTCTTGCTGCCCCTTGGCACCAGCAATCAGAGAGGTGGAGAGGGACATTCCTAGGGAACAGAGCAACTGATGCAGTGACCCATTCATCACACTCACCCTGTGAGCCCATGGCCCTTCTCCTCTTTTCCATACCAGGCTGCTCCCCCAGCTCCCAAGAGCATGAGGAGCTTCCTGACTCACTGCCTCTGCCTTCTTTGCCACAACACAGCTGGGCCTTCAACCACAGCACAGCCTGGGCTCCACAGTCTTCTCCAGGCACCAAAGACTTTAGTCCCCCAGAAAATGCTGGATGCACCAGAATCTCATCCTTTGGATCTCATCAGGAGTGGTGCAGCTCAGGAGCGACCCTGAACAGAACCCTGTGGACAAGTGGCACCATACCCAGACCTTCAGGCCTTTAGCATTTCCATCTCCCTACTGCCAGCCCCAAAGTCTCCCCACATCCCATACCTGCCGCCCATTACACTGGGCTGCTCCTGGAAATGCTTTTTGCAACACAACAACTCCTCTTGCACCCTTTTCCAATGGCCCAAAGGGATTTACCCAGAGTAAGAAGTGCAGAGTCTTGGTGCTGCTGTTGAGGCGCTTAAAGAAGGTGCTCTATGTGGCAAGGACCCCCACTCAGCTGGGGCTGCAGCCCACTGGTGCCTCCTCTGCCCTCCTACCACAGGGCTTGCTGGCCAGCACAGAGACCAGAGAAAGAGGGAGCAACCCACAAAGCAGAGGGACATTACCAGCCCTGCCCAGAGTGGGAACAGGGAGCATCTCACCAGCATGAGACACTTGGGGCAGGAGAAAGACAAAGCACTGGACTTAGCTGGTGTTCAGTGACTGTTAAAGGGGAGAGGACAGAGCTGTGCCATGGGCTGCCTAAAAATGACAGTGCTGCCTCTCTGGGAAGGTCTCATCCCAGCTGCCGTTGTGGCCACGGGGGAATCAGGCCAATAGATGAGGGACTGGCTAGAAAAACACCAACTGAGTGAGTGGGCACCAGATGAGATGGTGCAAAGGGTCCTGGGGCTGCAGCACAGCCTCCACAGCTCTGCTCCCTGCTCAGGAAGAATCAGTCCTGGTGCACTTCAGGATGCAGAATGGACAACAGTGCTCCCATTCCCCATGGGCTTTAGGTGAATTAGTCTAATGACACAGTTCCTTGTTCCTTGGGAGCCTGGCTTCAGGACAGAGATGGGTAAGGGAGGTGACAGTACAAAGATTCAGTCCTTGCTGGACTCAAACCTGTTTCAGCTGTCTCTGTAGGCTTGGAAATGGCACCAGTGCCTGAAGGCTGTGCTCAGGGTGTCAGGGAAGGCTGAGACACCCCTTCTCTGGAGTCAGATGCACAGAAAGACAGTGCAGTACTTGGTGACATATGGGGAAAGAGGGAAGGAGGGGACATCCCTCCCACTGCTCACATAACAACTTGGGGGAATACAGACCAGAGCAACACAAGCCCAGAGCAAGAGTGCTTATGACAGAACTGGGGACAGACATGGTGGCCACATGCACCCCTCACACAGCACAGAGTTGTACACGCAGGGAAGAGCCCTGCAAGGGAAGCAGAGACCTTCCTCTCTCCAAATAGCAAAAACCTGCAAAACCCCAAGAAGCAGAGCCCTCAGTCCCAGACACACAGAGCTACCTACATTTATCACTCCTTATCAGCACCTCCCAGCAGAGGCCCCTCTCACGGCAGCAAGCCCAGCAAACTACCTGCACAAACATCCCCTCTGCAGGCTGGCATCAGGGCATGTTGTGTCCTCCAAGGCCAGCAACAGGCTCGGCACAGCTGGTCAGGCACCCTGCAGGAGCAGGGTGACACCAGGGTGCAAGGAGTGAAAGTGCAGTGGTGACAATGCCACAAAGTACTCATCCTGCAGACTTGGTTGTGGCTCTCTGCCCAGGACAATTTAGTTTAAGCCTAGGGGCAACATGCCCACACAGCTACTCCATTCCACCCTGGGAGCAATGAGATCCCTTCACCCAGGCAATTTGATCCAAGCCTCTCCACTCAGCAGTGGAGGGGAGCAGATCCCTCCATCCTGCGCCGCCTGGATAAATTCAATGTGGATTTCTCTGCTTTATTAGCAAAAAGTCTGTCAGAAACCAAGAGGACCTGCATATTTGAGACCTGATCTACATGGAACATCCAGGAGGGGACATAGCCTGGCCCCACTGCTTGCCAGCACAAAGCATACCTGACCCTCATTGGGATGCTCTTAAGGCCCAGAGATCCATCTGTTCCCACACCTCCACCTTTGTCTTCCTCTTCCCAAGACCTTGCCCATCGGGAAGGCAGCCAGCACACTCATTTCATGACCCCACTCTGGGGGAAGGCATCCACCTCCTCCCTGTCTGGCCCAATTCAGGACAGAAAGCACCTTGGAAATAATGGCAGAACATCCACATACATCAACAGACCTTCATATCCAAAATATCAGGATTTTGCCTGATGTCCCACAGCTCACGTGTACAGGGTGGACAGAGAGGAAGCCAAAGCCCAGAGATGGCATCAGCAGTGAGGGACCCCTGCAATCCACCTTGCCCTTCATATGGGCAGCCACAACATTCCCTTACCATGCTGAAGTCCACGCCATTGGTGATGGTGTGTCTCCGGTGTTCTGCACGGCCTCTCTGATGCCTCCGAATGTCCCCAGCCCCTGGGTGGCCACTGTCCCCCTGGGACTGCCCAGCAGACTTTGCATCACCACCTGGAAAAGAGGAAGGCATGAGGCCACAAGCTACTTTCAACAAAATTTCCCTAAGGCCATTTCTGAGAGATGATCTGTAGGGTGGTCTTGCAAACAGGGAGAGACTAAGCAAACCATCAGCCTGAGTAGCTGCTTCTGTTTTTGTTCAGGCAGCACAGGTGTCAGGAATGACTGACTCAGTTGTGCCAGGCTGGCAACAAACCTCAATATCATCTTCTGTAAAGAGCAAGCAGGTTCCAGGCAAAGCTGGTCCAGTCCCAGCCAGGGCAACTAAACCATTAGTGATATTGCCTACCCTCATGTGTCCTCATGGGACATCTGGCTTCCATTCAGCTGTCACCAGCTTTGCCAGGAAACCAACTTCTCCTGAAGGCAGCTCCTGCCTGGTGATGGACTTGGCCATGTGGATATCCAGCCCAGACACTACATCTATAATACAACCATAAAGTAAATCAGGCTGTAGATTTTCCAAAATTTTATTTAAACCCCAACATCCTATCCTGCAAAAGACTAATCTACTACAAACACATAATGCTGATGCAAATCCATGCATAAACTATTTTTGAAGATTACATTCATACAGGCTGGATCAGGCACCTCCTGCCTGTAAGCCAGGGCAGGAATTCCTGCCCTGCACTGAAGACTGCACAAGCCCCACACTGCCCACCCTCACCAGAAACTCAGCGCTGCAGTCACAGAGGAGCCAGCTCTGATACACTCCTGAGCTGGCAGAGTAGCACCCTGACACCCCATCACCCTAAACCACAGCATCAGGGCAGCCAAGGGTGCAGCCAGCACATCCTCAGGCAAGTCAGGGCAGCAGCTCAGACTGCTCCTCCCTTCCTGCCTCAGACCCCAGCCAAGAGCATAGCACACCCTGTCTCATGCCACCCCATCAGCCCCACAGCTCACCTGCTCCCTACACACATATTTCCTCAAGAGTTCCTTCCCAACCTGGCTTTTCAAGAAGAGCAGCAAGGAGCCGGCAAGTGATGGAAGGCAGCTGAGGAAAATGCCCTCTTACCAGCTCCTCAAGCATCTGCCAGGCACCCCCACCCCTCACACATCCTTCTACCAGAGCTGCTTGGCGCAGGTCTGGCAAATTCTCTGCTGCAGGCGCATGAAGGGCTGCGAGTCCCAGGACAGGATGTGTGGCACCACATGGGCTGGCATATTTCTTCCCTCTGCTCCACAAGTTTCCTCAGCTGAACACATGGACATGACAGAGGAAGGACTATGAGGCAGGAGAGGGCAGTTATGGACACAGCAGCCACCTTTCATCTTGAAGGTATGAGGTTTGGGAGTCCTGCACCAGGGCTGTCGGTGCTGCCACAGTCACACTGGTTCAGGGATAGGAGACAGGCTCAGGGCGGAACAGTCAATGTGACAACTCAGTTTGTCACTTTGTCACTGGGGAAAGATGCTACCATTCCATGGGAAAAGTCCTCCTTCTGGTTCATCACAGTATCTCACTCCACCTCGCAGCGAGTACTCTGACAGACAGGTCTCTAGCACATCAGTGAACAGAGTCTTTGAATCCCCCATCCTTATGCTCTGCCAGTTCACTTTGGTTTCACACACCCACATCTATCTGGGAGGAACCCAGCAAGACTGGTATGACCACACGCGTTGTCCTAGCAGTCCTGCAGTAGATCCTGCTTGAAAAGATGAGGAACAGCCTCAAAACCAAGGATACTCTCAACAGCCAGAATCCCAAGACAAAGCCAGAAGCACTTCTGGTAGGAACTGCTGGACAAACACATGTTAAAAAACTTTTTTTGCTGCAGTTATTTAGAAGTACTGGGTTGAGCTGAGCTGCACCTCTGATAAACAGGAACTCCTAGTCAACTAACCGAGCTCTGCACAACTGACCTGACAAGGTAGTGGCTAAAACAGGAGCCCTGCTAATGTGCTGGGACAATTCTTCTTAGGGAAAGAACAGGATCAGAACACCAGAGGTGGAAGAAATCCTGCCATAAGATAATGGACAGGCTCCTTCCTCCGTCAGGAACCTCTTTGCCCAGGACAAGCAGACACCTCATGGTTGTTTTACACCTCTCCACAAGTATTCTTGGCAATGGCTGAGAGAAGCCCCTACAGAGCATCCCCTCCCTCCTGCTAAAGCAAACAGCTCTCCGCCTGCTAGAGCTAAGCCACCCCTGGAGCAAGGGAAAGCACTGCTTTGCTGGGGAGAAGACTGTGCCCAGGGCCATACACACCTCCTGGTCTCTTTCTGCTCTGCACCTTGACTTCTCCAGGTCCCAGCTCCCAGGGGCATTATGGGGCTAAAGACCCCCAAGAGCAAGACGCTCAGACACTACTGTGACAAGACACCAGGCATCTGAGGAAGGAACATCCATTATAGTGATTTCCCTGCCCTGTGACTTCTCCAATATCTGCCTCATCATCCTAGTGTCCAGTGGGCATTGTTGGCTCCCCAGGAACCATGGAGTGCCAAGCAGCAGCTCACAGGCTGCACCAGCACTGCTGGGCAGAGAAGAAGCTGGAAGATGTCTTAAGCAGGGACCACAGAAGCACTTCCTTCTGCCCACATGCTAGGAGAGGTCAGTGTGGGAGTGGGGACAGAATTGTTGTCCCACTGGCTCACTGCACTGCTGGACATGCCAGGAGAACCATATGGCCCCGATCTCTGCCATTTTGCTATGAGTCACATCCAAATCACCTCTGCCACGTGTAGATGTTCCTTAGACCATAAAGTAGAGCTGGAGAGGCCCCCTGTGAGCACTCTTTCCCCCCCAAAACACAGGCAGGGAACATTTCCTCCAACTCACTGCAGATTATAAGCATTGATACATCATCTCAATGCACTTGGTTGGGGTCTTACAGAAGCCACCACATGCAGGTGGAGGCTCAGAACAGCCTCACACCCAAATGATATAATCTTAGTGGAGACAGGTCTCCCTGCAGCTCCCAGCACCCACCACACATCTCTGCAGCAGGAATGGAGCTATATCCTGCCACAACACTGCCCAACTCCATTGCAGCCAACTGAGAACATTCACCTGTTCAACTGCTCCCTGGGAAACCACCTGTGGAGGGGTGCACTAGGCAGCTGTGCAGAGCTAAAAGAGATGGAATAACTGAGTTGTACCATTTTCTAAGCTGCTGAATGAACCTGAAACTCAGGCCTCTCGCCAAAATACTGCCCTGCAGTGCGGGAGGGCAGCAGCAAGGGCTGAGGTACTAACCCCACCCACAGGCTCCAGACAGTTATGGAATATCAAGCCGTAATGGAAAGATCCTCAGCAAGCCAAAAGCTGCTGTAGTCATCTGCTTGGTCCTTCCCAGGGCAGAGCTTTCAACCTGCTTTCTATTCACCAGGCAGGATTTTTTTCAGGTTTTTCCAGATTTCCATTCTTGATGATAGAAAACTTAGTCTGCTTAATAATATTCCCTTAGATGAAGCTCCAGCGATTAGTCTGGAGGCAAAATAGGAAGCAGAGAACCTCAGTCACAGTTTCTTCTCCACCCAGCAGAAAGGACTGGGAGGGAGTGGTTGGGAAGACAAACCAGCCTGACATTCCCAAGGTGGAGGAAGTCATTGCAATCAGGTGGTGCAATAACAAGTACCAACTCCACATACCGACTTTGTCTCCTCTGATCTCAAAGCATTTCACAAATCAAGATAAAGAATTACTACCTACCCAGATAAACCCAGAAGCCTGGTTTCCTTATAACGTTTTCTACTGACTAACAACAAATCAAAATGCTGTGAAAAGGTCTTCCCCATGCCAAGGTCAGTGCCTAGAGGGCAATGGCAGAGCCAGCACAGGGAGCACAGATCCCGTGGAAAGGGCAGGTGAGCTCTGGGGACAGAGCCTGGAATAGCAGAGCGCATCTCTCTGGTGCCGCTCTCCCATTTATTCATTAATTATTCTTCATTTGGGGTACTGCTGTGGAACGATCCAAACCAAAAAGGCAGATCAGGTTTTGCATTTTTTATCTGTCCAAACCATGCATGACATCGTAATGGAATAACTCCTGAGGGCCAGCCCAGCGCAGTGCCCACCGAGCACACGGCCGCTCCGTGGCCGCGCTTCACCCCAGCGAAGCTGCTCGGTTTTAGAGGTCCACAGCCATTCTCCGAGACGCCTAGCCGTGCCACCCGCCCGCCGGGGAAGGTCAGGACAGACTCTACGCCAGGGGACAACCACGGACACATTACGGCAAAGCCCTTAATTCCTTCTGTCAGCGCTATAAATAGCCCAGCGCATCGCGAGGGAAGCACAGCCCCGGGCGGGCGGCGGCGCTGGGATATTCGCAGCGGGATCGGAGCTCAGCGAAGCCAAATCGGGATTAACAGTAACTTCAGGCGGGTCTTACACTGGCCCTGCGGGAACTGCGGGCTCTGAGCACGGAGGAGGAAACAGGGGAGCGGGGTGAGCCGCGGAATCCCATCCGGACCTCCGAGCGCCAGTTCCCGGCTCGGGCGCTGCCATCACCCCCGTGAGCCCGAAAGCCCCAGTCCAGTCCCGCCACTCACCGCGGCCTCGGGGCTGGCCGTGCCCCGGTTCCCGCTGCCGGGTGCTCTTGCCCCGCCGCTCCTCGGAACAGCGAGGGCTTGGCGGCTTTTCCAGGCTCCGCCGTCCGCCGCTGCCACCCTCCACCGGGGGCTCAGCGCCAGGGAGGGCCGCCCGCAGCCCCAGGACGAACCTCTCGAAGGTGAGGTAGCCGCTGGCCGGCGCCGCCTGCCGCAATCCCTCCATCACCCCGGCGGGCAGCTCCTGGGCTTCCGCTCCCCGCCACCGCGATTCGATCTCCCGCAGGTGCACATAACCCCGCCGCCGATCATCCAGGATATCGAAAAGAGTCCGCAGGCTCTGCAAGAAAACCCGGGGAAGACCCTCAGTACTGGCGGAGAGCGACCGGTCACCGCGCTCCGGGGCCATCGCCGCCGCTCCGAGCGTTACTCTAAGCTCCGCCCCCCAAGCCTATTGGCTGGCGCCGGGGAGTCCCGCGCTCCCATTGGCTGGCGGCGAGCAGATGCTCCGGCTATTGGCTGAGAGGTAGCACGGCAATTCGAGTTGCACGCGGCACGCGCCCCGCCCTGCCCTGCCCCGCGGGTCGCTGTGATTCCGCTCCCTTCGCGGGGAGACCCCGACCCTCCCCTCCGGACTGGGGACCGCGACAAAAGCCACACCCTTCTTCCTTCTTCCCCCCGCTTTATATACTGAGTATGATGTGGTATGGTTCAGAATGTCTTGGCTCAGATGGGGTCAGCTGTCCTGGCTGTGTATTCCCCCAACTCCTTATGCACACCAATCCCCCTCCCTGATGGGGTGGAGTGAGAAGCAAAAAAGACCGTGGGTCTGTACAAGCACCACTCAGCATTAAGAAAAATATTTTCATATTGTCACATCATATTTTGGTCTTCATATTTTCAGCACAAATCTGAAATCTATCCCCATAACAGCTACTGTGAAGAAAATTGATTCTAACCCAGCCAAACCCAGCACAATTTCTAAAAACTTCAGAGCCAATGTGATTAGTGAATAGGGACAAGGAAAATCCCAACTATGGCATTCACTCTTACTGCCACCTTTGCAAACACACCCAAGAATTTCAGTCAATGCAACATCCCTACAGGAGCAGAATGTAGAGCACCAGCACGGAGTCCTCCTCTGTGGTGTACTTGTCTGGTGCCATGGGGAAAATAAATGCTGACAGAGGGAATAGAATCCCATCCTTCCAGTGCTGTGACTAGTAAGACACCAGTGGCCAGCAGCCAGCAGGAGATGGGGTAGGAGCCCTATTGAACCACAGACACTAAAAAGGAGGGGGGAAACCCACCAGTGTTGACAAAAGTGAGAGAAACAGGATTTGGATCTAATATTTTACGAACTTGATATGCACTGGCATTGGTAAGAGAATGAGTTTCTCTACTTTACAGGGAAATTTGCTGTGTCTGTTAGACGCAGCAGCATGTTAATCCTAGTGCAAGGTGCTGCCTCCTCTGCAAACCCCCTCTTATCAGAGAGTCCCATCGCAATACAGCAGACTGCAAAGCCCTGGTGTCATGATTACCGTGTTACAGGAACTTCAGTTTGCTCAAGGGGCTCTGGGCAGCCCCATGCCAGCACCTCCAGAGCCCTCACTCCGGTTTGATGCTCATGACACTCAGAGAAGGGTCAGAGATTAAGCCTGCTGGAGGAAGGTGATGGCCAGGAAAGACGATGAACCACTGTCCAGGTGCTCAGTTTGTGAGACTACCTGTGTCATGGACATCTTCCTGTGCCACAGATGCCTCCCTGTGCTGCATGCCAGGAGTGATTCCCTTTAGTTCTGAGTTTGCTTTGAAGGAAGAGGGTGAAGGCTACTTGCGGCTCAGGCCCTCCCACCCACCTGGCCCTTGCTGTGCTGCCCTTGCCATCAGATTCCCTGTCCAGACCAGACTTCATCCAGGTGTCACCCAGCACCTTGATCCTACTTCTGGCTTCTCATTCCATTCTTGCCACTTCTCCATGGAGACTCAGCCTTGCTAGCCTCAGGCTGCCAGGTAAATCACAGCGGCCTCTGGAGACCCTCAGGGGGCTTTTCTCTACCAAGGTCCTGCTCCGTCTGCTCTCTGTGCTGCAGCTGAGCTATTCACAGCCTGCTTTTATTTAACTCATTTCTTTTCATAAATTTCCTGGACCTGTCCTACCTGTTTGAGGTCTCTTCTTGGCTTAGCTGTGCTTGACTGAACAGGTTCACACCTGCTCTGGATACAGGGAGAAGGAACCAGTGCTTCCCTTTGCTTCCTGCTCCAAAAACAAGGCGGTCACTGTGGTGCTGCTCAGTTCTGGCAGCATCAGCATATGGGTTGTTTTACTCAGCAAAGGCTTGATCTGCAAAAAAAGGGGATTTCCTCTAGGTTCCTTCCCCATCTCTGACCTTGCAGGAACAGCCAGGAATAACAGGGAAATCAGAACAACCTTAAGGTCTTGTGTCCCATCTCCCTGCCTAGCCAGTCTATCCCATCAGGAAAGTGAACCAGAAATAGCAGAAACAATTCCTGGTGTTTACTGTGTCTGAAAGTTCACTGAAATGCTCTCACCGCTGTCCATGTGGACCTTCCTGCTCCAGCACGGGAGCTGGGACACAACTGCCAAGGGCAGCTCTGCTCTTACTGTGCTTTATATACCAAAGTGCCCTTGACAAAGCTGCATTGAGACAGGCTGACATTTCCATCCTCAGCATGGTCTGGTGGATGAGGTTAGGGAGATTTTGGATATTCTTGGAAAAGAAATCTTGAAGGGTTGTTTGATATTTGTTTAGGGGAGGGTGTATTTTCTCTCACTATATAGTTTGTCTTGGGGCAGCCCAGACTCTTCTGACAGAGATGTCTTTATATGTCTTCATATTTTTCAAAATACAAAGTAGTTATTCAGCTCTCCTTCCTTCAAGCTACTACTGGGAAGCACCAGCTGCCATTCAGACCTGGCCCAGCCCTCCCTCTCTGCTGGCCTGTGGGTACTGGCAATGACACACATGGCTCTGGTGTAGTGACACCCAACACATTACTGCCCATCTCTGGGGGGGCCCAGGCCATCTGCTGGAGGCTGGTGGCAGCCCAATGTGTCCCTCCAACTAGCATTGCCATGTTTGTGAGGAGAGGCCAGAGCAGCTTGCACCAAACCTCAGCAGAGCACCAGGGGAAAGATATGCTGGTGTTGGAGACCTTCCTACATAACACTGACCACTGAAGGGTGCTGATGGGTGATTGTGGCAGTTGACCAAGCCCTGTGCTGGCTTTGGCAGCAGGTAGATGTTCACATGTAAATCTTGATGCTTCAGTGGACACATGGTGATTTACAGCCTTGAGGTTGTTTCCTGATGACCATGTCCAAACAGATGCTGTGAACCTCTGTTGTCATGTCTTCCCAGAAGAGAGAAAGGTCTTGTGGGGACCAGACCAGTCCTCAAGTCTGTGGACTCAATGTGTGCACGCTGCTGCCTGGCACATGGAACAGCTGGCACTGCCACTGGCCCATGCAGTGCTGCATCCAGAGTGGGTTTGTTCCCATCCAGCGCAGGTCACCACCTGGCAGGGTTGGTTTGGGCTTGGTTAAAACTAGACAAGGAGCTGTGCCAACAACAGTCCAGGTGCCAAGACCTGGTACTTCCTGTCACTGAAGAATTAAGTCCAATTGGTGTTAACTCTTCTTTCAGGCTCAAAGCTAGCAGGGAATTACTTCCAGTGGGATACCAAAGTGTCTATCCAGAAATGCATCTGTGTCCAGGAGACCTCCCAGCAGAAGTTAAAAATGGTGAGAGGAGCATGGTGGGAGAGGTTTCCCCTTAGGAAGGGATATCTTGTTTGATCTTTCCAGCTCTGCAATGCCATTTTGTTTTCCATCTTTCTGCTCTGGGATGTCTTGGGCACATGCTCTGTTTGCCTTGATGAGGGCCAGGCACTTGCCATAAAGCATCTTTGCTCTCTTCCAGAGTCTTTCTTCCCCCAAAAGGCCAGCTAGCAGGAAGTCTGGTGGATACCCAGTGGCTCAGAGGCTGTCACAAGGCTGGGAGAAGGGAAGTTGGTGAGCTGTTGAAATAAGCTATCTAGAGGATGGTGGGTTGTTTGCTCACCTCAGTCCACAGAGCAAGAACTGGTGTTAGTAGGAAATGGCAGCCAGGTCTCATCAGGTCTCATCACACTGCCTCTTCTGCAGTCTTATCACAGCAGGTTTAAATAGAGAGAATCACCTCTGGCTTAAATGGAAGTCAAATAGATGCTGCAAGGGTTCCAGTCAGAATCCATCCAGAGACTGCTCTGTCCTATCACAAACTTCACTCTCCCGCTGCTGACAAAGCCAGGAGCAGCCAAGGGCCACAGCAGTCACAGCTGTGCCACAGCCAGAAATCCATCTTGTTCAGGGAATGACCAAAATCATATTTTTTTGGGGAACATATTGGTGGTCTGTGGAAAAGCCAATGTCCACAAAGTAGACAGAGGAGTCCTTCAACTTTATTCAATAGAGGGAGACAGTCCACCAGAACCATACCCCTGTGGGATCTTCCTAGAGGTTTCACAGAACATAGCCTTTTCTCTAAACTCCCAGACACATTTTGCTCTCTTCCTTTCCCCATTGGCTGAGTTGCTAGAAAGGTATAGTCTTCCTGAACTGCCTACCACATATTGCACACTTGAACATATATCAATATTTCCCCCCAAAGGTCAGAAATTTGGGCGTTTTTCTGCAGATCCACCAGAAATTCAGACTGTCTCTGTTCTGCAATAGACTTTGTGTGGACCCATTTCTCCTATTATTCTGAAGTTTAGAACCTCAAACTGTCTGGTCAAACTGTTTGGGTTCTGTAACAAACTTGTTCAGCTTGATGTTTGTAGATTAACACCCATTTCTAAGATATTAGTACCCATTTCTCTTAAAGACCCTCACCCATCAACTCATTTGTAAAGACAGTAGCACACATCTTTTGTATCAGTGGGTACTTATATGCTGAAGCCTGGAGCAAGGTCCTAAATACAACAACCTCTGCCTCTCTCCTGGTGGGATATCTCATCCTGACCATCAGTGAGCTGGAGCTTTATTCTTGCTGAATTTCCTGTTCTACCTGCATATTTGTGTTTGGTTTGGCATCCCTCCCTCCTGGGGTTGTTCTGCCTGATATAACTAATCCAACTTGTCATCATTTTTGCAGAAGAAAATACCTACACACAGAGTGCCATGGGCTGTAGAACCAGTCAGGGGGATGCTGTGCAGCCAGACTAACCTATTCTGGTGGATGGCTGCATTTGGGGAATGGGAGTGCATTTGCCAGCAGCAGCACGATTTGCTTTGGTTCTTCTAGAATCCTATGGGTATGAGATCCCATAGCTCTGAGACAGGATTCCTTCAAGGCAAGGCAGCAAATTCTGCAGGAAAAGGCAAGACTTGATTTACAAGTTGGATCAGAGAGAACCTTTTATAATGAATAAGTATTGGTAGTTATGGAGGCACCACATGGGTGGAAGGACCTGCGCTCATTTGCACACTGGGCAGAAAGGGCATGCAACCACATCAGCGAGAGATTTCATGCAAAGGGGAGCAGAGAGGTTAGGTTTCAAAACCCCAAGGCTCTTCTGAGCAGGAGCTGTGTCAAGTCACATAAAATAAGAAATAGAATGTGAAGCAGAAGCTTTGACAACTCTCACGGATTCTTCCTGACCTGCTGGTCACATCCGGATGGGGTCTAGCTTCCCTGACTCCAATCACATACAGGGAGGTGGCTGTGGCTGAGCCGCTGTCTGTCTTCTCATGATCTCAGAGTTGGGCTCTGACTGCAGGCAGGATGGCTGCCGTGAGTAAGGGGCAATCACAGCCTGTGGATGAGGATTTTACTATGCTCATGAGCACAACATTCAAGCAAAGTTGTTCTTTGGCATTTTAATTTGATTTATAGTGTCCTCTGCTCTTTACTTCTCAGTTCATGGATCTTGGTTCCTGCAGGCTTGGGTCCCTCATCTTCCGTAATTTTTTCTACTTGTCCTTGAAATTCTCCTGTACTACTTCAGTGATGCTGTTAATTTTTAACTCTCATTCTTCTCATTGGTACTTTATTTCAAAAACGGGGAACTGGATTTGTGAGCAGGTGGCCTGAGTTTGTCTGGGCCTATCCAACTCCTGCTGTATTGAGGCAACCCCGAGCCTTGCGATGTTTCCAAGTGTTAGTGTAAGATGGGGCATTGAGGCTTCCTGACACAGACTGCACCAGGACCCGGAGGCCCTGTCAGACACACCTCATGCCAGTCACAGGACCATGGCCACTGCAGAGCAGAGGTTTGGCTACAGGGCCCAATTTTCAAGAAGGGCAATGTTATAGATGGGTAATATGATGATTGGCTCTCGCAATTAAGGGTTGAATATTGTGTGTTATAAATTTACTCACCACAATCGGGTAGATCAACCAATAAGGCAATTTATTAATTAGCTGATAAGGAACAGGCAAGCATCACTGGGGACACGGAGAGTCCGTGCTCTGCTAAGACATCCGTCCTACCCCTGGTCACTGCCTTTTTTATAGGCAGTCTCTGGTGAGGTTGTGTCGTGCTTACTGTGCTGGAGTATGAGCCCAAACAAGCCTGAACACTTTGGGGGTACCATTCAAGTAGCAGTAGCTACAAGCCTCCACCAGGTCAGGACAAGGCTAAAACATGTTGTTAGGTTACACTCCTAGTGAGCAGGTAACAGCAGCGACAAGTCTGCTCATGTCTACACAAGCCCACGTTTTCCTTATACATAAAAGTGGATACAATCCATAATTATAGTAACAAAATAATAAAAAATACATTAAAATAAAAAAACCCCAACAATTTACAGCAAAGTGATTTAAACAAATATAACGAAATAATTAGATTTTCCTGTGTTTCATGTCCATGCTTTACTTTGGATTCTGTATTTTTGTTTATATTGATCCCTTGGTCTATTTTCATAATGACATGAATCACTTCATAACATCTCACACGTGTATATTATGAGAAGTTTTATTAAGAGTTTTATTGATGTATGGTTATGTTATTATGATTTATTGTTTAGATATCCTCTGTTTCTCCCCATAGTCCCCTTCCCTCCCCACTCCCTGTATTGTTGCCACCAGACAGCCTGGGCTGTTCGAGACAGGTAAAGGGAGGGCGTGTACACGAGCCTCTCGCATGGGACATTTGGGAATAGGGGAGGCTTGTTGCTGGGGGGGCAAAGCATGACAACACCTGACCTTCAATCAAGTTACAAGAAAGAGTCTTCACCAATGGATGACAAAGAAAAGTTGACTGGCAGACTTTGGGAGGGGCTGATGTTGGTGATGCAACACCGGGGGTACAAAGTGCAGAGCAGACTTTTTGTAGGCGAGCATGTGGCAGATGGTCACGTGCTCCTCGTGCACTGCCCTTTTTCCTTATTCAGTCCTTCATTGTATTTGCTAAGATTTAATAAACCTTTAAAAATTTTAAAGTGAGCAGTTATCTCTCACAGGCAAGAACGAGTACCCCAGAAACTATAAGCCTGTTAGTGTCACTTCAGTGCCTGGTAAAGTTATGGAGAAGATTATTCTGGGAGTTATTGAAAAACACCTGAAAGACAATACAGTCACTGGTCACAGCCATCATGGCTTCATGAAATTGCTTATCAAACCTGGTATCTTTTTTTGGCAAGGTAGCCCACCTGGTTGATCAAGGAAATACAGTTGATGTAATCTTTTTGGATTTCAGTAAAGCTTTTGCTACTTTCTCTCATATTATCCTTTCAGATAAAATGTCCAGCATTCAGTTAGGTAAACACATCATGTGATGGGTGAGCAACTGGCTCACAGGTTGAGCACAAAAGGTGACAGTGACTGGGTTGACATCAGGCTGGCACCAGTAACTATTGGGGTTCCGCAGGACTCCATCATTGGCTCTGCGCCTTCCACATCTTTGTTAATGCCCTGGACACAGGACTGGAAGGGAAACTGAGCAACTTGGCAGGAGATACAAAACTGGGAGGAGCTATTTACTCCCTCAAAGGAAGGGAGGCTCTGCAGGGAGACCTGGACAATTTAGAGAACTTGGCAATTACCTGCGAGACGAAGTTCAACAACGGAAAATGCTAGATTCTGCACCTGGGATGGGGCAACCCTGATATACAAACAGACTGGGGAAGATGCTGGAGAGCAGTGCCATGGCAGGGGACCTGGGGGTGCTGGTTGACAGAGATAATAAATTGTAATAAATTACTTGCATGAATCGTTTGTTCATCAATTGATAAGAATTGTGTAAATGGCAGGAAACCATAAAGCTGTCATGTTGGGGCCCCCTGAGCTTGTCAGAAGAGTGGTCTAACCACTTACGGAGAGGTTGTTTACAGGTCAGCTCCTGGAACTGAGGAAGAGGATCGAGCCTTCCTCCCACGACCACCAGAAGGCAGAAAAAAGACCCTCTAGCAACAAACTGCACAGCCGCAGAATACATCGGAAGACTTACGTATGCAAGGAAGAAAAAGAGGATAAAAAGACTGAGAATTGAACTTTTCATGTTGACTGTATGGGAGCGGGGACTCCCCAGTCACACCCAGCGCTGTTATTGCTTGCTCATTTAATCAATAAATTCCCATTGGCATTGGAACTCCGTAAAAGTGTGAGTTGAGATTTATAACAGCCGTGAGGGGAGGCTGTATGAGAAGTGGCCGAGGACACTTGGTTTGTTCAGCCTGGAGAAAAGGAGACTGAGGGGAGACTCATCCCAGTCCACAACCTCCTCCTGAGGGGAAGAGGAGGTACAGACACTGATCACTTCTCTGTAGTGACCAGGGACAGAACATGAGGGAATGGCCAGAAGTTGTGTCAGGGGAAGTTCAGTTTAGATATTGGAAGAAGGTTCTTCTCCCAGACAGTGGCTATGCACTGGAACAGGCTCCCCAGGGAATTGATCACAGCACCAAACCTGACAGAGCTCAAGGACTGTCCGGACAACACTGTCAGGCACAAGGTGTGACCTTGGGGATGGTGCTGTGCAGGGCCAGGACTTGGACTCGATGATCCTCGAGGGTCCCTTCCAACTCAGACTATTCTATGATTCCATGGGGGAAGCGCTGCGCTGGCCGCTCTCCCCGCGAGGCCGGGAGCAGGGCGAGACGAGAAGCGTCTCCGGGATCCTCTGAGCGAACGAGGAGCCGCAACACAGGGGACCCGTGACCCTCGAGCGGCGGGGAGCAGTTCCGGGATGGCGCCTCTGGTCCCGCCCTGCCCGGCGCCGCCCCGCTCGGTCCCGCAGCGTCCCGCGCCGCTCAGACCGGGCTCCCCACGCCATGGACCCGCCCGAAGAGGTGCGGACGTGGCTGGAGCAGTGCGGACAGGGCCATCTGCTGCAGTTCTGGGCCGAGCTGGACACGGCGCAGCGCGGAGCGCTGCTGGCGGCGCTGCCGCCGGGGTTGGGCGAGCACTGCCGGCTAGCGGCGGCGGCCGGGGCCCGCCAGCGCAGCCCGCCCGAGCGCCTGGATGGCCGGATGGAGCCGCTCCCCGCCGAGCTGCTGGGCAGCGCCCGCCGCAGCGGCCCCGCCGCGCTGCAGCGTTGGGAGGCGGAAGGTGAGCGGGGCGCGAGGCCTCCTGTCCCTTCCGTTCCGGGGCTGCCGGGGTCCGGCCCGGGGGTTCGGGGGCAGCCGCCGAGCTCCAGCCGGTGCGGCACAGGAGCTGCCGCTTGTGGCGGCACCGCGGCGTGCCGGGCAGTCCACCCCCACCGCTGCGTGCTGCCGAGGCCGGTGACCGGCGGCTGGGAGCCGCAGGGACCGTGGGTCGGGCAAGGTGGGAGAGAGCGGGGTCACGGCTGTACTCCGGCCCTTTAGCGCCGGCAGCCAGTGTCCTTGGCCTGCTGAATTTTGCGTGAGACACCGAGTTTTCACTTTGTCATGAAATGCAGTGGCCGAGGCCCCGCCGCCGTGCCTGGCAGGATCAGAAGATCTCTGCGAGTCTGTGACGGGTAGTGATAGCCAGGTGGGGCCCAGTCTCTCCTCCCACATAAAAAGAGACGTGATAAAAGGAAAGAGCCTCAAGTTGTGTTAGAGGAGATTTAGGTTGAGTACTGAGGAAAATTTCTTCACTGAAAGGATGGTCAGGCATTGGCACAGGGTGCCCAGACCAGTTGTGGAGTCACCATCCCTGGAAGTGTTCAAAAAACAAGTGGACGTGACACTTACAATACTGTTCAGAGGGCATGAGGGTCGTCAAAATTATTTGCAGTGTTTGTCATGAAAGATATGTAATACTAAAGGATTTACAGGAGCTCCAAGAGGGCTGGAGAGGGACTTTGGACAAGGACTTGGAGTGACAGGACAAGGGGGAATGGCTTCACACTACCAGAGGGCAGGGTTAGATTAAATATTAGGAAGAAATTGTTCCTTATGAGAATGGTGAGGCCTTAGCCGAGGTTTCCCAGAGAAGCTGTGGCTGCCCCATCCCTGAAAGTGTTCAGGGCCAGGTTGGACCTGTTTTGGAGCAGCCTGGGGTAGTGGAGCGTTTTCCTGTATGTGGTAGGGGGTGGAAGAAGATATTCTTTATGGTCCCTTGCAACCCAAACTGTTCTATGAGTCCCTGGGGAGGGTGGAAGCAGGGGGAGTTTCACTGCTGCTGAGCTGCCTTCATGGCAGGTCCCAGCCCACCAACAGGTGCAAAGGCCTGTCTCAGGTGCTGACCCCCATCCATGCTGTGTCATGTGTGGCAGGAGACTGATGGGATCTGGGAGCAGAGTAGATGAAAGAAGCCCAGGAAAGTCCATAGTCCATGGTTTTTGGAGCCTGGGAGATGCAGCTGTGTGAAAGCTGGGGGTAATGCAAGAGATGCTGGCTGGATGTGTTCTTCCCACAGCATGCACATCTTACATGGATGTCTTGTGCTTTTTTTCTAAGTGTACACTCATACTTATAAATAAGGGCTCAAATGTGTCTTCCTGTATAAAATACAACAGCACTGTTAAAAATAATTTTAATAAGAAAAAGAAAGCTATGAAAACCCACCCGTGGTTGTAGAGATACTTGTCTAAATTTTGACAACGCTGCACAGCCTTGGCCCAACATTGCCAGTAAAGAGGTGAGGATGGTTGGGCAGGCGAGTCAGATTTTCCAAGCAGGAACAGAAATAGAAGCATCAGGGTCACAGGGCAGAGGAGCTTTTCTGCTGTGTCAGTCTCTCCTCCTGGGGCTGAGCAGTGATGGAGGGAACATAAGCTGGTACAGTGAATCCCCAGAATGGTTTAGGTTGGAAGGCATGTTAAAGACCATCTCTTTCCACTTCCTGCCATGGGCAGGGACACCTTCCACTGCCCCAGGTTGCCCTGTGCAGCCTGGCCATGGACACTTCCAGGGTTGGGCAGCCATAGCTTCTCTGAGGCCAGGGTCTCACCACCCTTACAGGGAACAATTCCTTCCCAATATCCCATCCAGCCCTGCCCTCTGGCAGCGGGAAGCCATTCCCCCTTGTCCTGTCCCTCCATCCCTAGTCCCAAGTCCCTCTCTTGCTCTCCTGGAGCCCCTTTAGGCACTGGAAGGAGCTCTAAGTTCTCCCTGGAGCTTTGTCCTCTCCAGGTGAACGTGCCCTGGCTCCAGAGCAGAAGGGCTCCATCCCCTGGAGCAGCTCCATGGCCTCCCCTGCACTTGCTCCAGAACTGTGTCCTTCTCATGCTGACAACCTCAGAGCTGAAGGCAGCATTGCAGGTGGGGTCTCATCTGAGCAGGGCAGAGAATTCCCCCTTCTTACCCATTGCCCCTTGTAGTATCAGCCCAGGACACAGGGGCTTTCTGGGTGCCAGTGCACTTGGTCAGGGCATGTTGAGCTTCTCATCCACCCATACCCCCAAGTCCATCTTGGCAGAGCTATTTGAGGGTGTCACAGTGATGAGGAAAGGACCCTTTGAGCCCTAAAGGGAGATGGGACTGGGTCAGGGCCCCACAGTTAAACTAACAGCTTTATTAAACTGGGTCACTTGTCCCCTGGCCGGCCAGGCGAGTGAGGAGCTGGTGTGTCTGCCTTGTGCCACTGGCTGCAGCACAGAAAGGAAAGGAAGGCCAGGCTGCCTGGATGGGCTGGCCTTACTGATTGCCAGCCCTGCCTGCAGCAGCCCAGGTCTAACGTGTCTGGGATCCTGCCACTGTGCCCAAATCATCTGGCCCTAAAGTCTGATTACTCCAGGCCATCTCAGCCTTGTAGGCAGCCTGAATTTCTACCAGAAGGGGTATACACAGATGTTCTGTTTCCTTTGGTTTGTTTTTATGATCTGGTTTAAGGCTGAAGAAGTATTTCATTTCCTGGAAGAGGGCAATCAGGAGCAAAGACTGTTGCACTGAACGTGGGCATTGCTGTGCGTCTCTGCAGATGTGGAAGCAACCTGCACGACATTTCCTTGGGGGGCCAGTGTCATGGGTACAGACTTTGTGGGATCATGAGTCTCTGGGGAGGTGCAGCTCTGAAAGGCCTTTGTTTGCAGTGTATTGAGCAGGCTGGGAGCAAATGAGCCATCCCAACCTGCTGCCCAGTGTCCCTGAGACTGGATGGCTGGTACAGCCTGTGGCTGTGGGGTCATCATCACCCTGAGCTGAGCTACTTTGTGCTCTGTCACTGTGTCTGAGTTCCGCACAGCTGCCACCTGCATTGCGTTCTCCAAAGACTGAACAGCAGAAATGATGCCTCTTCCTTCCCCCTCCCCCTTTTTCTATGATCAAAAAAGATGGATAAAAGAACCAGACAACTGAAAACACCAGAGATATTTTTAATGTTTAAAAAACTAATACTGTTGTTACTGTGTTTGAGACGGCAAAGCTGCCTGGTCAGATTTGCTTTCAGATCTTAAAAACATTTAACAATCACATTTCCCAAGCATTTCTAGAAATGATGGTATAAATCATACACAGACGCAAGCATTTTTGCATTTTGTCAGTGAATGTTAATGAAATCTAAGTCATGGCCACGGGCTGAGGTGTAGCCTATTTCATCAGAGCTTGATGAGCCATTCTGGTTATCTGACTGCAGAATTGAAAAGTTTGGAGTCCTCTTCCTGACTGCTGTTATAATGGGACTGATGTGCCTGTTCAGGCCTGTTCAGTAAGAGAAGGGGCTACTTACTCAAATTTTTGTGGTTATTTGTTTTTGTGGTTGTCCTAGTTTGGAGGACAGGTGTCTGCTAAGAAAGGCAGGACCCTCTCTTTGAAATGGAGAATGTAAACCCCCTCCCTCCAAATAATTAAAATTTTAAAATTAAGGGGCTCTCAGGCAAAGATACAGGAATTAGGAATAACAGTTCTTTACTAGGAAAATTAAAATAGAAATACAGTACTACAAAGAAACAAAACCCAAACACTGACAAAGTCAGAATACAACCTGACACCCCGTCAGGCAGGGTGTTGGTAGCAGTTCCACTAAATGGTGGCTACAGTCCTCTTGCAGTGACAGATGTGGTTCGGTTGAAGCAGCAGTCCTGTAGAAGGGTGCAGTTTCCCTCTGAAGGTCCAGTGATGATATGGAAAAGTCCGGTTTTCCTCTGGAGTCCAGGGAAAAGAGGGCTACTTGGCTGGAGCAGCTCCCAGTGGGATGCAGTAATTTTATCAGTCACACAGTGGGACTCAATGAGCCATTAGCAGAAGATAACTCTCTGGAGGAAGGATGGGCTGTGAAAGATAAAGAACACTGCCTCACCTGGTTTCAGTGGATGGCCCATTAGCAGAATATCTCCCACAGAGTTAAGGATCACTGCCCCACCTGGTCTCAACAGATGAGATACTTTTGATCCTTTTGATCATGTTCTGTATTATAACCCAAGACAGTGGTGACCCAAGATCAGAACTTGGAAAAACTGTCGGGGTTGTAGGGTTGTACCATAAATACTGAGAATGCCATAAATGATGGGATTCACTCCCCTTTCTGGGTTGTTTATGTGCACCATGGTGAGCCCTCCAGGAATATGTCAGTCTGCTGGATTGTTTGCTGAATCATTGATGTTATAAATGATATTCCTTTTGGGCTTAGGTTTATCCCGCTGAGGTTGAGGTTTCAGTCCCTGGAGTGAGAGGCCCCTCCAGGAGATGGGTGTGAGATGTCAGCTCACCCTTGGGCAGATCCCATCCCCTTGTCATTGCATGGAAAACTTGGAAGAACTGCTATCTCCTGTGGGGCATCTGCATTTCAATGGGGTGACGCCAGCTGTGGGCACCTGTGAGCTGTGCCTGAGAATTGTAGCTCCTGCTGGGGGGTGAAGTTGGGACCTCCTTGACTCTGTTCACTCCAGATTGTCATGTGATTGATGCCCTTGGTTACAATCTCTTGCTCTGCAGAGATGTCTAATTTGGGATCCGTGGGATGGAGTCTGTTGCATCAGTGTGTGTGTGTTGGTATGGCAGTGCAGGGGGCAGGTGGCAGCAGGGCAAGTACCTGACTTGTTCCACTGGTGGGTGAATCTCAGTTATACCCCAAAGCAGCACCCCCTGTGGTGCAGCAACTCAGACCAGCAAATGCTGAGCAGCTTTGGTTCAAATTGCTGTGAAATACTTTAGCTCAAATTTCTGTTCTAGATTATTTCAAAGAAAAATAATTATTAAAAATGTTTTAATTGCCCGTTGCACAGAATCACAGAATGGTTTTGGTGGGAAGGGATGTTAAAGACAAGATTATCTTGTTCTGTCTCTCCTGCCATGGGTCTAGATGCCACCCACTGTATGAGATTGCTCAGGACCCTGTCCAGCCTGGCCCATTTCCAGGGATGAGACAGAACAGTTTGGAAGTATCCCACAGGGCAACTTTTTTAGAATTTCCCCCCTCCTCCCCTCTATAAATTCTTTCTGTGCTGGATCCCAGTAGGGAAACAGCTACCACCCAAGCCAGGGCATGAGAAGATTTGGAGGCATGCTCTGGTGCCTCTCCACTCAGCTCTTTCCCTTCTCCTGCAGTGGTGCCCTGCTTTGGCAAACAGCTGAGCACACAAGAAAACCATGTGATGGGACTGGGGCAAGAGCTCATGGTGTAAGTAATACCTGAGTCCCTCTGCTCTCTACTTTGAGTCTCATAGGCAGCTCAGTGGAGGCACAAGGGAGCTGTTTATTGCTGGAGGTTTGTTGTGAAATGCTAGATGTCTTATTTGCATCACCATGCAGCTCACCCAGATCCTCCATGTCTTTTGCATTACCAATTTAAACCAATTCAAGCTTCCCCTGCTATCCAAGGACCTCCTGAAACTTTGAAATCCCAAGATTTCCTCACACAGGTTTCTTCTTAGGGAGCTCTCCTAGTCCCACTTGTAGGATTGAAGATCTCCAGAGGTGGATTCCAGCTCTCGTTCCCGTGGCCCTGTGACCCCAGAGGCTGCTCTACAGCAGCACCATGGCTGTGGAACCGGCTCCCTGTGTGCCGGGACACCACCAGCCTTTTCGGAAGGGATGTGTTTAGGGAGAAAGTCTTGTGTTACTGCTGTGGTAAGACTGAAACTTGTAAGCATGGGAAGGGGAATCATGTTACTACAATGTCATGGGCAATTTAAGTCTTTGCTGAAAAAAATGCTGGAAGCTGCAGTTTTGAACAGAATTAAAATCAAGCCAGGTTATTAAAACGGCAACTGGTATTTTTGCTCTATTGTTCATTTAAACAGCAAATTATTTAAAGATTAGCATAAACCCAATCCTGTTTTTTTATAGTTCAATTTCTTTAGTCCTCGTATCTTTCAGTCTAAATCAGGAATGTGTTAGCCTCAGCTGTGGTTAATGTGGGGTGTTTGCTGAAGGCTGGGGTGCTCTACAGGCTGTCTTTGGCTGCAGGAGCAGTGACAGTGCTGTGCAGTGGCAGAAGGCCCTGATAGCTACTGCAGCAGAGCTGTGCCTTCTAACAAGGGCAAGCCCAATGTTCCTTGCATTCCCAGAGAAACTCAGAGTGTTCCCTAATGAAGAAATCTTTCTCACAGCTGTCAATCATTATTGTGACGCCAACTTTGGAGGAGGCAGGGACCAAAGTTTGAGAGTGAGCTGAGTGTTTATTATGTGCTCTAGTTCTTTGCCAGATTCTGGACTTCCTGTTTGGCAGGAGCACTGACACTAATTTCAGTTAGATTGTGGAAGTTGTGCCTTCTGCAAATTTGGCTGTGATATTAGCCCTGACTGAGCCGTGTTCAGCTTCTATTAAAGCTGGAGCATAGGTACAGATAATTGATTAAGGCAGATTCCAGAAATCCTCATAGTTTACTCAAGATGACAAGACCTGACTTCTTTGGGATATAAAAATGATAAGGGCCATCTAGTCCTACCCCATTTGGAACAGAACTGTAAAGAGCCCAAGGCCAGGTCAGCTACAACTTTACTGAAATAAGCCTTGGAAACCTTACGGGACATTCTTTCCTCTCTGGATGTCTTTTCTAGTGCTGCACTACCTCTCAGTGAAGATATTGTATCCTAATCTGAATCTCCTAAGCTGCAGCTCATGGCTGTTTTCTGTTATTGCACCAGTTGTTGCTGTAGGTGAGGAAACTGCTGGATCCAGGAGGTGAAATGAATTTTCTCTTGTGTGTGCAGTGGCATATTTCTCTCTGAGATGCCAGCATTGAACTGGCATCTTCTGGCTGTTTCCTGAGCTTTGCATAAAGGCTTAGGAGAAGAACATGGGGTGTTGATTACTTTGGAGATTCTTATGTTCCCTTGGGCTTCTTTTCTGTACAGGTTTACATCAGATCTCACAGAACAAAGTGGCAGTGCTGCTCCTGGCTGGAGGACAAGGAACCCGCCTGGGAGTCAGCTATCCCAAGGGCATGTACAATGTGGGGTTGCCCAGTGGCAAGAACTTGTATCAGATCCAAGCAGAAAGAATCCGCAAAGTGGAGCAGCTTGCTGGCAAGAGACACCACTGCAAGTGTGCCATTCCCTGGTAGGTGACCCAAAGCCAGACCTGCTGTCTCCAGGGCTCTTTGCATTCCAGTCTTGCCCATGTTGTCTTCGAGAAGCACTGGAGGGTGTACAGAGACAGGTGGAGGGGACCCTTTGTTGTCAGGATTTGCGATGGCACTGGCTGGAGGAGGGTGCAGAGGGATAGGAGGTGGCAGGTCCATGTCTGCAGACCTGAGGCATTGAGTTCTGCCTTTGTATCATTGACCATAATCCTAACTGCTGTACCTTGCTGACTTTCCAAGCAGCTACTGGCAACTGTAAACAGCACTTTTCAGTGATTTTTTCAGATGCTTTACAAGAAATTTCATCAATTTCTCCTTTCTCAGGTTCCTGCACAGAGGACAACCTAGAGCTTGCCTTTCAAGCCTTTCTTCCTGCCCTTATCTATAATCTCTGTAAAAACCCTCTTGCTTTGTGTTCAGGCCACCTCCTGCTGTCACTGTTTACTGTTGCAGTTCTGCTGGCTGCTCCTGGCTTTGAAAAGAGATGAGCTCTGGGCAAAGTGCAAAATGTGAATTCCCTGTGGGATATGGTGGGTGAGAGGAAGGCACTGCAGATGTGTCTGAAAATGTTTTCTGCTAAATGTTCTTTGTTAGACCATGTGGACTACTTTGTTAGACCATGTCGACTACGTAGAAATACCTTTATGGAATCTGAGGCAGGGTTTTGGCAGTGAAAGAGCAGATGTCTGAGGGCTTCAGGTTGCCACATTGTTTTACAAATTGGAGGTCAAAGTTGTTTCCTCATGGAAGGTGAGTCCATATTGTACTTCATCCTGAAGCCTTGTATACAGGACCTGAATTACAAATACATCATCCCTGGTGCTGCTGGAAGCCAGGATGCATTATTTGCAAGTTTCCACATCTGTTTCCAGTTCCCCTCCCAGGGGTGAGGAGGCAGTTGAAGTAGTTTGCTGCTCCAGTACACCTGGGTCCAGGCTATGCTGTGCTAAAGAGATGTAAATTGGGGATGGGGAATTGAGGTCCAGGCTCTCCTGTGTTGTTTCCTCATGCTGACATTCCTCATAGTATTTCTATGCCAATAGTTGTGGAAGAGTTTGACAGGTAGACGATCAAGGTGGCTTTTAGACAGTAGTGAGGAAGGATAGTGGAGGAAGAGACAGAAGCAATGCTGAAAACAGGGTGACAGAAGCAGGAGCTGAAAGGATGGGAGGTAATAGAAAAACTTAAAACCAAACCATGCAGCCCACATGCTGTTTGTCTTGGCGTTGGGAGGTGCTGTCAGAACGAACTGGTTAGGGTTTCTATAGACCTATTTAACAGAAGTTTGAATCTAGAGTGAATGAGGCTATTTTCTGCCCTTTGTCTTGTTTTCCAGCTCATCCAGATATCCACATGCTGTTCACATTTAGGGCAAGGCTCTTCTGTCCTGTCTGGAGCTAGGCCAGGGTAGGATCATACCCTGATAAGATCATAGGACCCCATGCAGCCTTACTGCAGGATGAGTTCTGGAGGAGAACTGTTATGTGCAGCTGCTCACCACAGGATGCTGCTTATCTCTCATTTCACATTCCTGGGATTCCTTTCTTTTGTGTTCAGTTTGTAGTTTTGTGTTTCGCTTGTGTTGTTCTTTCTCATTACCCAGGTACATCATGACAAGTGAGTTCACACTGCGGCCAACAGAAGAGTTTTTTGAACAACACAACTATTTCAACTTGGATAGATGCAACGTTGTCATGTTTGAACAGAGGATGCTGCCTGCTGTCACCTTTGATGGGAAGGCCATCTTAGAGGAGAAGGGGAAGATTGCCATGGCTCCCGGTACCTGCTGTTTGCTTTTCCATACTGCAGTGCTGTCATGTGTGTTGATAGTTCCTACAGGACATCAGCCAGCTTGGGCACAAGAGGAGGCTTTGGGGGTCAGGATTAATGCTTCCAGTTAATGTGGAAAGGTTCTGCTAATGTTTCAGGCTGGTAATCAGGAGCATACCTCTGTTTAGTTCTTGCGGCAGATTTGACTACAGCACATGTTTTTTATCCAAGTCTGGGAGTGTTGGCAGGATTAGGAGTGCTGTGGTTGCAGAGTAGGAAAAAGGTGCATTAGCAGAGCTCTCTATGAGGTCTCTGGGGTGCTGCCTCCTGTGGTGAAGGTCAGGAGCTGATAGCTGGAAATGGGTAAAAAAGCAGCAAGAAGGTGATCTCTTTTCAAAATGACAGCAATGTCTCGCCTTGTAATGTTCTTTTAACCTAGACATGGTAAGAGATTTGGTGATGGCAGCCCAGTTAGGACCATGTTGCAGCTGCAGAGTGGTTCTCCCAAGCTGACATCCCAGGACAAACTGTAAATGGGTGATCTGTGATGTGCAGGTGTCTTTTGTACAGCTGCAGTTCGAGCCTTTAAAAAGGCATTGAGATGTTGTGGAGGGAAGATAAACAAAGAGTAAGATTTATTTTAGTCTTTCTCCAAGAAAGAGAATAAATACGACTTTGCTGCCTACTGGAGAAGTGTAAAAAACTTTTCCCACCCTCTGCATAGATTTGCCCTTTAGTATCTCCCTCGGAGGATCTTACTAGCCTCCATAAAGTCTCATAATGCTGCTCAGTGAAGCTTGTCCCTATGGTCCCACTCTTCAAATGAGAGAACTGGAATGAAAAGAGAAACATGCTCCCCCTGAATTGTGTGGCAGAACTGGAAATAAAACCTGGTATCACTGGCTCTTGGCTAGAATGCATTCCCTACACTTCTGTTCAAGAAAGTTTCTTCACTACTTTCTGCTTTTGCTCTGTTAGCTACAAAAAGCCTACCCCAAAGTCACTAATGAGCCAAGACTTTCTCTTTTTTCTTATATTATAGATGGCAATGGTGGCTTATACCGTGCTTTGGTGGATAGTAAGATCTTGGATGACATGAAGCAGCGTGGAATCCAGTATGTCCATGTATATTGTGTGGACAATATCCTCGTGAAAATGGCAGATCCAATCTTCATAGGTTTCTGTATTTCCAAAGGGGCAGACTGCGGTGCAAAGGTGAAGCCGTGCTAGCACTGGGCTGGTTTCCCACAGGGAGTTTGGGTCTGATGATGCTTGGAAACTGCTGGCTGCGGGGAGCTTACATGACTTGTGGTGTTCAACCCATTGCCCATCAGCAGCTCACTCTGAGCAGGCTTAGAGTTGCTTGCTGCCTGCACTGCATTTCAGATCACTACCCATAGATGTCCTCTGTTCTTCCCAGAGTACTGTGGAAAGTAAACTTCAGTTAGAGTAGGGACTATAGCTGAACAGGAAATTACACACTGGAATTGCTTGGCCTCTACACCCAGCCCTTTCTACAAAGGCACTTGGGCAGTCTAGAAGACATACTGGACTGGATTCTGTTTTTTGGAAGATGGGGAAAGCCTTAACAGCTGGATTTTGTTATTCTAAAGCAGCAGGTGCCTGAAGAGAAATTTATGTTACTTGAGTCATTAGTACTGTTCAGGCAAATGGGGAATTGAAGGCTAATAGCTTCAAACAGCTTTAATGCCAGGTCCTATTCCTTAAAAAGAAAAGTGTCCCCCAGTAGGCTGATTGCTTTTAACTGGTTTGTCTTCTGAGAAACTGTTAAATTAAGTGGTTGAGTACTGGGGCTTATGTTGAATTGTTGGGCAAAATGTGCCTCCAGACTGCTCTGTGCCCCTTATACAGCCCTGAGGTGCTGGAGGATCAGCAGGCAACAGTCCCGTGGGATTGTTTGTGCTTGGGAATAGGAATAGTCGTGGGATTTTCTTCCTCTTTGTCATAAACCTGTATCCTGTGGCTGCAGGTAGTGGAGAAGGCGTACCCCACAGAGCCTGTTGGGGTGGTGTGCAGTGTGGATGGCGTGTACCAGGTGGTGGAGTACAGCGAGATCAGCCCAGAGACTGCACAGCAACAGCACCCTGATGGGGGACTGATGTTCAGTGCTGGCAACATCTGTAACCACTTCTTCACTGTGGAGTTCCTGGAAATAGTGGCCCAGTAAGTCCCAGCAGACCTCCTAGGTAGCTGTGCAGCCCAGAAATGCCTCCAAGACTGGGTCTTCCTGTTTCCCACTCTGTAATTTCAGTTATGGTTATCCCATGTGTTGCCTTTTACCTCCTCTCTCTTCCAAACAGTTCCAAACACCTGAGTCCCCTTTCTGACAGCCCCAGCATGCTCTCCAGGGCCTACCCAAGGAGGATGTTCCCAGGTTAACTGTAACTAACTCAATTGACATATACCAGTGCATGATCTTCCTGAGCCTTCAAGGGTGCAGCTGTGCAGGCTTCAGTGTAGTCAGTGATGCAGCCTCACACCATGGATTTCCAATGGGAATGTCAGCCAAGCCAATGCTTGGGACAGCAGAGTTTGTGGGAGAGGGTGGACTCTGCACCTTGGTGTTGGGGAATGGGGATGTGATGCTGGTCATTCAGTGAGCAGCTGTACAATCTTCCTGAAAAGCTTGAACCACCCTTGGGTGAGGGAACTGCTCTGCTGCATTTCCATCCCAATCAGGTAAGAATTCGGGTTTCCTCTTTTTTTGTAACCTCTGCCTGGAATTTCAGCTTGATGCAAAGTTCTCCCTCTCCTCTCACTGACATGTTCCAGTGGTACAGAGAGAGCCCAGGGCCAGGCTGCTCTGCTCAGAAAAGTGTTTCCTGGATGTGACTTGGATCACTTGGGAGGGAGCAACATCTACAAACAGTTGAGAGTTGACCCAGAGCAGTAATGAGCCACCTGCTTCCCTCAACTGTATTGCTTTTTTTATAAGTGGGCTTGAATTAAATAAAATGGTTTCTTCTCCTTTTGCAGGAAATGGGAGTCACAGCTGAAGCATCATGTAGCCATAAAGAAGGTGCCCTACATTGACAAGGAGGGAAATCTGGTAAAACCACTAAAACCGAACGGGATAAAGCTGGAGAAGTTTGTGTTTGATGTGTTCCAGTTCTCTAAGTTAGTGACAGACATCATTTTACTTCTCTCCTCCCCTTCTCAGTGTTTGTTTGAATGAATATAGGTTGAAACAAGCCACCCCAGGGAGCACATGGTTTGTGGGTGGCTTGTTAGGAAGGTTGCTGGATTTACACCCAGCTATAATCCAATAGCAACACTGCAGGCTCTAAGGAGAGCTCACAAGGCATTGTGCTTGTGCCAGCCCTGCTCCCAGATTGGTCATTCTGCTGAGGATGTGTTGGCTGGCCTGGCCTCTGTCAGCCTGGGAAAAAAAAAAGGAAATGGAGTGCAAAATCAATGAAGCCCATATTGGGAGTATTCAGACTTGGAAAAATTGGGTCTTTCAGCATTGTGGCTTCCATGGCAACTGCAGCTCTGGTTACATTTTTGGGTGCTGTTATACCAGGGGTCAGCTCACGCCCTTTGTGCTCGTAAAACTGTTTACTTAAGCCCATGGGGCCAAGTGGAGCTGTCAGTGTTCACTTTCCAAGTTCTGCAGAATAGCTGGGAGTGCTGTGATATACGTAGTCAGAAGTATTTGTGTCTAGGGAATGTAGGATTTTAGCAATTAAGTGTAAGTGTTGTTATAAAATCTATTTTTTCAAGGTCTGAAATTCAGCAGTGAAGATTCTGTTTTAGGCTTAAATAAATGCCAAAGAGTGACCTCAGACAAACTGAATTATCTTCTTTTGGGGATGGTATTTCTCATTTATATTATTTCCTTTAGAATAGAGAGCTCAGGGTTTGACCCAGTCTCTGTTTCCTGACATATGTTAAATGAAGCAGTATCAAACTACAGACAAAACCAGAGTGATGGGAACACTGCTGAGTTCTGAGCTGTGACGGGATTCATTTGCAAGCAATGCTTTTTTAACACCTCAAAACCACCTTGGCAGCTGTGCTTCACGTGATGTGCAGAAATCCACAGATGTTGCTGTGGGGCTTCTTAATTTGCATTGCCATTTCTGGTAAACAGCTGTACTCCACATTCACCTGTGAGGTCTCTCGTTGCTTGTTTGTCCCTGTCCTTAGTTGGTCCTTACCTAGAGACTCCCAAACAGGGGGCATTTCTTGGGGTGTGGTGGGGTGCTCTGCAGTGAGTGCACTGCTTGTGCTGTGCCCAAGCTCAGGACAGTACTGTGCTCTCTGTCCTGCTGTGCTCTGAGCTGTCTTGTCCAAGAACCTCCCACTGCCTAAGATGTTTCTGTGGCATCTCTGCAGAACTGTTGCTTTTTCTCTCCCCTGAGCACAGCTCTGGTAGATTGGGAGGCTGATGTTATGTTCCCAGAGAGACAAGGCGTCTTGTGTTTTTCCATTCTACAGCCCTGATCCTCCTTGACTCTTCACATAGGTGGTGGGCTTCCCTTGGCTTGACTGCCTCAGGCTGCATACAGTGCTTCTCCCAAAAAATATAGATGAACCTTTCCCCATTAATACTGTTACTGCATTAGCAGGGCTGATGACTAGCTCTGGTTTTCTTAATCATTGTTTTCTTCCCTTTGCTGGTAGGAATTTTGTGGCATTTGAAGTTCTGAGAGAAGAGGAGTTCTCACCACTAAAAAATGCAGACACAGCTGACAAAGATACTCCTACCACTGCACGGCAAGCCCTCCTGGCCCAGCATTACCGCTGGGCTCTCAAGGCTGGGGCCAAATTTGTGGATGAAAATGGTTGCAGGATACCAGAAAAACTCAGGTATAAATCTGTGACCTTCTCTGCTGGAAGTGTTTAGCCATGCCAGCTGGCCAATGGCACATGCTGGGCTCTCTAGAACTGGGCATTAGTGTAGTCACAGTAGCTCAGAATGATTTTTGTTCAGCTGGTCCTCTCTGGATATGCAGGTTGATGTCTATTACTGTTCCTGGTCCTCTTATGACTGTGCTTCAGGCAGTTAGCACACAGGGCTCTGGGCATTCTCTCTGGCAGATCCCTGCTCTTGCGGTAATGAATTGGCCCTTGTTAGACAGGGGCAGCCTTTTCCATCACTTTGGATTTAGCAATGCAAGGAATTTTAATTTGTAGGCCCTGACAGCTTTTCTGACTGTGGCCCCAAGAGGTCTTAAGGATTGATTGTTAGAGTGATTACCATTCGGATACCTTCCTGCATCATGTGTAGTGGAAAACTGCTTTTACTCCATGGGGCCATTACTTCATCAACTCATAGTTCAACAAACCACAAGTTGTTCATTTTACTTGAAAAGCATCTCTAGAAAAGAGGTGTTTTGGTTTTGCTGGGTAACATTTGGGATCTGCTAATTCCTTTTTATTTTCATACTTTGTTTTCACATAATGTCTGGTGCATGTGACTATAACCAGGGTCTTATCCTTCTGGATATCCTATTCTGGACTATCTTTTGAAGAAGATGCACTCTTTTTTAACCATGGTAGGAAATTATTCCTGTGTTCTCTTCTTTAGTCTCTCAGGAACTGAAGATCCTCCAGCTGTGTGTGAGATTTCTCCATTAGTGTCTTACTTTGGAGAGGTGAGAATAACTATATATGGAGGCATTTTTAAGAGTGTGTAGGTATGAATCTGATTTCCTTCTAAACACAGGTGCTTTTTTTAGCCTGGGCTTGCTGAGAAATGGTAAGATGAAGGAAACAGGGACTTGGGCTCTATGTTACCATAATGTGGTTCCATTATGATTTACTCTTCAGCAGTTTGTTCACTCTCAGTTTTAGCCATCTATAAAATGAAATTTGCAACAAGGCTGCAGTTTCATTAAGACTCACAAGTACTTTGACATCTTAATGAGAAGTGCAGAATATTCAAATTAGAAATTCATGAGTTCTGTTCCCATTTGTGCCACAGTAAGTGAATTCTGACTGAGTTATGTGATGTGTGTTGGCTTTAGGGAAGTAATTTCTCAAGTTTGTCCCTCTAAAAATAATTCATCCTGAGAAACCTGCTTCCATTTAATAATGAGAATAGGAGCTTCCCTGTGTTGGATGGACAGGGTGAGAAATAGTAGATTGCAGGAGAATGTGTGGGCACTGTGCTCGGTTTCCACATGTTAACGTACAAGCCAGCTACCTGCACTAGGTGTATTCCTCAACTTATGCAGGTGGTGAACTCATTGCAATCAGTAGGTTGTCAGAACAAAATGAAAACAAGGCAATTTGATTTTTCTTTGACAGGATTATTCTAAGGTCAGTTAAGGACACACTTTCCCATGCTGCCCCCCCAAGAAGCTTATTTCTGACATCAGTTTTTATGGTATCTTAGTGCCTCTGCTTCTTGAACCCCAGAAACACTTCCTGTCACTGTGGAAACTGTTCTGTTGCCTGTCCCTGACCTTGAGGACTTAAAATAGTGCATTTACAGCCTAACAGTACTGTTCTCATACCTTCTCAGGGTCTGGAGATGTACATGAAGGACAAAGAGTTCCCTTCTCCGTTTGTACTCGATGAAAACAATGTGGAAATGCTGGAAAATTCTTGAAGTGGGAAGCCTTTCCCTCTCAAATCAGATCCATGTTTGTCAGCTCCATTTTAAGAACTGACAGTACTAAAATGTCAACTATGAAGTGCATTATAAAAAAAATTGCTTTGCAGTGCCTGATTGATGGTAAATCCTTGTAGCAGTAGCGATTACACACATGCAAGCTCCCCAGTTCTCTTTGGTAACTTTGAAGGCAGTGCCTTTTACGTCAGTCTGTTTTGTATACTTGGATGTGAGTGTGGATTAATGCTTTCTGGGTGCTAAACAGATCCCACATTTCTTATTTACTGTTGCATATGAATATGGAAAAGAGCCAGTCAAGGCCTTATAAATCAGCTTAGCCTTCAAGAAGATACAATTTCTTCAGTCCTTTGTTATGTATCTTGCTTGTGTTTTTATGGTTGTTTTTCTTTGTGGTTGTTTTTTTTTGTTGTTGTTGCTGTTTTTTCCTAAATCATGTGCACAGCTGCAGTCAGTTTGAAGTCTCATCCTGAAAAGTATGGAAGGACTTTGGATACTGAGGTTTTCTCTCTAGCCATCAGTTTTTTCCCCTAATCATGTGCTGATTAGAAGATCCAATTCAGGAATTGCATCCTCTAAGCAGATGATACAGAGTCTGCTATATGTAGGGATGTTGCTGTGCCTAAGCATTGCTTGAGGCCTGGAGTCCAAAGTAGAACAGATTAGTTTTCTATCTGGGCTTGCTGGTGCCATGCCTAGACTGATAGCTCCTTAGTGTGACTGTAGTGACTTGTGGTTTTTTAATAAAAAAAAAAAAGAGAATATTTTTACAACCCTCTGCCCTTCCTGACTAGAACAGTTTTCCTTTCTGTTTTCTGTCTCATTTATACCATATCCCTCAGACAAGGCTCTCTTGAGGTACCTGAGAGTAGTAAGAGAAAAAAATCCTAGTGGGGGAATTTAATGCCTAACCAAAACAAAACAAAACAAAACAAAAAGACTTACTCTTAGCATCAACAGGGTACACAGTAAAACACCAGCCTCTGCTTCTACAGTTTTTGCCCAGGTGATTTTCCAGCATTCTTTCACTTAGGAAATAATTCCATAGATAGTTTTCTTTTAGATATGTTACTAGCCTTAATGTAAAGATTAATGTCAGCTAATAAAGGACACTAATTGTCAGAATATATCTAGCATGTGAACTAAGCCCTGGCAAAGGGCTCCCAGGGTGGCCCTGACCCTTGACCACCAGCGATTCTTCCTATTCAGTTTTTGGACACTGCCTCAGAAAGCTCACGCCCATCTGATGCAGAACCTGCGCTGGGCATACCCAAGTTATTTCAGCCTTGGTGAGGATGCCTCAGCTGCACTCTCTCGTGGCTGGCCTTTGCATCAGAAATATTCCATACTCTTCCCCTAAACAAGGTGTTAGGGAAGGTAGCAAGAAAGATGTTTCATCTGAAATGTTATTTCATGCATCAGCTTCTACTGAGGAATTGCTTATGATATTTCATTAAGCATAAGTAAGTTCCATGGTTTTCTGCCATTTATGATGTGAAGCTCTATTCAGATAATAGAGATGGGAATGGGGAAGTATAAAAATGACTTTGAGAGTAAATACAATTTATAAGTATGCTCAGGTTTTCCAAAGAAAGCATCAAAATATCAGGATCAATTTTTGGTTATAAAGTGTTTCTGCATGAACTGGAATAATGATCCTTTCACACGTGCAGACAGGCTAATGACAGTTCTGATCACCTCAGCTGGCATGTGCAGCCAGTAATTCACATTTTTAGTATATGAAGCATTTGTCTCTGTCACCCAGTTCTGTAGTCTTTTTGCAGTGTTTCTATGACACATTCCATTCCTGTCAGTCAAGTTTTATATCTGAGAAAAAATTCTGTTGTATATTTGTGAGTACTGCTCAACAATTCAAGCACACACTTGTTTTACACTATGCTGTGCTATAAAGAAAGACTTCTTTTGCTTTTTTCTAAAGTTCTTTCCCTTTTGAAGCTTCAGTTTCCATGCACACAGAACAGAGCTGCTAACATGGTTTTCAAGGTTGTTTTCAAGGAGAAGTTAAATTAGAAGGCTGAATGCCTCTTGGGTTTTTTATTTTCTATGACTCTTCACATTTTAAACTGGAACATAGGAACAATTTTGAGAGAACTTTAACAAAAAAATCTGTCTTGTATGTAACAAAGTCATTGTATGCATTATAAAATGAAAAAAAGTACCTGAAACAAAAGGAAGGCTTGTAGTACTCCAGAAATTTCTGGACATCTACGCATTTTTAACAATAAAGACATTACTGCGATTTCTGTGTATTTGTCTGCATTTCTTGTATGTGAGAAAAAACACGCTTGTTGTCTTTGTCCCTATGAATGTTGTCACCACAGCTGCAGGATGGTGTCACTGGTGGTGCATCTGGAGGCTGCAGTGCCCACTATTCAGATTACGAGGGCATATGGAACGAGCTGAGGGTGATTCCTGAAGGGGGTTGACATTGTGGGATCTATTTTTTCATCAGAAAACAGAAAATTATGTTCTTATCTGCAATGCTGTATATGTTTTCCAGGTTTTTCACCTCAGTTTATTGAGGGAAAGGAGTTTAATTGCAGGTGGTGGTTGTCTTATTTCAAGTCAATTTGAGTAATATGGTTCTAAGTCTCGCAGCTGGTGTGTAGGTAATGAGCACTTGCTGCAATGCAACTTTTACTTTGCTTTCCAATGAGAGGCACTCCTTAAACAGGGCTCTATTTATAGCACAATCAGTAGGGAAAGGCCGTAATACCTCACAAATGGCAGATTGCCCTCATTTGGGGGTTTAGGGGTGAATCCAGCAAATGGCAGAAGCTAATCTTCCTTTCTTGCCTCTTTCCCCTGGTTCTTTCTTGACACCCATGTGAAGGCTGCTGGGGATTTAAATGTTTTTAAATTACATGAATCAGTAGTTTCCTGTGATAGGAAAATGAATACTAAAACTGAACGCATGCTTTAAGCATCTTAAATTGTTCTGCTTGTTTATGCACTGTTCAGATCTGCCAGGCTTTTTGATTGATTAGTTTCCTTAATCATGAAATGCTCAGAAAACACCAAATTTTTAGTTTTATCTTGAAATCTACTATGAGGTCGATTCAAAATGTGAAGGCTCAAATGATGCATGCTAACCCGCCTCTTAGACACAGGTGGAGATGAATTCAGTGCCCATACTCAGAGCAGCAGTCTTAAAGCAGCTGCTTCAACGTTGCCTTCTTCCTATCGGACTATGAACCTGAGCTAGAAGTTACTACAAAGCCAGTCCTGCTATGGCTCTGAAATGTGTACATTACTAAATGCTCTTCCCTACTCCGACTTAGTATATCCCTCCTTCTCCACGGGGAAGATGCAGGGAACTCTTCATTGCAGAGGCAGTGACGCAGGGCTGGGGCGTTGTGGAGGAGCAGTGGAAGGAAGGAACTGTGTGGGATGAGTGCTTCCTGCTGCATATCAAAATTCAGTGCCAGGTCTTATGGAAGGGTGTATTTACACAACGGATTACAGTAATTTCACAATTATAAGCCGCACTTCCGGGTAGCTGGGAAGACCACAGGATTTGTCCATATATAAGCCGCACCCCGAATATAAGCCGCACATTTTTTTTTTTAACTCCGCATGGCAGAGGGGGCGGGGTGCTCGGGCCCGGCCCCACACAGCCCGGCTTCCTAGTGGCACAGGGACCGGCCCGCACATTTGCAGGCCCCGTTCCTGGCGGTCCCACTCTCCCGGCGGCTCCCGGCGGCACAGGGGCTGGCCTGCTCACTTGCCACTCTGCTTGGCCGGCTCTCACTTCCGGGTTGGCGTTTCGCTGGGATTTGTCCATAGATAAGCCGCACCTGAATATAAGCCGCACCACTGGGGTAGGCTGGATTCTTCAATGAAAAAGGTGCGGCTTATATTCGTGAAATTACTGTAAATTGCTTTTCACCCACTCACATCCATCCATCCTTTAACAGATGCCCGTTGTCTGCTCTCAGCCCCATGTTCCTGTATTGCATGCTGGAAAACCGCGTGTCTCGGTTTTTCGGTGGCAGTTGCCATGGCATTAGCCATCAGACAGCATTTCCTGTCCTCTCGGAGGCAGCAGTACTTGGGGCTTTTCCCCGGCCGTGAACTCTCTACAGGCAGGCGGGAGGAGCTGCCGTGTCCATGCCCCCTCCACGGCTCGGGACACAGCGCTCTGTGCCGGGCTGCGCCTCCACAGCGGCCTAGTCTCAGCTCCATGGGGACTTGCAGGCCATTCACTGGGTTGATTTTCCTTGTGACCTCCCACATGCACGTCTTCATTTCTAGTTCTTTCATACCAATGACTGGTCTCTATGTTGTACTTTCGCGACACCGAAGAACAGCGAGGAGTTGCAGCCTCTCCTTTGCTTCACTGCCCACCCCGGCAGCCGCTGTCCCCGCTGTGCTGGGCGCGGTGCTGACATGCGCTGGGACAGCGAGAGGCTGGGGCAAAACCAACGCAGCCCCGAGCACCCTGCCCCGGCCTGAAGCCGGAACCCATGCAGAAGTGGTGAAGCGCGGAAAAAACTCCCTATAACCCACAAAGTAAGTTGTAAGAGTAGGTATATATTTATTCAGCGCTTAGGTGCGTGGGAGATAGCTCCTCCAAAAATATGCACACCTTCGACCTCTCTTCTCTACGAACTAGGATTCCACAATGCACCTAATACATATTCATTTCCTAACCCCGCTTTGTATTATAATTAGCTCCACGCCTCTTTGTGACTGCGCATTGCTCCTGGTTGGTCACTCTAGTGGTCGTCTGGAGGGTCGTTGGGATGAAGTAAACAGTCTTCCTTTCAGTTGAACTTTCCATCTGGTCTCTTTTGCGCATGTTCTTTATTTTAGTCCTTTTACCATCTTCCGGACTTTGATATCAGTTTTCCTGGCTCACAGGTCTGAAGAACCCCCTTATTCTGTGGTGGCTTTGTCCTCGCATCCCGTTTGCGCATTCTAGCTCTTTATCTCATCTTGTAACTTTGCTCTCCTCCCGTTCTTTTAAGCACAGTAAGTGTCTGGGCATTCCATACGGTTTTGTCAGCCCCTTTTTAGACAAAGCATTTCGTGATGCTTGATTCTTAATTTCTCTGTCTCAGTGGGGGGGCTCGGGCCGGGCCCACGCCGAGAGCCACGGCCTCAGGGCGGCTCGGGGAGTGGGCAGCGCGGGCCGAGACCTCCGCCTGCCTGCCTGCCCACCCGCCTGTCCCGACGGGGCCTCCGCAGCGCCGCCAGGCGCGCTGGCTTCCGCCTCGCCCCGGGGCCACCGAGTGCGGCCGCGCCGGCGCCAGAGCGACACCGGAAGCGGTTGCCGGAAGCGACCGCTCCGTCCCGCGGTGCGATGGCGGCAGGCGGCCCCTGAGGCACCGCCATGTACTCGGGTGCAGCCGCCGCCGCGGGACCACCGCGCCGGGACTTCATCTCCGTCACTCTCGGCCCGGAGGAGGCGATCGGGGTCGGTGGCTACAACAACAGCAAGGCCTGGAGGCGGCGCTCCTGCTGGCGGGTGAGGGCCACGCGGGGAGCTGTGCGGTACCAGGGGTACCCCTGGGCTGGGTGCGGGGGGCATCTGGCGATGAGGAGGGCTGTTGGGCGGTCAGGAGTGTCCGTGGACTTAGGTGCAGCTGGGGTGTCATGAGAGACCTGGCGGGGTCCCCCAGTTCCCGGTCGGGCAGAGGCCATGGCCATGGGCACTGGGGAGGCCCCGCACTCTCGGAGTGCTCACGGGGCAGCTTCCACCGGGTAGGGCTGTTTAAGGAGCGGGCTGGCTGAGGTATCTGCACGTCATGTCTTAATTTTCACGAACAAAGCTGGCACGAGGATATTCGGTAAAATCCTGCCCTCTGCTAGTGGACATTTGAGGGGCAACGCTGCGCTCTCTGGGCAGGAATGAGGGGAGTGAGATTTGATCTTTGTGCCTCTGTTCCCTGTGTTAAGACTTAAGGGGAGAATCCTGTCTTCTGCCCTAGGATAGTTAAGGGAACAGTTCTGCTTTTAGTGTGAAAGCTGAGTGTGAGGAGAGGGGTTCTCTGGCAGAGATCTGGGAAGTGACCTTCTTGTCTGCTTGTGGCTAGAATGGGCAGGCAGCTTCATGTAGCGTGGGAGTCTTGGGCTGGAGACTCTGTGGTAAACAGCGAGTCAGAGGAACAAGATAATCCTTGTTACAGATAGAAGATGATATATAGTCACCTATAGGGGCTTCACAGTTCATCGGATGAAGTGTATGAAGAGTTTGTTTAGGCACACAGTCAACAGTTCTCTTTTTATTACCAGCTAGAGAGATACAGGCCCAAGACATCACCCTTCATTTTATCCTTATTCTTTGTAAGCAAAAACCCAGTAAGACGCTGGTGAATGCCCTTGCATGTTCTTGTGCCTTACTCCTATGCCTTGCAAGACAGCACGATTAAAACTTCTTTTCCCATCTTACCCTGATGAACCACTGAGCTGCTGGATTTCAAGCGTCTTTCTGCAATGAGAAGAGGGTCATCCAGCTTGCCAAGCAGGTAGAACAAACGATGACACAGTAGGACCAGCATCTTGCAGTGTGCACAGAGAAGGGTGTGTACAGTATTCCTGTACAGTCAGCATTGTAGGTGGAAGGCAGGAAACTGTGCTTTGGGACTCACAGTGTGAGCACATTTACAGTTCTGCACTGAGACATTCCTGACCTCTGGCTGTTGCTAAGAGGATTAGGACTGTAGGAAGTACTGTGTGATTTGTGGGAAGGGTCGTTCCCAAGTGTAGCATTGGCAGTGAAGTTCCCTCTCTGTATACACAAACCAGAATTAGTGAATTTCAGGAGGGCTGTTAGAAAAGTAACAGTGACAATTTAGCCCTTAATGTTTAACTCCAGCTTCTCTGTAAATGGAGGCTAAGGTACATTGGCTTCTTTCAGGCTGATATAATTTGCTGTGATTTTTCAGTGATTGTTGCATATAAACTAGTGTTAACAATACATTTTTGCCCAGGACTAAACTTGAAAAGATTGTGGGGTTGTCTTGTTCACTGTTGTGGAGTTGTACATCATTTTCACAGTGCTGCTTATTTTCACATTTGTGGCTTAGTTTTTTGTAGTGTAGAACTTGTTCTGTGTGACAGTTCCTCTACTTGTTAGAGCCAGGATACCTGACTTCTCATTCATAGCTTGACAGAATATTGTGAGTTGAAAGGGACCCACCCTTTAAGCAAATGACCAATACGAGGAGGATTGAATGCTGCAGAAACATGTTTAGTTTTCCTACCATTTTCTTCTGTTTCTGATTTTGCATGTGCACTGTGCAGTCCCTCCCCAGCCAGGAGGAAAGAGGCTTTGGGCTGATTTCCCAGTTGATAGCTGGGCAGATGCTCACGTCAGCCAGTGGAGGTTGTGAACAAAGTCAGCTGTAGTCGAAGCTTTCTGGGAGTCTTGGCATTTGGCAGGTTTTGGAGTTCTTGCAGCAAATGGCTCTTAAGTTTTTGTGAGCTTCTTGTGCCTTGTGCTAGCTGGTAAGATTTCTGTTTTCTCTGTCATCAAAGAAAAGAAGCAATGGATATATGCAGTTGGAAACAGGAGAAAATTAAACCTACACAATTTTGTGGGGTTTAATCCAAATGAACCAATAAGAATTTATTTTTGACCAAGTAGGTTCTTAATATTGTGCTAAATTATTCTTTCTTTCACTTCTTTTCTCTCCTAAAGAAATGGAAGCAGCTGTCCCGACTCCAGCGGAGTGTCATTCTCTTCCTGTTTGCATTCTTGGCAGTGTGTGGAGTAATTTCGTACACAAGCATGGGGGAAGCATGGAAAAGTATGTGTTCTGTAGAGCTCAGAATTGCCAGAATGAGGTGTTAGAGTTGGGAGATTGTTGTGGGTCTTTTGACCAGTTTTAATTTCTATTGGTAATGACTGGGTGTATTCATTAAAGTACAGTTCTGAGATGATTTTATGTGATGTTTGAATGATGTAATGCTTAATCAAAAATATTTTTTGTATGCCTTTTCTTTCTTTTTCTTGACTGGAGCAATGTTGTGTTTTAGTTGATGTCCTGGTTTTAAAAGCCAGGATAGTTAATTTTTTGAAACAGTTTAAGAGGCTGTAGCTGGATGTTATTCTGTGCCACCTCAGTCATTGCTGGGCATGGGAGAGGGGAGAAAGGGACTCTCTGTGCTAGGGAGAAGGGCTTTCTTCTGTTAGAGAAAACATGGCAGGGGCAACTATCCATATTTTTGCCTTTATGTAAATAATTTCTTTTTCCTATACCTTTGGTTATTAATACTGTTGGCCTTACTGTTTGTTTTCTTATTTCATTGCTGTTTCCAGCAAATTGTTCTTTTCTCAGTCTGTGATATTTGCCTACTGTGCCTCCAGTTTTCAACTCATCTACCCCTGAGGGAAGTGGGAGGGGAAAATGCACAAGGGAAGAAGAGTGGCAGTGTGGTTTTTGTGATTTCAGGGAGCACTGAACTGGGGAGTACCATTCCTAAACTATCACAGTTGATTATAATATGAAAGTTTTGAGTGTGTTTGTTTATTATGTTTCTGTGTAGCTCAAACATAATCACTAGAATAAGGTAATCCTCTCTTGGTTTTGACTGCCTGGCAGTTTAAAAATTTCAAGCATTTTTGTAATACTAATGCACATTTACCTCTGATATGATCTTATTAATTGTATTGAAAAATGGAAATAGTAGCAATTAAAAAAATCCCCATGTGCCTTTTAGCAGCCTCCTTTTGTATTAGGGAGAGGATTAATACCAAAATACGCTTCTTATCTAACAATTAGTATCTGTTTATCAATATTTTGTGAATGCAGACAGTTTTTGGAGGTGCATCTACTACTTGAATACAGCAAGCTGTTACAAATTTCTCATTCAGCCTTAAATATTGGTTCCTTGTGCTGAGTAATTTTGTGTGTCTAGGTATAACAAACAAATCGTTGGATGATCAGAGAACAGAACAAGAAATTCCTAGATTAAAGCTGGCAAATCCAGCTGTTCTACCAGCACCCCAGAAAGCAGATGCCAACCGTGGAGAGTATCCTGAGCTTTCACTGCAGGTAACGTAAGAAGGAATTAGTTTTCTAACACCACAAAGAGCTTGTGAAGGCAAATAGTGCTTGTTTTCAACAGTTGTTGTGGAGGAAGGAGTTAGAACTTGCAATAAAAGTGTGCTCTTGGTGGAATGATGTCCTCTCAGGAAGGGTTTGGTGTAGTATTTCTTGGTTTTATATTTTTATCTGCATGTTCTGTATGCTGTTTTTTACTCACTGTTCTGCCCAGGAGTGCCAGGACTTTAGGTGGCAGTGACCTCTTACTGGAGACTTCACTCGTGCTGTATGCATCAGACTCCACTCCTGTGAGGAGTCTGCAGTCATGGTTTATCTGGGAGAGCAGATGATAGGAGTTTTTAAAGGGTTACATTAGCAGAGACTGCAGTGGGAAAGGAAGATGAATTGACTGTGTGAATTAGTGGAGCAAAGGAATACCTGTTACTGCGTTGTTTGTCATGGATTTATCTCATTAATTCAGGGATTTTCATTTAATGAATACAAAATTTTGTATCAGATCTTTTATTCATCCTGCAAAAATGTACATGTATTACTGTATAGTAATTCTTGATATTTATACTGGCATTGTGGAAACTTTTTTTGCATTCTTTTTGCTAATTCTCATAAATTTATTGTGCCTAGTAAAATGGAATCAAATGTCTTTATAGTCCTTTGTCACTGCCTTGTGTTAAATGAATACTTGGTAGCAGTAGAGGTAATTTAGAATTAATTAGAAATTAGAATTAATTTGTCAGTGTAAACTTAAGAACTGGATGATTTTACCAACATTTTAAAGCAAACAAAACCACAACGTCTTTAGCATACCTTCCATTCAGGTGAGAATTTGCCTGCTGTGAAACAAACAAATGACGATTAATCTGAATTTGTGTTTGGTACTGGAATAATGTTGATTTATGGTTTGAAATTTTACCATCTCTGCAACTTACCAAGCACTTTTTTGTTCCCCTTTATATTCTCAGAAGCCACCAAAACCACCTCATGTCCGTCGTGGTCCTTCCAATCTTCAGATCAAGGCACCACGGAGAGACACGAGGCTGAAGATCCAACAAGATACCACGAGGGCTGTAGAACAGTTGGTTGAAGCAGATAAAGTAGAGAAAACAGAGAAATCCATTATCAGGTAGAAACGTTTCAGGCAAGGTACAGTGCTTCCCCCTTGCCCCCGCCAAGATTCACTGAGTTTTAGAGTGAACATTTGAAGGGCTTTTTGTCATGTGTGTGAGGTTATTTTCTTTCTTTGCACGGGTTTTTCTCAGGCCTGGCCTGATAGCTGCTGATATTACTGTTTGCATCCCACAGTGGCCGAGAGTTTGAAGCCCTACGAGGCTGAGTGTATTTCTAATGCACTTAGACACTCTTAATGTTCAGAAGGATTCTCAGTATCCAGAGATTTCTGCTGTTTGTTGTAATAAGTGTTAATGTAACAGTGTCAGTATAATAGTGCTGGTACAGGCTTTTTTGTCCTGAGGCAGGTTTGGAAAATGATGGCAGTGTCAGTGCTGCTTGTGGGTTGGTGCCACTAAACACAGTGGGCCCTGGCTGACCAGGCAGAACCAACTGATGTGTATGCAGTTGTGAGCATGTAATACCGTGTGCTTACTTCTTTCTTGTAAGATACCTCATCCCTTGTACAGATCTATGTGATCTTCAACAGAAGGTCTGTGTTTCTATGGTTATGGAGGTGTTTTGGTTTGGGAATAAGTGAAGGAGAACAACGTGGGTATAGAAAAGACTCCTAAAAGTTTGACAGAGGTTCTTCAGACTTGGAACATGAGGCTTGGGGGTTTTATGTGTTTATGTTCTCTTTAGCACTGGCCCAGATGATCTGATCATAGCATGGGAATTGTGCCTGGCTCAGCATTTTGGCTGTCAGTATTGTCTGAAAGTGTTTTATTGTTTTGTTTTTGCTTGTGCTGTAACTCACAGAGTTAAACAGGTGATAACAAGAGAACTTGAGCAATGAAAACATAGTGAAGACTAGCTACAAGCTTAAATAATGAAAGTCAGAAATTAAATATGGCAATTATCTAAGTCAGAATATATGCTGACTGTAGACAATATAGATTTTAAAGTAAGCCTATAAGCCTGATTCCCTTAGAAAGAATATAATGGGCTCAAAGGCAACATACCTATATATTAAATGGTATGGTTGAGATTGTTGATCTTGATATGAACTTGACTTGGAGTCCATTCTGAAAGACTTCTCCTGCAGGAGAAGTAAACAAGTAAAAACAAGTAAAAAACTGATTTATGCATCTGTGGTGGCACAGAAGGCTTGTGATCCCTTAAAAGCAGAGTTAGTACTTTGAGCATCTCATCCTTTGTGCTTCATCATGAGTTTTGGTGATCATCATTTATGTAGTACTATTTAGCATTAGTAGCTACTGCGGTCATTTCAGAGCTGCTAGATAAGAAATTGCTTACAATACAGCATTTTCATGAGTTTGATTTATTTAAAAAAATTTTTTATTAAATTCCATTGCCAGGATATTTAGTGAAATTCCATGAGCTTGTAACACACATTTCTTATTCAAGTAAAATTTCTCTGCAAAGAAAATTTCTTTGAACAGAAAACTTACCTAGTGGGCAACACAGTTATTTTGATCCTTGATACAAAATCTAACTTCTGTTTTATCGAAGTATTGTGTGATAAAGGAAATGCAAAGACAAGTCCCATTCATTTGGATGATTTTCTGTGACCAAAATAAGCCTTAATTACAGTCCCTTGTATTTGCAGCTGGAGAGGAGCAGTCATAGAACCTGACCAAAGCACTGAACCTCCATCTAGTAAAATAATGGAACCAGAAAAACCTTCATCTCTGGAAGCTGAAAACCAGAAAGAACCAGGTAAATAAGACAGCTAATGACACCTTTTTTGTTTGTTTGTTTGTTTGTTTGCTTTTATGGTTTATGTTGTGCAATTTCTTCCCATACACATTTACTTATTTAGATTAAAGGAAACAAAAAGTGTAGGAGAGATCACTTACCTAGAACATCCTAGTTCGTCAGTGTTCTTGTTTCAGTATGCCATCCTTCATGCTTGTTAGCCTTCAGAACTTGAAAATAAATTTTAGAGACAAATCTTTGAAATACAGCCTCTGGGAGGAGGCAGGACAGAATAACCTAAAGTAGGAGTGCATGAAAGAGCGTTTCCTTTTCAGCTGTGCTTTTCCTTTTGTTCTGCAAATACAGGGAAAGGAACTTCTTCCTTGAACTACATGGAACTCTTTTTAAGGCTCACCAGAAAGCTGCAGAAGCTGTTTCTGAAGTTGCTGTGCTTGTGAAACAAGGAACCTGTTGTTCCTTTTTCTGGGTTCAGGAAAGAAACCAGGATGTTCTGGTGTGATAAACATGGCATGTTTCTGTATGATGTATTTGCACTTTTGCAAGCTTAATATTTATGAGGTTAGTTATGCTGCTTGGTGTTTCCCTCTTTAGAAGTCTTTGTTCATAATTTCTCAAAATTTCAGCTAACGGCTTGGAATTTATCATGTTCATTGTATAACAAGCTCCACTTCATGGCAAATGACGAGCAAAAAGTCAGTACAACTGTAGAAAAAGACGATTTTATTAAGATGGAAAATGTAAACTTTTTTTTCTATTTTGCCATTAAATAGAAAGTTCAGTAGAAATAATTTTGTAAAAGTGATTTTAAATTTAGCAGAAAGGAGTGAGAGAGAAGATGAAGAAAAAAAAGCTGCGTGTTGAATTAGCTAAAGATTTTATTGTTAAACATATGTATTCAGCACCTGAATTACCATGGATCTTAATCTGGTATTTCCTGATTTTCATCTCCTTGAGCTTTACTGATACTCATCTACAGCTGTGCATGTGACTATTTTAATGTTTTATTTGCAGAAGTGACAGTTTTGTTGCCAGAGAAATCTCTGTTTCCACTTGGCTGGAAACACTGACTGGTTGTTCTGCAGAGGAAAGGCTGTTCTGAAAAGAATAATGTGAGGGTGGTTTTTCCATTGCACTGACCTGTTTAATTTGTTATTTTCGATGGAATGCAGTAAAGTGGTATGTGTCTAGTAGAGTTCCATCAGAGGTCCTGAGCAAGGTGCTGTTTCTCCTTTGCAGTGCCCATCAACGAACGCCAGCTGGCTGTGATTGAAGCTTTCCGCCACGCCTGGAAAGGGTACAAAGATTTTGCCTGGGGCCATGATGAACTGAAGCCTTTGTCCAAGTCTTACAGCGAGTGGTTTGGACTTGGGCTTACATTAATTGATGCCTTGGATACCATGTGGATTTTAGGCTTAAAAGAAGGTAATTGTACTTCCTCTTCATTTTTTCCCTTAATTTTTCTTCAGGCAGTGAATGTTTGGAGTTCTTTGAGGGGAATATTTCTTACATGTGGCCTATAAATTTAGCTCTCTTGAGGGTAAATACATACATACATACATATGTATACACAGTGTATATATCTGGTGGAATTTGAGGGATGATTTAGTTAACTTCCTGGTCTTTCTTTCTGTACTAAAATCTCTGTGCCATTATTTAGCCACTGGAGGCTTTCTGCCCATTACTGTTGGGTAGCTTGCGTGTATGTTCCTTGCTCATGTTTTATCACACCTAATAGCAATATTTCATAGATGGATTTAAGGCTATTTTTGTAAGGAATCCATGGGTGGAGAAGGGGAGTGCTCAGTATCTCTTTCCTGAATTGTTTTGCTGTCTGTGTTTTTGAGAGTCATTCTGGAAGCGACCATGTTAGAAAACTTTCAAACAAATTTTAAAAACTAAGCCAAAAATTTTTGCAAATCTGTTGTTTTTAGTTGTTGGAACATGTCAGAACTTCACAACTGAACTACCTTTTATGCTTTGCAGAGTTTGAAGAAGCAAGAAAATGGGTAGCAAATGATTTAGTGTTTGATAAAAATGTGGATGTGAACCTATTTGAGACCACTATCCGCATCCTGGGTGGCTTGCTGAGCACCTACCACCTCTCCGGAGATAGCCTTTTCCTCGAAAAAGCTGTGAGTGACTGGCCTTACAAATGAAACTGGGTTATGTATTCCATATTGGACAAAGCTGAGGGAGGATTCCTCAGAAAGTTAAATGTTGCTGGTTTTTAACAGTTTCATATTTAAAGTGGTGAGAAAGGCATTTACCATTAAGCTTTGAAGCCTGCACCACTGCTCTCTGTACAACCTCAAAGCCTTGCTGTGTTTGTCACCTCTAGTATGTCTGCTTTTCTGCTGATGAATGACCATCATAAAGTTCATTAAACAAAAGAGGAAATAAATGATTGGCAAAGGGTTATAGCTGTCTTTTGTTGCCCTTTATGTGTGTCTTGACAGCATCAGCCACCTCATCAGATTAGCTAGATCAGCCAGTTACTGCATGATGTGGATTGCAGCCTCTGATGAGGCCTGCGGTACTAAGGACAAAGTGGAAACTCTGCTCATTACTATGAATAAGTTAATGAATTTTAAAATTTCTTCAATTGCTTACATCATCTAGAACTGAGCTGCTGTTCTGTCTTTTTCTGTCTGCTTTGTGAAGAAAATCTAATGGGATGTGCATGTGTATATATGTATTTTTGGTTTGTTGTTTTGTCCGTGCTCCTGGGTTTTCTTTAGAAAGACATTGGAAACAGGCTTATGCCAGCATTCAAGACCCCCTCCAAGATACCATATTCTGATGTCAACATTGGTCGGGGCACTGCACATCCCCCTCGCTGGACGTCTGACAGCACTGTGGCAGAGGTGACCAGCATTCAGTTGGAGTTCAGGGAGCTCTCTCGTCTCACTGGAGATGAGAAATTCCAGGTATGGAAGAATCAATTGATGTCTCTCTCTTTTTCTGTTTCTCTGCAGCTCTACCACTAACTCTCCATTGATTTCAGGAATCTATAAGTTATGATAAATAAATTGTGAAACTCTAGGCAAGAGAAGAAAAACAAAAACAATATTCCATTATTTTACTGAATACCAAAAGTAATGAAGAAATGAGTAATTATTTTTCTTTTTCTCAGAAACAGCTTTTAACTAAAAAAAAAATAATTCTGAGTGTGGTTTCTTGGTACTGTTTTCTGTATGCAGAGAGCAAAACTGAAATGTTACCATCCAAGGGACTAAAATGTCACTCACTGGGTAAGAGTCTGAGAGCAGGTCACCATATAGGGAAAAGTAAAGTGAAATAAAAAGAGCTTTATAGAAAATAATATCCACTTTTCTTTTTGTTGGCTAATGTTATTATTTTGAACTGTATCCACAGCTCAGTGTTGAAGAATGCAGTAATTCAAAGAATCTTATATATTGCTAAATCAATTCATGTAGTTGTTATTTTTGCTGGACTTCTACTTTGCAAGTCTGAGTAAATCTGAGTGCTGTAGTACAGGATTTTGAGTGGGCTTGCCTTCAAGGAAAGGAAACAGTTGTAATTGCTTCAGAGTACTTGAACATACCCAGAACATCATATTTTGAGAGTCCAAAAGTCTGAAATCTTGAATTTAATATATTGCTCTAGCTGAAGTTGACGTCCCTAATTCTAAATTGGGAAAGCAAAGTAACAGATTTGTTACTGGACTATAGTGACTAGACACAGTTCTGTACCTCATTTATACCTATAATTTTTGTTTGCCTTTTTTTTTTTTCCTGTAGAAAGCTGTAGATGAGGTGATGAAGCATGTTCACACCCTCTCAGGGAAAAACGATGGCCTTGTGCCTATGTTCATAAACACCAACAGCGGGCAGTTCACCCACCTAGGGGTCTACACTCTGGGAGCCAGAGCTGACAGCTACTATGAGTACCTGCTCAAGCAGTGGATTCAGGGTGGAAAGAAAGAAAATGAGTAAGTTCTTTATGCTTCTCATATTGATGTAATAATTAGGTGAGCTGTAAAACTCTCTGTTGTAGTTTGCTGCTTAAAGAAAAATACTGCATATGCCCAAGAGTCAGCTGAACTTACTACTTAAAAGCAAGCTAAGCAGAAAGAGAGACCTGTGGTGACTTGGTGAAAGAATACAAGGACAGTTAGCCTGAGTCTTAAAACTCCCTCTCCACAGAAACCTTTTCTTCCTCAGGTCATCAAATGTGAAGAGTGTCACAGACAGGAGATTAGAATTACTTCTTTTCAATAGATATTGGGCATAATTAGACTTCTGAAATACTGTGGGCATTTCCTTTCAACAGTGGTGCCTGTGTTTGCTCTGGGTTTGTTAGTGAAAGGTGAAAGGAGACAGAAGTTTGATGTTTGAGTTACTTTCTCTTTAATTCCAGAATTCCAGACTGGTTGGGATTGGAAGGGCTCTTAAAGCCCATCCTGTTCCACTCCTGCCATGGGCAGGGACACATTCCACTAGACCAGGTTGCTCCAAGCCCCAGCTAACCTGGCCTGGGACATTTCCAGGGATGGGATAGTCACAGCTTCTCTGGGAAACCTGTACCAGGGCCTCACCACCCTCCCAGGGAATAATTTCTTCCTAATATCTAGTATCAGTCTACGTATTTTCAGTTTAAAGACCCTTGCTCTATCACTACACACCCTTGTAAAAAGTGCCTCTTCAAAGTATTGCACGTTTCTTTTATCTATATTGCATTAGTGGAAGAGTGTTTGCAAGGAGGAGTTAAAGATGTTGGAAAAGAAGCTTTCCTTCAAGACCAGTCTGCATATTAGCTAATTATGTTAGACTGTTAGACTCCTTGTTAATTTCTAGGAGTTTAATGCAGACAGAGCAAAAATGTGCCTCTTGGAGGTATTTCTGTATGTCAGAGCGGAGGCCTTTCTGCAAACAAAGCTTTCATCCCTGCTCTTTCCAAGGCATACCATACTGTAAATGGAGAACTGGTGTCTTTGAGAACATAATATCATTTTGTGAGCCTCACAATCAACAGGTTGTTTTCCATACTGAAAGTACGTAAAAACAAGGAAAAATTAAATTAAATACTGTGAAACAATGATTCACAATGAGAAAGGTCAGTTGGAAGAGATTGCTCAAACTCTTTGAATATCCATCTTTGGATGGGGATAATAAAAAATTGCTTGGATAAGCACTCAGACAACCTGATGTAATTGAACCTGCCTCAGAACTGAGGGACAAAGTAGAGACCTCCAAGAGGTCCTTCTCAGCCTAGATTTTCTGTGATTTCAATAACTCTGCTTCCAAGGATTTGTGAAATAAAATCTGGTTATTGCCTAGAAACTGTTGCAGGTTTTGAATAAGTACTACAGTATTATTACTTTTCAAGGAAATCCAGTACTGCTACATGATAGTGACAACCAATTAATGTCATGTTGATAGTTACTCAGGGCATTTTTTACGTTTTCATGTTTAGTTAAATATTACTCTTTAGACTGAAGTAACAGTTGCTAAAAAATTGTGCTGAGCATCAGCTGTGATCAAATATTTCTGACTGTGTGCATGTGAGCCAACTGGGAATGATTTTTTCCACAGGCTGTTGGAAGACTATATGAGAGCCATAGAAGGAGTGAAAAAGCATCTTCTTCAGAGATCGGAACCCAAGAAGCTTACTTTTGTAGGAGAGCTTGCTCATGGCCATTTCAGTGCCAAGATGGTAAGAAGTACAACTGCAAAAGAGAACAGGAAAACCATTACAAAATTTTAATAAAACCCAACACAGAGGCAAATGCAAAGCTTTTCCCTCTCAAAAAAAACCAACGACCAAACACCAAAAACAAACAAAGAAAAAATCCAAACCAACAAAAACCCCTAAACCCAAGACAGTATGTACATACACATCTGTCCAGTGTGATGGCAGTAATGAGTAACTGCCTTGTAGATACCAGGGGCCTTCTCTATGAGCTACTCTAGTAAACCCATTTTGTTCCTTCAAGACTGAACATTTTGATGCTGGAATTAAATTTTCTTCGTCTTTTTTTCTGTTTTGGTCATAACATTCCGGTGTCTGAAATTGTTGAGATAATACCTATTTGACATATTATTTATTTTCCATAATTCAAAAATATATGTAGACACTTACACACCTGTGTTTTCAGATTTGCCTTCAAAAGAAGCATGTCATCTAATATTGTATTATGGGGTTAAAAAATAAATTAATAATTTTGGAGGTTTCTGTCCATTCATGACATCTTTATTTTCCTACCTGGAAGATTCTTGAATAAAACAGTATGCTGTTCACTGTAGGGAAAATTGATTATCTTAACTCTCTGCTCCTAATTTGTGCACTTTAAGATCTTTCAGTTAAAGATCTCGTGCAGCTATTGTATGTGTGCGTGGCTTGTCTGAAAGGCAAGTGATGTATTATTAATGTATGTATAGCCTTTCCTGATGTAGTATTTTTAAGATACTCAGTTCTAGTTTTCAGCATGTGCTTCTTGGATCTGAACTTCCCAAAAGCTCTCCAGAAAACCTGCTGTGAGAGTAAGATCAGAGAATGGGTTTTGGGTAGAGGGGGCTGCCCCATCCCAAGATAGGACAGAGTTAAATTGAGACAGATAGATTTGGCCTAGGTGTCTGTACATGTCAGAACACTTTTCAGGGAGTCAGAATTTTGGTTTTAATCCATTGTTATTGAGTAAAAGGCTGGACAGGTCTCTTACCGTGGCCAGCTGGAAAAGTGGGGGATGTTTGGCTCCTCTGTCTGTGCTGGCCTTTACAACCCTCAACTTTCCTTAAGGACAGGACAAAGCTTTTAAAGGTCCATACAGGGGCATCAGAGTGGTTTTACTATGTTTTGATTCTGAATGTTGAGAATCGTTTGAGATCCCATATGTGACATTAATCTGCAGTGCTTACTTTCTTATATCAGTGGTAGATTAGCCCCAGAATGAGGACAACCAAGCCTTTAGGTGGTTCTGTTGATGCTTCTGGTAAATCAAAAGACACTTTCCTTCCCCTCAACATGGCCTGAGACCCTTTTTTTCAGAAACTTGTCATAAAAACACATTTTTGTACATTTTTGAAATTAATGATTGCTGTAATAATGTTGCTTGCCTCATGTTACATTACATCCGATTGTTAAAAAGTTATCCTCAAGTTGTTGGTACCAGAAATATGTTTTGAAGAAGAGAAAGACCAAAACAATTAAGAGACACACCTCCCCCACCTCCCTTTGCCGTTTGATGTGTAACTTCTCAGTAACAGTTGTCTTGTCTTGCAGGATCACTTGGTTTGCTTCTTGCCGGGGACTTTAGCATTGGGAGCTCACAATGGACTGGCTGCTGATCACATGAAATTGGCTGAAACTCTTATAGAAACCTGCTACCAAATGTATGCTCAAGTAGAGACAGGCCTGAGCCCAGAGATCGTACACTTCAACCTCCATGCACAGAAGGGCCACAAGGATGTGGAAATCAAGGTAAGCAGATAGCTGACCTGAACTCCAATTTCATGATTTCTCTGTAGCTCTGTTCTGCCATTGAACTCCTAGCCAGGTATTAGGGATGGGATTTGTTGTGGAGAAGTTCATTCTTTTGCTGCCTTGCCTTCTAGCTGTACCGTAGGCTTTGGTTTTAGTTACCCCAGCAGTATACTTAGAAGCTGACTTACACATAACAGACTCTTAGGAGCAGATGGAGATGTGAAAAATTATTTTTTCCCCTGCCTGTATCCTTGAGGAAATTCCCTGTCTGAAACACTCTTGTCATTTTTTCTCTTGCAGCCTGCAGACAGGCACAACTTATTGCGACCAGAAACTGTGGAAAGTCTTTTTTATATGTATAGATTCACTGGTGATAAGAAATACCAAGACTGGGGCTGGGAAATCTTGCAGAATTTTAACAGATACACCCGGGTAAGACCAGTTTATAATGATCTTGTACTGTCAGGACTGTATTTGCTCACTTATTTTCTAACACCAACTTTGAAAACATACTATGTTTCAAGATTAATCTGATAACTGTGGGGGAATTTGCAAGTATATTCAGATACATCATTTTCTTACAGATGGAGATATCCTGCTTAGTCCATATAGTGAAAGAACTTGTATTACATTCATGAAAACTGAAATGCAGAAGGTGTAGGCAACACTACCAAAATGTTAGAATCTGTAATTTTTAGACTTTGGAAGCTGAGGAGGACATAGCTAGATTGAAAGAACTCTTCAATTAAAGTCGCCAAAGGAAAAAAAATTAGCACAAAATGGCATTAATGGTTTAATAGGAGGTTTTTTCTGTTCATACTGCTTACAGTGCTCATGGAGAAGTCAGTGATAACACTGTGAAAGTGTGGCACCAAATATCAATGGTCTGTTCTTAAGAGAAATGGATACAAGGCTTGGGCCAGCTCTAATGTAGAAATCGCGGTTCCTTTCTGTATATTTGTCCAGACACTTGAAAGGGATGTTCTTTGTGATACCTCTCTACCCTAAGCACAAATGGATTTCATTTATTGTTATTGTTTTCATTTATTGTAAATGAAAATCAAGTATGAAATGAAATAATGAAAACATGATCTATTTATTAGGGTTATCTTCTCCAAGTGCATCTGGGTGTTAGGAAGTAAAAAATTATTTAGGTTACGCAAAGATATATATATTTTTTTTTTTTGCACAGGTTCCTACAGGTGGTTATACTTCCATTAACAACGTTCAGAATCCCAGTAATCCAGAGCCACGGGATAAAATGGAGAGCTTTTTCCTTGGGGAAACACTCAAATACATGTTTCTGCTGTTTTCAGATGACATTGACTTAATCAACCTTGACAAATACATCTTTAACACAGAGGCTCATCCACTCCCTATCTGGGTGCCAGCATAGACTCTGCATCATTGGATCTTCCAGTGGTGGCATGTTTATCTTCAAGTCACTTTACTTTTCAGGGTTTGAGGAGAGATGCTATAATGCACCTTTTTTGACTTCAAACAACAAACATAAGCTTGAGAAAAGCATCTCTGAAGAAATCATGTTAGTCTTAAATCTAATCCCTGGTTCTTGGATGGGCAAAGCTGTGCCATATGAAGCTGGTTTCCCTGGAACTAATGATGATGTTCAGAAGGTAATCATAGTGTGGACCATGACATTCTTGGGACTCTGGTGACCCAGAACTCACTTATGTCAGTGTTACTAAATGCTCATTAAGTACTGGGAATGCAGAGAGCATTTAGAGCAGGAATAAGCCTACAGTTTTCTGGTTTATTGTGGATTCACTGAAACACTGGATTACAGAGCCATTCCTTTGTCAGGCTGTGACAGTGGTTCAGGTGGCAAGTGGAATAAACAAAGAGCTGTAGTGCTGTCCCAGGGAGAAGCTGTTGGTATTGCTGCTGGTACTCTGATCTCATTCCAAACTCCCGAGCTATGCTGCATCACCTTAGGAGAAGGAAGAGGCAGCAGAGCATCTGTTTTATAGTGTCTTAGTTTTGTAGAGCACTTTGAACAGTCTATTCAAGCTGTGGCAGAAATGATGGTAAAAGAGAATTTGCTGCTGGTTTGGCTCAAAGGGGTATATAATTTTGTAGAGGTATTGCAGTTTTTTAACTTCCCTGCAGAAATTGCAGGAGATAATGTGAAATGTAAGTAAAACTACGTGTGCATTTTATATCTTTATTTGCATCAGTTAGACTCAGGTATTCTGACTGAAAGCTGCTTTCTGACGTTGGACAGTGCGAAAGCTTCTGAGCATATTAGGTATCAGCCTCCTTGTGTCCTTTCCTGTTCAGGTATCACATAATGGGTGTTTGTTGACTCAAAACAAGCTTACAAGTATACAACAAAGTTCTTGTTATTTGTAATTTTTTGGACCATGGAGAAATTTTCAGTTATTTTTTCCCTTAGGAGGAGTGTTAAAAGCAGACAGTCTAAAGGTATTACAGCAGTTCTAGTCCCCAGAAGAACTGGAGAAATTAATTTCAGTTACTTGAAGACAAAGTAGACCCAGGGTTTTTAAGAATCTTACAGGAGCCCTGGCATCTTTCATTTTTATATGTGCACACGTACAGATTTTAAGCCATTAATTTGGAAATGAGCTTTCTAGAGTGCTTTTCCTTTTGGATTTGGACTTGGACAGTCCTGTATTCATGGATAAGATCTCAGAAATGTGATTGATCATCTTTCCAGAAGAGATTGGTCTCACTAAAACTCTCTTTCCCCCATGGCAGTGGGTGTCACAGGCAGAGCCAGGAGCTGTAGTCACCAGTAAATCCAGGGGTCCCTGGCCGTTAATGTACCTGACTGAATTTGACTCTAATGGTTCATTTTCCAGTGGCTGAGGGAGGTATTTTATAGTAATTGTAACCTTTGATTTGTAAAGTAAGATGCATCTTTGTTTTATGCTGGTCTATTATGTTTGCTGGAGTTACAAGTTACTCTTGGGACCACTATTTAAGTCTTTTATATAGTATTTATCATTCCACGTACTAACGGAAATGGAGAAATTTTACAAATTATTTAAATGCACATTTTTCTGTCATCAGAAGGACCCTGTCCCTGGGATTGACAGGACATAAAGTCAGTGCAGAATGTTAGTGTTCCTCGTGTTCATATGCCAGCAATAACTGAGAATGAACTTCTCACAAGTGCGGTGGAATCCAGTCACTATGGCCTTTGGCTGCACAACAACTAATGAGGATAGTGGCAGGGGAAATCTGGAAGGAACACCTTCAGTTTTTTTGTTCGTGAAGCAGGTTTGTCCTGCTGAGGAGCTGAACTTTGGCTAAAAGCTAAAGGCTTAAAATTGGAGACTAAAGAAAAAAATGAAAAATATAAATTCAGTGATACTCCCCAGGTCCTTCTGACCTGTGTTGCTTTGGCTTTGTGCCTCTGAACAAAGCAAATTTTGAACCTTTAATTATGACTGTGCTATGGATTGTAAAACTTCCAGGGTTGGGTGTTTCACCTAGAGAGCTGCCTGACTGAGGCAAGAGAGATTTCTTAGAAAATGGAATACATATAAATGCTTACAAAAAAATCTTCTGGTTTTGAAGCTGTACACAAGTCTTAATGTAATCGATTCTACAAATGGGACTATGGGAATCCATGTGATACTTTTTTTGCCTTATGATTGGCTTGAGAGTAATAATTCATTTCGTAGTGAATTGAAGGAGAGAAGAATAAACTGTCACTTTCCCAAACATGTCTTGTCTTTTAGCTGAGCCTGTTGATGCAACTAATTTCTATCTAGTTCCTCTTGGGACATGCAGTGTCCTCAAAATGTGGCCTTACTGTCCTCGGGCAGAGACACAGATCTGCAGGTCTGTGGACCTGGGACTTTGAGCCACAGTTCAGGAAATAATGGCCTGTTCGTTTCAAGAAAATTCAGCAGATGGATGGGGCACAGTTACCATCTAATCCCTGAACTTTTGAAAGCTGAATTCTCCTTACAGGTCTTAGAAACTGGCAGTTTTGCAAGGTCCCTGGTGTTGGCTGATGGGACCTTTGTGTTTTGCAGGACTTCTGTGTAGCAGAATTTTCAGTGTTCCATGCCAAGCTCAGGTACAGCTCTATTTATTCCTCCAAAGAATAGACCTTGTTTCCATTTCACACCAGTGTGATGTTGGCAGTGATGACAGGTGAAGACAGGAAAGGTTTTTTGCAATAACACATTTACATTTTGTGGATTTTTCCTGCGTTTCAGGACTTGCCACAGCTGTGCTCTTAGAAAACACCCTGCAAGGGAATTCAGCTCCTGATTGCCAGTGCCACACTCTGGGGTATATTTAACAGGATCAATAAAACTGACATGGTAAACCCATGAAACTTGTTGTTTCAAGAGAAGGGGTTAAGAGTCTTCTGACTTTGGATTTGGAAAGAAAGACTCGGGTTTTTTTAATCTCTGAAATACTGCTGGAGATTGTTGTCCAAAGCTGGAAGCCTCTGCATCCACTGGAGCCCAACCTGAGTTCCTGTCCCGTACAATGTTCCCACCTTGGCTGCACTCACTGTGTCAGCAGATGATGATAGAACAAATCAGCCTTTGTTCAGCAACCTCACCAGTGCAGGCCCTAAGCACAGGGGCTGCACCCATGGTCTGGTCTGGGTCATTCATTGCTTACATGCTATAGTCCATGTGTGGCCCTGAAGTTCAATCAGGAGCAGCATTCCCATGATGCTCAAGAGTGATGTTTTGGGGCTCTTCCCTTCACCTCAGACAGCACCACACAACAGGGTTTTCTTTTTACTTCCCATGCTTGCTTGCCGAAGGATTCAAAACAATATGGATGTTGGTGGCACTGTCTTCAGACTTCTGTAATGATTTCTTTGATTAGCACTGCTCACCAGTCCTGGATGTCCATGTGTATTATCTTTTTGCCATAGTATCTGCAAGCCTTTAGTTTATCCTTCAGTTTATCCTCAGTTTATCCTCAGTAAAACTGTGTGTATTCCTTTGGAGTAAGAACTATCTGTAAGAGGAAGATAAGAGCTCAGTATAGTCCAGTAGAAGGGGATTAAAAAACTTACCTCAGCAGACACCCATGCCTGCTTTCTCTCCAAAGCACAAACTCAGCCCTGGTGACTGGGATAACTTGCAGTGACTTCGTAGAACACTTGCCCCTGAACCTGGCTGTGTTCATACATTGCTGGGCTGGTGATAACTGAATGCTTGCTTACATGTGTGAAGGGTACTATTTGAACAGCAGTAAAAGCAGGATGCAATCCTTGCTCTGCTTTTTTTCCCCTAATGTGGTGTTAATCCTGAATAATGGCTGGGGTATAGCAAATCTGAATTCAGGGAAGTTGGGGGGCTCTGAGCCCAGTAGAGGATGACCACTTCAGTAAGGCTTGGTATAGCAGCAACAAACCCAAAGCCTGACTTGAGTAGAAGCAAAAAGGACAGAGGCAGCTCTAAGCAGGACCCATGGAGGTTTTCATCAGCATGAACACAGAGAATCCTGAGGTCGAGCTGAGGATGTAGTGCCACTGGCTGTCTTGGAGCAACTCTTGTAGGGACTGGAGTTTGACTAATTGGGTCTTCCAAGCAGGTCCATCTGTTCCTGCTCCCCTCAGCATCCCTGGCTGCGGGGAGCAGAAGCTTTGGTCTTCTGTTAAGAACAGGGCAGAAGTGGATGGACAGATCTCAGCACCCAAATACTGTGAAACACCAGCAGCGGCTCTGCGAACAAGCCCTGCTGTGGCCAGGGAGGGCCCAGCAGTGCAGACACTGACACCAAGCATCACCATGAGTTTGCTGCACAAACAGTGAAAAGCTTTGGGGACTTCGGAAACTTTTCCACTAACTTGTAAAATCAACTGAGGCAGCCAGCTGATTGCCCTAATATTTTGGCAGTTATACTAGTAATTATCAGTGCTTAGTCGTATGCAAAGATCCACCCAGGACGGTAAGAAGGAACCTTTTTTATCTTCTTTGGTTATACTACCAACCCATGAAATTATATCACATCCTTTAATAAACTTCTATATCACACACTTTAATTTACTAATAATTGATTTTAAAAAGCTCCTGAAGAGGTCTCAGTGGAAGTGTGCCTGACTGGTCACCAATACACAGCCCTTGAGTGACAGCAGTACACACGAGGATTCCTTTGTGTAAATCATTCAGCAACTGGAATCTCTTGGACAAGTTAAAACTGAAACACCTCCAACCCACAGCCCTGGCTAAGACTGATAGTCTGTTTTAGATAACTGGTCACTAGTGGAGCTCACCATGACCCTGAGTCAGTCATGATCATACCACTGCTTTTCTACTAGCCCTCTAGCATTTCCTTTTTCTCTATAAATAATTTAGTTTCAACCTTAAGGTGCCTCATGCAACGATCCTGTTCAGGTCTGTGATGGTTCTTGGACCTACCAGGCAAGCTTTACATATTGCTGCCCTTTGTAACAGCTCATTCTGGGCAGGCAAGCATGGAGCTCAGAAAGTGTGATTTTGGCTTCTGTCAGTGATTTGGTCTTCTGCATTTCTTTTGATGCTCAATGAGGTGTAGGTGGAACACTTTGGAAAATAGAGTTCCCACCATCATGGCAGAGGAGAGAATAGTGTCCTAGCCAGCCTAGAACCAGTGCAGCAGGTTGCTGTGTCCTGTAGCAGCTGCACCCATCAGCTGCAGGGACAGAGGGGCTCAGGGCTGACTGCCTGCTGCAGTGCCTGCACGCTGCTCCTGCACCCACTCCATGCCTGCAGATTTCACCCAGCTGCTGATGATTCCAGCTTCAAGCTTGCGCACTTCCGTGACGGACGGGGGGTCAGCTGGGTTGTGTCCCCTGGGGAAAACACAGCAGTGTCAGTTACTGGACAGTGGGTTTTTGCCTCCTGCACAGGCAGGGTCTGCGATTTTAGGGACAGAGACTGATTGGTTTGTGCTTCACATTTATGCCCTGGAAACCAAGTTGCAGTATCTGATCTCCAGTGGGGAGATCTCTCTCTGGAGGAGCTCAGCCTGGAAGAAAAGGAGGCTCGGGGGGACCTTTTCACTCTCTACAACTCTCTGATGGGAGATTGTAGCCAGGTGGGGGTATTGCTCCGCTCCCAGGTAAAAAGGGACAGGACAAGAAGAAACAGCCTTAAGCTGAAACAGAAGATCTTTAGACTGGATAACAGGGAAAATCTTTTAATGGAAGGGGTTGTAAAGTATTAGAACAGACTGCCCAGGGAAGTGCTGAGTTCACCATCCCTAGAAGCATTCAAAAAACTTGTGGATGTGGCTCCTGAGGACATGGTTTAGTGGTGGACGTTGGGTTAATGGTTGGACTAAATGATATTAGAAGTCTTTTCCAACCTCAACAACTCTGCGATTCTAAAATATGTCCTGGTTCATTGGGCTGTGGCTTGCTGAGATCAAATACTCAGGGTATGAGGATTTTGCTAGCCAAAGGAGAGCTTGGTACCTACCGGAGATCAAGGTGATGGGCACCTCCTTTAATGGTAAGTGCAATCAGTGAAGGGCTGAGGCTGCTGTTTATCTGGAAGGAGAAGGAGCAAAGACCAATTATCACAAAGTTACTGGAAGAACTGGACTGGAGTTCTGAAAACTGGAACATGATTTGGGCAAGACCAAGGAAAAGCAAGGGAAGACATCTTTGGTATGGCTGGTATTCACAGCTAACAGTCTGAATGAACCAGATCACCTGTCCCAAATGAAGGGAGTGTTTTCTGCAAGGTGGGAACTTTCAGCTGATTCCAGCACAGGCAGTTGGATGTTAAGTCTCCCCTTTGGGCCCATGCACTTTGAGCAACCTGTTCCTCCTGGGATTCCATACCAGCCTAAAACACTAAGCTTCTGTATTTAATCAGAGCTCAACTAACTCAAAATCTAGTCCTGGGTAAGTTTTGTTTTTAAATTTTAGACTGGACACTGACAGCACTCTGAGGTTTTGTTGAATATAAGCCAAAACATGCCCTGGGTGCTGCTCATAGCACCCACCTGGTCGCACCAAGTGTGGTGTGACTGGAAGGAGCCAGGAGCACATGGTCAGCAGCACTGAGACCATGTGTGAAACACATGAACACACAGCAGGCTGTGGTTCAGACACTGGGTGTGGGGTAAAGACACTTCACCAGTGTCTGCACTAGTGAAGCCACATTTGTTCCATTAGTATTCCTGGCTGGTGGACACTACTCAGTGTGTCTATCATTAGTGTCCCAAGATTACTCAGTGGTTCACCATGAAACAGCTGCTCACAGAAACTCAAACTGAATTGCCAGTGCTGCTCTGTAAGGGAGGGAGGGCAGTATGTCACCTGCAGAGGCTGCTCTGTGCTCAGGGTATAGGAGTGCACATGCTTACCCCGCCACCAGCCCATGGGTCCAAGTCTCCATTTGAAAAAATGATGTTGCTTGCACTCTTCAGGTCTGAAATTCAAAGAGTTCATAATTGAGAGGTCTACTTCCTGCCCAGTTATCCAAATGTGTTTTCTACTGCAGCAAACATGGCCAAGAACAGAAAACACTGAAGACTTGAACAAATTATTTGTAGTTTTTATGTCTTCCTTTTCTGTCCCAAAGAGATACAGAAAGGTCTGCATGGCTCTAGTCAGCACAAGTCTGTGACTTTCTGCTGGGACTCAGTGTGCTGTGCCTGTCCTCATGGGGCTCAGCTGGACAGAGGGAAACAGGGAGACAGCTACCAGGTAACACAAAGGGACAAACAATCAGCACAACTCACCTTTTCCCCAAAAGTTTGTCTTCAGCCAGTGTGCTCGAGGCCTCACACGCCACTTGTTCCAACAGTATTGCTCACGCATGGCCTCTGTGAAGGGCATCTCAGGGAACATGTCAGTCACATTGTTACTATTAAATGTTAAGTTGATCTCCGTGCAAACCTAAGAGAAGCACAAGAGCTGTCACAGGGCAGGGGCATACCCAGGACAGCGGCTGAAACCTGCTGGGGGCTCCAACTCCTTACCTGGTAGTCCCAAGCCTCTGCATCCAAGCCGATGCCACAGCCTGTGGGGTCAGCACAGGATTGGTACAACTGGTATATGTCATAACACTCTGCCAAGCCAGAGGAGTTGTACAACACCCCTGCCAATTGGAAACATGCCAAAAAAACAGTCAGCAACTCTGCTGTCTTACCCACTGCCTCCTACATGAACTTCATGGCCAAAATCAAGCCAAGGGCTGAATGAGTATGCAAGGATGGGACAGAACATAGCCTAGAACTATGCAAGGTTACAATCCAGCTTTATGGCAAAGCTTTTTCATGGGGCTCACAAATTCCTCCAGATGACACAAACTTGGTTATTGCTCCTAATTTAACACAATATTGTTCTGTTTAGACTATTTCCTTTATAATAGGTTGAAAGCCTGAATAGCAGGCAGGCTTTCAGCTATGCCAAGTTCAGCAGATCCCTGTGGCACCTTGCTCAGCTTACTCTTCCGATTTCCTAAGGAGAAAACTCCTTCCAAGGTGTGCCATTCTGGTATTTCATTCTGTTTCTTTTTAGGCTCTGATTGTTAAATGTGGATCAAAAATCTGGCACCCTGAGCCCTACAATGGTCAAACAGATGCTGGAACCCTAGTTCCTGTTATCATGAACTAAGCAAACCTGATGTGACAGCAATATCACTTGAGATATGATGGGTAAGTGCTAGTCTGGTTCTCTGCAGAGGGAGGAATGGATTCACATTAAGGAGACAGTACTATTGTCCTAGAAGCAATCAGTGGACTGCACTAACACTGTCTCCATTCCCCTGTGTCCAGCTCAGCATCACAGCCCATGGCACTATGCTCTACCTGGCAGGAGGTGGGCTGATTCAGCACATGTAGAAAAAAGACAGTGTTTTCCTGTATGACACAAAGGGGCAAGTATGGAGGAAAGCCAGTGCCCTGCCTAAAGTTCTAGTGGATCATTCCTCTTGTATGAATAAACTCCACCAAATGAATGCAGCTGGGGAGATGGGGAGAGGCACATGGTGCTCCCCTGCAACCAGGAGGAAGAAATCCACCCTTGGCATATTAATTTCAAAAAAGACTCCCACTCTTCATCACAGAAGAAGTACCATGTGAATATATCCAGTAGATCTGACAGTGTTTGCCAAGACATTAGTGCTTTAACAATGCTTCTAGCTGCCAGCCAAACATCTTTAGCAGTGATTTAGTGATTGGAACATTCCTGACTTGGGACACATATCATGTGGGGAAAAAAAATAGCTCCCAGTCATTCTAAATTGCATTAAACCTGTAAGAATTCCTTAATTTTTTTCCCTGTCATTCAGAATGTGTTTTTCTGAACAATGACCAAGGCAGCAGTCATTTTTAATAAGCAACTTGGGAGATTTTATGAGAAACTCTTCAAAAGTTCTTCAAATTCTATCTCTATTAACAATTTCCTTACAAACACTGTTGGCTGACAAAATAAGTGCTCACAGAGATAAATGTATATGTGTGTATACACAATGTATTTAAGATTGACTTGCCCCCTGGATTAAGGCCACAGGTCTTGTCCTCAACAAGGAGACCAGAAAACTTCCTTCAGTGAATGTGCACTGATCCTGTGACTGGTAGAGCCACAGTATGGGTAAACTTCTAGAAAAGAACTAAGTATTTCAGAAGTCCACATCTCATGGACAGACAACAGGCCATGGGGCTGCAATGCCTGAGAAACATGACAAGAATAAGTTAGTAAAGGTGAGAGAATGAACCTATGGGCCACTGTGAGACTGTCCTGACAGACAAAATCAACAAGGGGCAAAATGTCCCAGAGGGAGATCAGAGTCATACCAGCTCCCCTGTCACAGCAATGTGACAGATCTACTGATAAGTGCTTCTAGAACATGTGGTGGTACATAAAAGACCAAACTGATATTAACTCACCGACAAGAGCAGCCAAGCCTTCAATTGGGTCTTTGTGGGCAGTAATTAGTTCACAGCCAACCTGGGTGAGACACATTACAGGCAAATGGCAGACAGAACCAGTTACTTTCTGGAAGGGCTACACTGGAAGACTCATTAAAATTATCATTTACATATTTTATGGTTCAGCAGCTTTCCAAAGACCTAATGCAACAGTCTTGAAGTTTTTAGCTTCCTCTCCTGTAGCAAAAAGAATTCATAGAAGCAAGGAGACAGAACAAGGGCAGACAGTTCCTTCACCAGGTTAGGGAGCTGTGGAGGGGCAGGGCACACAAAGTTCCTCCTAGAATCAGAATATTTTAATGCCCTTTTCAGGGAGTGGGGGGAATGTGCAGAATAATTATTTACATTTTAGAGGTCATTAAACAGACCCTAGAAGGAAATTGGGTGCCCAGTGGAGCCAGAGGCAGCATGGTCCAGAGTTCCAGTGCAGCAGAGCCTGTGTGACCTCTTGCACAGTGTGCTCCAGGTAGGACTAGAACCCTAAATGCCACAAAGCCAGAGGCAAATAAAGTCCCATGGACTTGACAACACACCAGAAGACACCAAGAACTGCAACAGCCTCTGGTGATCTGGGATCAAAGCTGGTGTCTTAGAGGTCTTTGTAAACACCTGAGAACTCAGCTCGGCCCGTTTCCCACATTTTGCCATCTTTGATTCTCTTGAAAGTTCACATGTTTTCCAGTCCCCATAGCAGCAGGTTTTTTCCTACATTATACCTGAGGTAGGTCAGCTTCCTGGGAAGTACTTTAAAAAGAGCCTAATTTTCACATCTCCATCCCTACCCACCAAGAAAAATACATCTCTGAAAGCATGTTGAAATAGGTACCACAAAACTACTTTTTTCTTTTTTTAAATCTACAAGTTTTTAGTATTTAAAAGCTGAAGTCAACAAGCTTGCAGAGGTGTTTGTGTCTGAGGTAAAGGCAGAGCAGGATAGGAGTGACTCCAGCAAACCTCACAGCAGTCACCATCACAGAGAAGTTTCAATTGTGTAGATTTACTGTCAAACTGGAAGAGCTGCAACATCCATCACTGCTGCCCTGTGACCATCACCAATGGTGTCTGCCTGACAGTGCCTTAAGCCCCACTGACACCAATGTCGTCACCTTCACTGGATTGGCAGGGAGGTCACCCATGAAGTCAGTTTTGTACGGATAGTCCATCATGGCCATCATGGTGAAGGCATTTCTAGCAAACCCAAACAGCTGGTAAACATCCTCCTTGTTAGAGATCTTATTGCATGTGGCCATTTTGCTGCTGATCTCATCATAGACTGCAAAAGAAAGGAAAATAAAAGATACAAACTTCAACAGAGGAAAGTAACAACAAGCTTCAGCATCGTGTTTCACTCAGGATTACGAGGATGCTGTAACATAAGATGAGGTTTTTAGTGGAAAGAACACATCTGAATTTACACATGTGAATGGAACATTCAGGCACAGCCTCCATGTGCAGTGTCACAACCTCAGTTGGCCCACAGTCCATGCTCTGCCCCTCAATGAGCCACAGATACCTCCCTGGAGAGGCTAGAGGAACAGCATCTGCTGAGTGCAGGAACTGGCCCCAGTTGAAAGAGTGAGCAGAACAGCTTGGTATAACCTGTCCTTGCCAGTGCCCTGATGCAGGCCCTTCCCTGGCAGGGCTGCTGTGTCCTGCAAGGCTGGCTCCCCAGGCAAGCTCTCATGCAGCAGAGCAAGAGGTACATATAGGACCCAGTAGGATTCAAAAGCTGGAAAAACTGGCAGGGAAAAAAACCAAACCAAAAGCCTAAAAAAAAAAAATCTTTTAAAGAAGAAAACACCCAACTCCCCAAAAAAACCACCACCACCATGCCCCTCCCCACCCCCCAAAAAAAAGCCAAAATCAAAACAAAACCAAAATACAAACAAAGAAAAAGCAGCTTCCTGGGAGGAGGGTGCATCTGCCAGATGAGAACAGTCTTCACAAAGAACACTTAAGACATGCCTTCGAACATCAGTGGGATGTAGAGGTCAGCTGGAGTCATTCTTTCAAGATGTACCCATTCACCTTTGCTTTTCTGCTGTGGAAAGCTGCTCCCTTCATTTTCATTCTCCATATTTTGGAGTCACAGTTCCTGTCTCCATCCTACTCTACAGCTGACCACTACAGCATGGCTGCTTTTCCTTGGAAAACCACACTTGACTCTGGATACACTTGAGGGCTGAAGCTTTAAACATGACCACCTTACTCCCAGCTGCAGGAAGTGTGGCCCCAGACAGAGCTGGAAGAGCTTTACTAGTTACCAGTAACATTCTTCCTGCTGTGACCCAAAGCCAAAATGGTGTTTTGATCCCTGGGCTTGTGGCAGTTCCACGACCAACAGCAGCTGGGAGGCACACAGCTCCTGACACATAGCATCACAGAGACTCATCACCAAAGCTCAAGACAGACCCAGAAGCCATCACATTTGTCCCAACACCATGCACGGCTTCTAGAAGATGCTGCATCAGCCAGCATCAGCATTTGATCCAGCCAACTTAAGGGGCCATTGCAGAGGTCTTCACCAGTCTGTCCTAACTGTCCAAGACTGGAGATGGAAGGGACTTGGATGATTGTTTCAGGACCTAGACTGCCCTCCAATCTGTCCAGTGAGCTGAATCAGCTGTCATATCCACCAGAACACCATCTTCATGGTGTAGATACTGAGGACAAGTATCTGGTGAAATATATGGCTTTATTAGCATAAAATACTATGCAAGTGGTTTTCACCTGTAAGTGGTTTTTCACTTTGGTGCAGAAAAAAATGGTTTCATTAACATTGTGCAAAACTTTACAGAGCTACTTATGTTTCTGTGTTAGTTACCAATTTTAGTGCTAATTGAAATTGTTAATAAAAGTCCATTGTGCAAGCAAAAAGAAGCCATATGGGCACCTGCACTGATTTATCTAAACAACTAGCTGAAGTAAAGCTGTATCTATTTTTTCCCCCCATTGGCTAGGAATGCTGGCTGACCTTGGGAGCTATCTGCAGGGCTCCCTTCTTACCTCCACTCAGGCACAGGTCCTTAATCTGCTGGAAGGCTTTACGGACAGCTGTGACACAGTCTAGGCTGGACTTCTGAAAATCCTGAAGGGACAGAAAAGGTATGAGATGACAGTTTCCTACAGGAGATACTTGAAGAGGCTGCAGTGGAAAGAACTGCCAGAAGGACCAGAAGATGACAGTGGTTATTGGTCTGCTGGTCAGCACCTGATTTGCATTTCCAGGAGCAGTGACACCAGTGATTCTGCCTTGTCTTCCAGACAAGCATGTTAGCATGTCTCTGCAGAAGCCAATACTCTGCACAGCTCAGGCCAAGCAGCAGTTGTATCACTAGGTCTGGCTGGGATGAGCCATCAGACAGAACACTCTGCCCTTCATGAAGCATCAGACTGAACATGAAGCAGCAAGAGAATATGAAGCATGCCTCAGAGAGTGGGGCAGTCTGCAAGGGTCGTAAGCGTTTAGTTGTTTTTAACCACAGAGCGGAGTCCTTGAAACTGCATTTTGTCTGTGAGAAGGAGCCATGGGAGAAGTCATTTATGCATTGGGAGTACAAGACCAAGATCTTTGTTTCTTCTTAAGCCTGCTAATGGCCTGCCAAAGGACCATGTCCTTTTTCTTAAGAAAACCATTACTGATCCTGAAAAAGCACTTTAAGTTAGGTTTGAAGAGCTGTGGTTGGTTATGGTGAATCAAGTTGTTTCTGTGATTGAAGGCCCTAGGAACCCAAGCTCTTTCTCCTCTCCCAAGTTGTAAAGCAGATTAGATCTGCTGGCAACCAGTGTTTTGTAACAAGAAAAATTATTAGGGGTCTTCTGAGGTTTCTTTACCCTGCTAGAGCAAGGTAAGTAACCACAAATCACTAGCTAGGCATTTTTCTTGTAAAGACCCACCCTCAACTAAAAAATGGATTTGGGACCTTTCTTTTCTTCCTAATTCTGCCTTAGTCTGAAGAAAATTATGTTTAAAGAAATCATTGTGGGGTTTTCCACAGTTTACCTGGACATCCCTTCAGGAGTTCCCAATATCCTTCTCTATGTGCTTATTGATCTTCACCTACTAATGGCTCTAACTGGAGTGTGAGGATAGTTTGGCCTAGGACAGAGGAGCAGGTCTTCTCTGGGTGCTGTGATGGATGAGCTCTCCTCTAGGCATTGCTGGGATGCTGCCAAGCACTGCTTAGCATAAGGACCTTTTTAAGTTCACCCCCGGACCCTTACAGACCAGAAACAGTTTGGCTTAGCAGAGGCAGGAGAAATTGCAGCCATTCCCTGTGCCTTCATGGGGATTAACAGCTCTCATGGGTGTTCTCAGCAAGAAGAACAATTCTGATTTCAGATGCACAAATTGCAAATCAGAGCAACCTCCACAATGATGATGGAAGGGGGTACTTTGAAACCACGAAGTGCTTGCTTAAGAGCTCAGCCCACAGCTTGGCTTACTGCTGCAGAGAAAACAGATTTATAAATTACTTGGAAAGTTTTTTAACATGAAAAGGATAAAGCCCTAAGTTTGAGGGTGTGTAATGACTCACAGCATATTCACAGCTGAACCAAAACAGGGATGCTGAAAGGAAGTTAGCTTCAACCAGGGAAGAATTCCCACAGCAGGGCCTGTTAACTGACTAAATTGGAAGTAACAAGATAAACGTATCTTCACAAATAGACTGTGAATCTGCTTGTAGATAGGGCCAAGGACTTATAGACAGTGAAGTAACAGAAGAAACTATCAGCTCTAGAAAATGTTACTAATTGACATGGACTGTTGCTCAGCCAAGGCCATGTTAAATTCCTGAACTTAGAGAAAAAGAACAAAGGCTTAAGAGAATTATGAATACTGTTTTCCTATATAAAAGAAAAAAAAAAGAGGGGTGCACAGCAGAGGGGTGCACCTTCCAAGTACCTCAGCCAATGGAGAAAGGAAGTGAGTGATGCATTTGGGAAATTAGGATAAAAAGGGGGCTGTGTCCCCCAACCATTTAAAAGACCCCATAGAAAATGCCCCATGGCCTCTCCCTTTATTTGAATAAAATTACAGGACTCATCTGTCTCCTTTTTGGACAGAAACCTCTGGCACTGTGAATGTTTCCACACAAAATGATATTACATTTTTTGTTTGAAAATATGTAACTCTAAGACAAGATGTCTATTATTCTTTTATGCACTTAGGAGTTTCAAATGTGTTTATTTTCATATAACAGTCTCTTCTTTATATTTACTGGTAAAGCTATCTGTTATGCAAGTCTCTGCACAGAAACAAGTCATTCATGTATATAAATAAGAACAAAGAGACCAGAAGTTACATACACAAGGTGTGGTCCTTGAAGTGGAGAATAACAGCAAAGTAACACAGGAATGACAAGAATATGTCAACAAAGATGAATCATCTCCAGACCAGAGGGATGGTGGAGAAGAATGCTAAGGGGCCCAAAGTAACCTAAGACTAAGCAGCAAGGTAAAAATGACTCCTGAGACATGTCACATGCTAATGTCAGACCACACTGGTATAGTGAACCAAGCATTGACTGAAGCATGTGCAGAAAAGCACTGGTTAGGTTGACCAGTGAATAATTTCTGTGTAACTTCTTTGTTGTAAATTGTATAAAAGCTTTCAAACTCACCAAAGCGAGGTGCAAGCTTGATGAACTATAGTCTAGCAATAATTCTGGGCAGAAAAACATGAAAGGTCTCAGCTCTGTGTGTTCATTGGCTCCTGACCCAGGCACAGACCATAGCCCCAGCTGAACAACATAGGTAGCCACCTGTGTAACCCAGATCTAGAAATCATGTCAAAAAAGAGGCAGAACAGACAACATCACAAGATTCCAGTAGAACCAGGTAGTACATGTCTTTCCTTATAAGATAAATTTAAGTCAGTTCTAACACCAACTTTTCACAGCCTTAAACTGCAAGAGCCACATTTAAATTTTAGTTTAAGTGATCCCAGGACACCTTGCACATTTTTAGTTACAAAATGAAGTTTTCCAAGTTTTTCACTGAACTGCAGTCATCTTGGACTGGGCTCCTCTGGCAGTTCAACGACCAACAGCAACTGGGAGGCACACAGCTCCTGACACATAGCATCACAGAGACTCATCACCAAAGCTGTGAATTGTTGGTATTAATACAGCATTTTGGAAGAGAATTTAAAAAATAAATTATCCAAAAGGGGTTCAGCCAGGCACAAGGGAAAAATTTTAGGCTGCAATACAGTCAAGACACTAGAAATGGGAAAGTCAATTCTTAGTGGTACTAAAGGTACTGGCACAGAATTTTGCTGCTCAGAGCAGCACCTTTGAACCCTGAGCTGCTCCAGCTCTGGCACAGCTCAGCCATCCTGCAGCTACTGCTCTCCCTTTCAGGTTGCCATTTAATTGCACTCCCTGCTTAGCAGTGATGCTGTGAAGACAGATATCTATTTAAACACCTGGAAGAGAAAAAAGAACAGCATTCCTAAAGGAAGAAAATACTGCTCCTGAAAAGAGATGTTACTTACTGCTGTGACATCTCTGAAGAACTGAGTCGGGTCTCCAAGCCCAGCCACAGACAGCAGAGGAGCACTGGCAGCTAATGCTCCAGCTACAACATTTGGGTATTTCATCCTCAGGTAAGCGCTCAGCATTCCTCCATAGCTACCAAGGAGAGACAAGTTTCCTTTAATAGACAACTTATACTGTAATAATTCAGAAGTTCAGGTCAACATTTACAGGCTCACCCAACCCAAGGTAACAATAAGCTCATGGATATCTGTGATGCTTCATTTTCATGCATGCTCTGTGATATGCATGATGTTCATGGATATCTGTGATGCTTTGTGCCTCATCCTCATGTTGATCCAGTTATGGCCAATGAGCAGCACATAGTACTCTTACTGGTCTTTCCCCAAATGCTCACACCAGCTCTGGTGGGAACAAAGCAGCTCAGTTTGCTTCTGTAGACAAATGTAAATCTTGCCTCAGTATTTAACTTTGCACCATCCTGACCATGTTCAACAGCTTCACAGCAGAGCAAAGCAGGGTTTGAGTGAAGCACTCACTGTATATTTTGCATGCAGAATGACAAGTTTGAACTAGTCAGAACTTCAGCAGGCTTCTGGAAGAGGGTGTCCTTGGACATGGCAGAACGGGCCACCCTCTTGACTCCTGGATAGTGGAGACTATCCATGATGGGCACCCCAAATAATAGCTGCATAGTTGATCAGCACAGATATAGGGAAGGGGAAAAGTTAACAAATTCCACAAGAAAACTCCACCTTGGTAGTTTCAGTGCCAGGGCTACAATCTACACATGAATCAAGGGCTGCTACATAGATCCAAGATCACAGAAATCATTCATTTGGTGATGGTTGCAGAGTTCCTCTGAGGCCACTGGGGTGGCAAATGACATCCCCAAAACACAGGTCTAACTCCAACCTTAAAATCACTCAATCTCCCTCCCCATCACCTCAAGTGGTTCCGTGAATATCATTTCCACAACAACCCCATGTAAAGCAATTTTCATTTCTCCAGCCCCGGTCCTGGACATAGGCATTACCTGAAACCTGCTCCAAGTAACTTCAGATTGATTTGGCACAGTTATAAGCATCAGAAGTGGTCTGTTTTTTCTCTTCTGGGGAAATGCTGTGCTTCTGCAGCACTGCCATATTTCAGTGCTCTTCATTTGAGTTTAGTGTGTTCAGGGCTGCTACAGACTGAGCCCTCAATTACACACAGAGAGCTGAAGTCTAACATGCAGCCAGCTAGGATGTTTTGCTGTATCCCTCTCCCATCTTCCTATCCCAGGACAGCTTCTGTGCCTTCCTACTCTAGCTACTGTCCTGATAGTCACATTATAAACCCCCATGAGATCAACAGTTCAGTCACCACACCACAACTAGCTGAAATCTTAATGATAACTACCACGTCAAATGCTTTTTAGCTCACTGCAACTGAATTTGAAGCCCTGTACTTCTGGAAGAGTTCTGGAGGGAAGCATTGCTCCTATCCATCAAGAAACAAGGACATAACATCCATCCTCCTGCAGCATCATGAGCAGTCTGAAAAAGGACTGCTGCATGGAACCAAAAAACAGCAGAGCAGAATTATGAAAAGGCCTACAATGAAAATGGCTGGATGCGTTAAAGAGGCTGTATGGCCCTTGAAATAATATTTTGCCAATTATTAATTTCCTGTATTTCTAATGTAAAATGTTCTGATCCTGCAGGAGGAATTTCTCATTTTCACAGAATCATAGAATATGATGAGCTGAAAGCAACCCATCATGATCCTTGAGTCCAACTCATGGCTGTGTGGAGGACACTCCCTGTGCCTGGAGTGTTATCCAAACACTTCTTGAACTCAAACAGTCTTGGTGTATGACCACTTCCCTGGGAAGCCTGTTCCAGGGCTCAACCACTCTCTGGGTGAAAAACATTTTCTTGATATCCAATCTAAACCTCCTTTGACACAGAGCCATGCTGTTTCCTTGGGTCCTGTCTCTGGTCATGAGCAAAGAGATCAGTGCTCCACAGGATATTGAAGAAGGCAGTGAGGTCTTCCCTCAGTCTCCTCTAGGCTGAACAAACCAAGTGATCCTAGTCACTCCTCATAAGGCCTCCTCTTCAGACCCTTCCCAATCTTCATGGCCCTCCTTTGGATACTCTCTAATAGCTTAATGTACTTTTTACATTTTGGTGCCCAAAACAAGGTAAGGCCACTCCAAATGCAGAGCACAGTGGGATAATCGCCACCTTGGCCCAGCCAGTGATGCTGGGCCTGATGCCCCCTAGAACATGGTTGGCTCTCCTGGCTGCCAGGGCACTACTGACTAATATCCAATACACCATTGGACCCTGATGTCCCTTTCCACAGCTGCTCTCCAGCCTCTCGTTTCCCCACAACCAGTGCTGCCCCATCCTAGGTGAAGAACCCAGCACTTGCCATCAGGAAACTTCATAGGGTTGATGAATTGTCCATCTCTCTTGATTTATTGAGGTCTCTCTGCAGGGCCTCTCTGCCTTCAGGGGAGTCAATGGCTCTTCCCAGTTTAGTACTGTTGGCAAACTGACTTAGTATTCCTTCAAGTCCTGCATCCAGATCGTTAACAAAGATGTAGAACAGCTGAGGACAGAGCCCTGCAGAATGCCACTAGTGACTGGACAGCTTGGTGTTACCCCAAACACTGTAACCCTTTGTGTGACCAGTAAGCCAGTTGCTCACCCATCATATGCTGGACATTTTGCCCAGAAAAATCTTTGGGAGAGATAGCATCAAAAGCTTTGCTGAAGTCCAAAATAAAGACATTTACTGTGTCTCCTACATCAACTAGGCGGGTTACCTCATCATAGAAAGAAATCAGGTTCAACATGCAGGACTTTGCCCTCCAGAAGCTGGCTGTGACCAATGACTGCATTGCCCTCCAGGTGGTTTTTCAATACCTCCCAGAATAATAGCTGCCATGACCTTCCCAGATTTTACCAGCACTGAAGTGAAACTGACAGGCCTGTAGTTTGCAGGGTCCTCCTTCTTGCTCTTCTTGAAAACTGGGACTATGTTTGGCAGCTTCCAGTCAGCTGGGATCTCTCTGGATTCCCAAGACTACTCAAAAATCATCAAGACAGGTTTTGCAATTACATCAACAGCTCTTTACAGATTCTTGGATGAATCCAAACAGGCCCTATATATTTGCAGGGATCCAAATGTAGCAGCAGATCCTGCACATGCTCAGGGTCAATAGGGAGTTGATTATTCTTGTATTCACGGTCCTCCACCTCAGGCACTGGGACCCCTTTGGTCTGTCAACTGTGGTGAGGACAGAGACAAAGACTGCAATAAACACCTCTGCCTTGTCCCTGTTTGTGAGGGGACCGTCCTCATCCTGGAAACCCGTCAATGGTATTTCTATGTTGCCTTTTGCCATTAATGTATTCAAAAAACCTCTTTTTGTCGTTCTCCACAGTTATTGTAGCTTCAATTCCAATTAAGCTTTAATCACATGAATTTCCTCTGTATAATGGGGAGCAGTACCTCTATATTCTTCTCATGTCACCTGACCTCGCTTCCATTGGGCATACAATCTCCTTTTTCACCTTATTTCCAAGAGAAGATCCCTGTTCAGCCAAGATGGCCTTCTGCCTCACCTGCTCGACTTTTGACATTTGATAATTGCTATTCCTCTGCCCTTAACAGGCAATATCTAAAACATAACCAATAATGATGGACTCCATCACCTACAAAAACATTTTCCCAGGGGACTTTACTCAATAATTCCCTGAACAGCCTGGTCTGCTGAAGTCTCTCCTCATGGCCAGAGCTGAGGTTTTGCTGGCACTTTTCCTCCTGTCAGTATCATGGCTTCATGGTTGCAGTGGCCAAAACAGCCAGCAATGCCCACTTCACTCACAAAATCCTCTCTGTTGACAAGCAGTAGATCAAGGAGGGTATCTTTCAGATTCTGCTCCTTTAAGAACTGGGCCATAAAGTTGTCATCTGGGTTTTTCTGGGAATCTTCTAGATCTTCTAGGCCTAGATTGTACCACCTGTGTGACTTGATTTCTGGCAAGCTGAAGTCACCCAAAAGAAGGACAGGGGAAGTTGACTTGGAAGCAACCTTAGTTACTCAAAGAATAATTTGTTGGTATACTCGTCCTGTCTGGAAGATCCAAAGTAGACTCCCACAGTGACATCTGCATTATTTATTTGTCCTTTGATTCTTACCCAGAGGCTTTCAACTGTGCCATTGGCAACTGTGAGCTCCAGACATTCTATCCCTTCAACTACATACAATGTCATCTCTTCTGCCCTATCCCTCCTGAAGGGTAACTGTCCAACAGGGCACTCCAGTTACATGACTTGTCCTACCAGACTTTGCAAATGGTGCCAAATCTTGGCTTGGGCCAAAGCTTTGAGCTCCTCCTGTCTGCTCCTCATGCTGCATGTATTAGTGTAGAGACATTCCAGGTGAGGTTCACTGTAAGCAACACCTCGTGAAGCAGATTGAGGGACCCCATTAGTGCTTGTTTCCTCAGGTTTGGGCACACCATCCCATTGCCTATCACTGGCAAGCCTGGTATTTTCCCTTGACCCTTTCCAAGCTATTTTTTTCCTGCAGTTCTGGATGATTCAGACATTGAAGAACCTCCGAAACAGCCAGTCAGGGGTGCATCTCCAAAGCAACCATAAATGGAGACTAATTCCTGATGGGAAAGCAGAGTGGGACCTGGTGATGAGTTCATGGGAGCTGAGACACAGGCATATCTGCTCTCAAAAGGATAGCTTCAAGCTCTGCATTGAGAACTTCCCTGAGAGCAAGGGATCTGCAGCAACGTAACTTTGTCTGGGAAAGGATGCAGAGAAGGGAAGGAGCCCACACAACCCTTACCTGCCTCCAAAAGCGATGACAGGGCAGTCCACAGCACCAAACTGCTGCTTAAGCTCAGTAATGAGCACTGCATAGTCAGCAAGGGCTTGTTCAATGGTGAGCAGAGCAGTCTTCTTCAGCTGTGTTGACTCAAGTCCAAACGGAAGAGACTTACCATAGTACCTCTGAAACAAACGATACACTGTGGCCATGCTGGTCTGCATCTCCTATGCTTTCCCATAGAACTGGGCTAAGGGAGCACTAATATGAAGAGATAACAGCATGACATGTCCTCTAACTTGTCCATAACTGAGGAAATGCCTTGTCTCCTGCACCTGATATCCAGACACCATCAGGACAGATCATGGAGTGGATGGCCAGTGCATGACAGCTGCCTCAGTGGGTGCTAAAGTGGGTTCTCAGCACATGGAGCTCTCCTGATGTCCCCAGCTACAAAAGGGAACGTACCTAAGATGATAGATAGCAGATTTAATAGAGTAGTGTGGGAAAGGTTGGCTTGGGAGATTAAATGTTATCCAAACAAAGTATTTCTCTACTCCAACATGGAATTTAAGGCCTGCAGAAATTACTTTAAAAAGCAAATCATTCGTGGCATAGCCTGTACTGAAACATCAGTCCCGGAGTGCTGGGAGGTATAGTAAAAAATCACTCAAAAGCCATGATTATGTAAAGAAGATCTGCTGTCATGGGGAGAAAGCTTATAGCAGGTCTGACTCAGCTCCACAGAAAGAAATGGTACCACTATTCCAGACCTGCAGAAAGCTAAATTCAGTAACATTGAACAGAACAGGGCTCTAAAGGATGCATAATGACTAAAATACTCACATGTTCAGCAAAAATGACAAGTGCTTGCTGTTCCTCTGCCAATTCAAATATGAAGTCAGAGTTCTGAGCAAAAGTCCAGATGTTACCTTCATTGCCAGTATAAAAAAAGATGGGTCCAAATCCTTTCTTCCAGAACTTCGCTGAGGCAATTGAAAGAAATTAGAAACAAAAATTAAAAAAACAACAACAAAAAAACCAAAACACCACACAAAAAACACCTAAGACCCCCCCCAAAACACAACAAAAAATATGTGCATGAAATGAGTCAACTTTTGGTGACTTTGGGCAGGAGCTTAACAAGGAAGAATTCTGTAAACAAGCTGATTCCTGACACCTGACCTGGGACACATAGGTGTTAGAAAGTCCAGGCTCCAGAAATCTCTCATTTGGGTGGAGGTAAATAAGAGCTTCCATGAGATCAGTACATGGTCTGAATATTTCACTTCTGCCTGAAAAATACCTAAAATCTCAAGTTCTGCAAGTCCTTTGCAGACAGCTGCCCCCCAAAAGAGCAATTTCCCATTTATATGCCCTTTTTAGCCCAACTCACCCCAAAACACTTGCACAGCTCAATTTTCACACAAAACTGACATTAGGGAATTGCTTGCATCTTTCTGGTGCTCCTGCTGGGATGTATAGTTGTAAATCTTGTATCATAGGATGGTTTGAGTTGGGGGGATCTTCAAAGACCATCTAGTTCAAGAGCCCTGCCACAGGCAGAGACACCTCCAACTAGACCAGGCTGCTCCAAGCCCCATGGAATCTGGCCTTGAACACTTCTAGGGATGAAGCAGTCACAGCTTCTCTGGGCAACCTGTGCCAGGTCTTCCCCACCCTCACAGGGAAGAATTTCTTCCCTATGTCCAATCCAAATTCACTATCTGTCAACTTCAAACCATTGTCCCTTGTCCTATCACTACTGGCTTTGGTAAAAAGCCATTCCCCCTCCTTTTCACAAACCTTCTTTAAATACTGAAAGGACACAATAAGGTCTGCCCAGAGCATTCTCTTCTCCAGGCTGAACAAACCCACTCTCTCAGCCTGTCTCCAGACCAGAAGGGCTTCAGCTATCATGAGACGAGAAAAAGCTTCAGACAAGCCATTCCTTAGCCTCAAATTTTGGCAACATTTTAAATTTAATTAATCACTCTGGCTCACAGTTCTAATGACAATAAATCAGATCTACTTATAAAAATAAATTATTTCATAAACAGACAAGAGATTGAACAGACAAAAGATCTTAATCAGAATTACTCACTACACAGTATAAAATGAAACTACTAGTTGGTAACAGTAAACCATAAAACAGTGCACTATATGGAAGTATTGATGTTAAAACTGGCAAAAGAAATAGTATTGATTAGGAATCAAATGTAATTTACCACTAAACTGGCGACACTGTACACAGATTCCTTCACTCAACCTGTGGGGAGTAACCGTGAAGTAGATATCCCTGCTTATGGGAGAAACTCCACAGATTTCCAGAAAATATATATATTTTAGCAGATTTCTGCTTTGTGAAAGTTTGTGGTGGCTTTTATAGTTGTAAAGTGAATGACTACCAGTCAGTCAAAATCCATCTTATCTTGTCAGATGTCACTTCAACCAATAACATATCTATTGGCAGCTGGGAAATACCAGACCAGTGTTAACCCTGTGGCCCAAAAAAACTCACAATACAGCCTGTCCTGTTTGAGTTATCTGACTGGCTAATGAAGAACAGATAAGATCTTGGGAGAGGGTGAGGTGCTCTGCTATACCAGCTCTCAGATCATCTCTGGGGCTTCCTCTGGACTCATTCCAGCAGCACCACACCCTTCTTGAGTTGATGTCCCTAGGCCTGGAGGCAGTTCTACTGGTGGGGTCTCATCTGAACAGATCAGAGGGACAGAATCCTTCCAAACACCTGCTATTCACACTGTGGAGTGGAGCCCAGGATATGCTGGTATCTGTTACATATGTTACACACATGCACATACGTACAGTAGTTTCACGATTATAAACCGCACCTGAATATAAGCCGCACTTCCGGGCAGCTGGGAAGACCATGGGATTTGTCCATATATAAGCCGCACCCGAATATAAGCCGCGCGTGTTTGTTTTTTCTTTTTTTTTTTTTTTTTTAAACTCCGCACGGCAGAGGGGCGGGGTGCTCCGGCCCAGCCCCACACAGCCCGGCTTCCCAGCGGCAGGGGCCAGG
>VRYO01002223.1:6222649-6251507 GCA_009812075.1 Sialia sialis
TATATATATATATATATATATATATTTGATGATGATGATGATGATGATATATGAAGATGATGTGCTTTAACTTCAGATCACTTTATAAATGAAGGCAAATTGAGTCTGGCAGGACAAGCTGAGCTGTGATGCCAACACTGGCTTATCTAACAAACAGCTGCTCTAATGCTTGCTGACTTTAAACAAACACTTGATTTTAGATTAGTCATAAATTGCACAGGGATTGAGAGGGATGATAAATAGTTTTCTTCAATGACAAACCACAGACCACCAGTTAAGTGTTGATTTCAACAAATCATCCAAAGAGACCCACACAGCAGTTGTCCCATGGATGCTGCTGTCACATGAGGCTGTTCCCATGAACAGAAAAGCCCACATTTAATTCTTGACATTGTCAGCACAGAATTGCCAAAGCCAGACTTGGTTTGGAATGGGATCTGAAACCTCTCATTAGTGAAACTGCTCCTCTTCATTAACAAAGAGGCCAACTGACTCTCTATGCTGCATTTGCTTGGGGTATTGGATAGGTAACTGGAGTGCTCAGTATTCTCTTTCCTCTGGCTCTCCTCCTGATATGCTTCATGGCTCCTGGAGTAAACAACCACAACAGGAGCCAAAATCAAGCCAGATGGGCTCCTTAGAAAGGTATCTATTTTTAGATTGAAATCCTGGGGAACTGCCAGCCAAACTCAAGAGTATTAGATTCCCTGTTGCGAAATTAGTCTTCATTTTCTTGCTGATAATCTGAACAGTCTCATATTGCACAAAAAAAAACACTAGAGAGAAATGGAATTACAGGAATTTTGAGTAAGAAACGCTCTATAAACCAGCAGAATGGCAATGTTAATATCTTGCTCCTCACAAGTACTATTCAGCTCTGCCCAGGACTCACAGATAAAACATAACTAAAAGAAAACAAATAGAAGTTGCACAATGCTTTAAACCATGTAATCACAACATTCTGTTCATAAAGGACCATTTAATTAGTGAAATCACCACCTTGGGTATGCTCTCAAAATTCATTGCTAGGTCCGTATCTCCAGATTGAACTGATCCATGAATTCAATCCTGGTTTCCTGAATCCTGAATTCATACCTGGTGAAACTTGGCACAGGTGCTGAACAAACTGCAGAACTACAGGCAATGTGAAGGTGAGCTGCAGCATCTGAAGACCTCAATGCATCTGGGAGGTAGCAACAGGTGGGCACTAAGCTGGACAGTGCTCACGTCTGTTGCTATTCCCAAGTCCATCTTTGTGCTCTCCCTGCAAATCGCTCCCCAATTCCTCTGTACAGGCTGGGTTGAAAAACATGTGACATTGGTTATGGAAATTGCTGTCTTTTTAGTCACATGCTGTTTAAAAAGGCCTTTTCTTGTTTACTTTCAGTGACATAAAAGGAAGACTCAGCTGCCTCCTCGCTGGCAGTGCTCATTGTTTGGCATGGATTAAGCTATCTACAGCTGCACGATTTTAAGTAATGCAAACCACTGACCCAAGAGGAGTTACCATCACTCCTAAAAATGACTGGCACAGAGTGCAGAATTTCAGTCACTATGTGTATTCCCTGACACATTCAGAGCACTGAATTACATGCACTTGTAAGAGATGCTGGAGTCAAGTGAAAACACACACACACACACACACACAGAGCCAGCTCTGGTGCAAGCCTAACACAGCTCCTGCTTCTAGTCTACTCTTGCTCCAGGGAGGCTGGTCCCCACAATCCCCTCTGCACCACACAGTGAGAACAGAAGGCAAGGAGTGAATGCCAGACTGGTTTATGCTGGAAAGGACCTTAAAGCTCATTCAGTTCCACCCTTCTACCATGAGCAGGGACACCTTCACTATCCCAGGTTGCTCCAAACACTGTCCAACCTGGCCTCAAACACTTCCAGGGATGGGGCTTCTGTGGGTATCCTGTGCCAGGGCATTCCTACACACACAGGGAAGAATTTCTTCCTAATATGCAAGCTAAGCCTACTCTCTTTCAATTTAAAGCCAAGCCTCCTTGTCTTTTAAGTACATGCCTTGGTAAAAGGTGGATATAAATAATGCTAGGAAATGCTTGGCTCGTGTAGAGTTGGCCCTTTGCTAACATTGATTCTTGGTTGCCCAGTGCTCTAGCTCCTGCTCTACCTCGGAACAGAGGCAGTTAAAGCTTAAGCATAAAGGAATCCAGCCTAAAGCCACAGCACCCATGGAACCTACCCGACAGCAGGTACCGCTGCAGGAAGGTCTCGTTGCCGCAGGTCTCGAAGTTGAAGTGGTCCCGCACCTGCGGGAAGAACCGCTCCTCCAGGCCGGGCCGCACAACCCGCGCAGCTGGAGGAGGCATCATGAGCACAGGAGAAACCCACGAACAGGCATTGTCACCCGCTACGGCACAACCTAGCCTGGGAACCGGAGGCCGGGGAGCTCGGAGCGCCCTCCCGCTGTTTCCCAGTTTGGCTGAGGGCTCCGGCCCAGCGAGGCTAGTCTGGGGTCTTGCCCGAGGCCTGGAAAAGTTAGCTGAGGGCCCCGTCCATAGGAGGACTAGGGCTCTGGTGGAGAAAGGAAGAGGTCGGGCAGAAGGGTCCGGCCCGAGGAGCAGGGAGGACAGGCAGAAGGGTCCGGCCCGAAACACCCACCAGGAGCGGCGCGTGTAGACGGCAGCGGCAGGAGCGGGGGGAGCAGCAGGAGCGGGGGGAGCAGCAGGAGCGCTCCCATAGCAGCCGCTCCACCGGCACAGCGAGCGCGGCCGCGCGGACACCAGTCACGTGACCCACCGTCTCGGGATCACGTGGTGATCCAGCGTCCCCTCACGTGACCTACGGGAGCCACACCCGTGAGGGGTCGCCTTTGAGGGCGGTCTCGGCCCTGCCGCGCCTTCGCCTCCTGAGGGTGGAGGTGGCTGCGCCACTGTGTACCGCAGAGGCTAAGAAGGCAGCAGATGTGAGAAACTAATTCTGTAATTTGTATCTCTGGCAAAGGCTACCTGGTCTCTCCATCCTGTGTACGCTTAGGTCACAGCTAAGAAAAGGAGCACCTCCTCCTCGATCGGGTGTTTGTTGTGGTCCGTCCCAAGCACAGGTTCGTGCCGTTGCATAAAAAGCAGTACCAGGGATCTGGGCCAGCTGAACAATCCTGCTATTGAATTAATTTTCTGAGGGATTGGTCTTCGGCTCTGGCTCACAAGACTCTGTGCAGAGGCCTCTGCCAACCCAGGAGGGACAGGGGCAGCTGAAGTAGGGGAAAGTGAGGCCGTGCCTACAAGCAATAGCTGGATTTCTTCCGGGTTGCAGAATTGGTGTAGCCCAGGAGAACACTGTGGGACAAGTCTCTTGTTTTGATTTGCTCCGACACTGAGCTAAGAATCACCGCAGAGACTGACTCAGTGAGGTGGGTATATTTGCTTTATTAGGTACCGAGTACTTGGGGCATCATTCCTCCTAACACGTACACCTAGCACTTTTACACAGCACAATATACGGCCAAATTTCATGCATATTCATTACATTCCTTGGGATAGGAGTGGTTATACAAATTACTTCTCAGAAATTATTAATACTTTGAAAAACAACTTTCACTTTTAGAATTTCAAAGGCTTATTAAACCTTAACAAAAATACAACAAAAGACTGAATAAGGAGAGGAGAAAAATCAGCACTGGAAGCACAAGACTAAACTACCATGCGCTTCTCTACAAAATGGATGCTCTGACTTTTATGCCTCTATGCCTTTCCCAAGTATTGTTGGTTAACACCTTCTCTGCCGTGGAGACTACTTTCTGACATCTTGATTGGAGACCAGGTATAGTACCAAGCTGATCCTTCCCACATGCCCCCACTACCCCAGCTATTTCATGGCAACAATACAAGGGAGAGGGGAGGACAACTAGAGGAGGATGTATTGCAATAACATATACATCCACAAAACTTCTCTTAAACATGCACACAATATTCATCCTTTAATTGTGAGAGCCAACCATTACAGTACTCATCTATAACAATAACATTAGCATATATGATGTGCAAGCAGAGTGTACTCTGATGGTTGCACTGAGGAAGGCTCCAAGTCTTCCTTGGGAGTTGTTCCAATGAAGGCAGGCAGTCTTCCTTACTTTGCATTTTTCACCTTCCTTTCTGAAGCATGTGCAGCTCTTCACTAGCTAGTTCAGTGTTTTCTGCCAACAATAGGTTTTGTTCCTCTTAGCAAGGTGCATTCTGTTTCTCTTATCTGGGCTAGGCTAAGGTGCTTCCTTCTTAGGCTTGTGGTTAATATTTGCTGACTCTTCATAGTTAACTCATGCTTACATGCTTTAACTATTGGTCAACTTTCTTTCAGTTTCAGTGAGATTGTGATGTGAAAGTCTGCAATGTCTGACTGAGAGAACCTTGCCATAGTCTGGTTTGGCATGGTGGACGTCAGAAGAAAGGTTTCACCTTGTCTTTTGCTGCTGCTATCCCTGTAAAGAGCTTGGGTGGACATTTCTAGGGCTAGCTAGGTGCTGCCTTGAGCCAGAGCTCAGCATGATGGCACTAGAGGGACGGAGAAGCCATGTCCCTATGGAGTGCAGGGAGCTGGGAGTGGCACAATGCTGAGCCTTGTATGTGGGAGGCATCATGCAGGTTTCTGCCAGCCAGATGACCAAGTGGTCACCATCAGTCTATGTGCAGGCTTGTCAAAAACTGCACAAAGTGGTGTTACAGCACCAGCCTCCCTGTAAGATTCTTCAGGAGGTCAGATTTGGAGGCACTGTAACCATAATGTGGCACTTCACTGAGGAGCCATGTGGCTGCACTGCTCAGCAGGGCAAGCTGCTGCAGAAAGCTGGAGCTAGGTGACACAGCCTGTCCAGCCTGAGACCGGCTCTATTTGCCACTCCTCTTTTGTGGACCAACACCATGCAGAGGTGGCAGACTGTGGCTCTGGACCCTCAGCAGATGCTGTGCACCAGATCTGCCAGTGGCACGTGGTGGCAGGCTACTGCCAGGACCTGCAGCACCATGCTGTAGGCAGGAGTGGGCAGCCTGAGGAGAATGTCAGTGAGTGCTGGTGAGGAGCCCTGTCCCCTATAAATTAAACTTCCACTGTTGACTTTTCTTAACCTGAGCAGTCCGTGCACTTCTGGCAAGTGTCCATTGCTTTGAATTTACTCTGAAAGTAATGCCTCCTGTGCTGTTAGGGAGTAAGATATGGCCATACCTTAGAGATTTGGTGCAACTTGGCTGTTGTGTTTCTGAGGAGAGGCACATCCATCTCTGAGTAAGGTTCAGAGATACCAAAAGCTAGGAGTGATTTTTGTAAGCCAGAAAATGAGAACTTGCCTGTGGGCAGGTGGTGACAGAGGGGCTGTCCCTGCCAGGAGTGGCTCTTTGGGCAGAGCAGCCAGTAAGGATCATGTTATGTGGGCAGAAGTATGGCCAGAATCTTCCTGCACATGCTACCCTTACCAGAGTGTGGCAGGACATCCCGCCTACCACAGCAGAGCTTACCTGTAGCTGGTGTGTCAGCTCTGGATACTCTCCCCTCTGTGTTAAGTGATGACATAACCCAGGCCAGTTCCCTGACTTGTAAATTGTCACAAGCTATTTCTATCTCTGATGCCAGGAGTAGAGCTCCCAATAAACAACTGGGCATGAGAACAGATGTGGGGAGATAAGCTAGAAATTCCTGACTGAAAGACACTACTTTTACAACTATAAAAGCTACACAAATTGTCATGGAGGTAGAAGCCTTCTACATACATAACCTCTGGGACCATACAGGGACTTCTCCCTGGAGTTTGGATGCAAATTCCATGGTTACTTTCCTAGAAATCGAGAGGAAGAATTTGATAACGCCATTATCTATTTGGTGGTAAATTACATTGAATCTTAATCTATACTATTTCTTCACTAGCTGTTATATAGGTATCTTCATCGTGCACTGTATTTTATCTACTAGTAGTTCTTTTATTTCTATGTAGTAAGTAGGCTGTTTAAAGTCTCATCAGTGTCCTTCACAGACAAAATGTTAACACTGAAGGTTTCTGTGTAGTAAGAGGATAAGCTAGAGGTGAGCAGAGAAAGGGGATTTAGCACTTTTAGCTAGTTTAAAGCTGAGTATGTCAGCACCTGTACGTACATCTCTGCAGAGGGGTCTCTGGTGGTACCTTGGGCCTCTCAGAAGCTACTTCTGGAAGACAGCATCAGCAACTGATGGGTGAGATACAGCCGAATGCTCTGGGATCTTTTTTCTGCTCCTGGTGAGGGCATGTGAATCTGATTGAGCGTAGGAGAAAAACAAGACAGAGCTCCTGGAGAGGTAAGAGTGACTATGGGGCTTTTGGTGTGCACTTCTTTGCTCAGACACACTTTTTTTGCATAACTGAAAAGAAGTAAATGGAGACAGGACCTAGGAAGTGGGGAGATGCAAACCCTCAGATTTTTTCTTAGCTTGCTGCTGACTGGCTGTTGTGGGCTGAGTGACCTCCTCACTTTTCTCACCTACAAGGTTTGGATTCTGTCTTGTAGGGCTGGAGCTGCCCCTCCTACATACCTTTGCAATATATAGTGAAATAAACCCAGGACCATTAGGAACATAACATGAAGAAAAATACTCTATTTCTATTGTCTCTGTCTATCCCGGCAGTGAAGAATTAGCACTCGGTTCTCCTGTGGTGAGGAGTCCAGCAGCATGAGCTGTGACAGCTACAGCTGGGCTGTGAGTTGCACAAGATAATTTAGCGATGGCATACACTTACTTGACCAGCTTAGCTTGTTACAGAACAAAGAGTAAACTAGGCCCTAGGAAAGAAAAGGAAAGGCAGGATTTAAACTCAAAGGGGACCCCAGCCAATCCCTTTGAACCAGGAATGCACATGTATCATTGGCCAGTGAGCTGGGCAGAGTTAATACCCTTAACCAATCACATGTGTAAGAGAGGGAAATTCAAAGCTGCTTTAAAAGGGGGCACACATCAATAAAATCTGGCTGTTGCTGTATGAACTCAGTGTGTGTACATGTTGCATTCCTGTCTCCAACTTCAGTGACAGTGAGTGCAGGAAGAAGAGAACCAGTTCTGCTAATAAGCAAATACAATAAATGAACCGCATGAAACTGTGTCCACCCACCAGCAGATAGCCCACCCTCAAACACTACTGGAAACAAGATGAAATGGAAGGTACTGGCACTGTACATGATGACCACATGTGCAAGGCTTGACTTGGAACTGGTGTAGTGGCATGTGTACCACACGTGCTGCTGAAATAGATTGTTTTGCATACAGCTCTTGGTCCACATCAGCTAGTGAGAAACATGCCCTGGAAGAGTGGCTAAAGTTGGCTCTGGGCCCAACTGCAGCTGTGTTCTGGTGGGAAGTGCTCAGCAACTCTGCTGTGGTTCCAGGAGCTGAGGTCCTTTGGGGAAGGAAGGGGGAAAGGTGGTTAAGGTGGTTCCCTGTGCTGGAAGCTCAGTCTTTTTCATTCTGTTCTACATTGTGACTCCATTACAGCCTGAAGGGAGAGTGAGACAGATCAGGAATTCAGTGTCTTTTGGATGGTTCTTAGGTCCAACAGAAAGAGGTTGCATGCATGTTGGAGTCTTCATGTACATGGATTAGATTGGAAATTACCAGTAATTATCATCTAGGGTAATAATATCAGACAGCTTTACTGAGGTGCGCTGGCCCCACTCATCACTTCATCTTTAAATCAAGGTAATGCACTTTTCAGACAAAGGTGCTTGGTCTGAGTCAGCATCAGTGGGGCTACTGGAGGTGGTCGGGGTGAGAGTAAGAACCGAGATCTGGTGCTTACAGGAGTTCAAACCAGCACCAAAAATTTGGCTTCAAAAATTCTGTTCTAGGTGGAAGGCACAACCTGTAATGTTGGGAAGGATAAGGATTTGACAGGAAGGTCTCACAGATGTATATGTATAACAGAAAGATCTTTGAATGTAGAATCTGAAGAAGGAATAAAAAGAATATCAAGTTTTGATATAGAAGAAAAGAATTGCTGAGCCAGTCTTACTGGGTAACTAAGAAGGCAAAGGGCAAGTGAGTTAGAAGGGGCTTTTATGACTCGGAGCGAAGGAAAAATCCACCTCAAACAAAAGATGTTTTTACCAAGCAAAGAGATTTTCAAGGCGAACAGGAAAACCAGTGTTGCAAATAGAGGAAAGAACTCAGAATTTTCCACTGCAAGAAAACTGAAAAACAACTTCTAGCTTAAACTGCGACATACTAACCCTTTGTGATTGGAATACAGTAACAGGAATATAGTCATGCTACTAGTTAGGATAGGCTATAGGTAATAGTAAAGGTATTGATTGGTTGTTATGTAATAAGATGCACAACAAAGAAAGAAATATAATGCTTTGTAACATGTTTGGAAGAGAGCTTCAGGACACATAGCTTGTTTATAGCCATGAGCTATAGGCTCACCCAGGACCCACAACTGCTGTAACCTCGTCTAGGCAATAAACAGCATCTTAAGAGCCTTTCCAAAGTCTCCATCTCTCTTACACAGTAATATCCTTCATTTTTGTCCCCAAACAGTATTCGTGTCTTCTCTTGGTTGGTGAGTGGCACATCTTGGAGCTGTCAGGCACCCTGTCACCATGCTAAACTGGCCTGAACTTCATTTCAGTTCGCTTATAGGAGTAGTGGTATTCTTTGCCTGTCTTCCAGTTGATGCCATCAGCGTAGCTCCCATGTGCACCCATCCAGTACATCCCATTCAGGTTGGAGTAATGGCAGTCATTGTACCACCATGCTCCCTTGTATTCTGTGGCACAGTTAAAGGAGCTCATATCGTTGTCCTGATCTGTTGTTGAAAATGACATGTCCCTGTGGTACGATAAAGAGTCTCCTGCAGAGAGCACACATTTACAGTTACTGCAGTAGGGATCACAAATGGGACCCTGATGTGCAGTCCTGCTGGATGTGCAGTCCTGCAGGTGCAATGTAGGTTGTATAAATCCTGCTTCTCTCTTGCCCAGGTTGCCCAGGTTTCCTCCTTGTCTCGGACAAAAGAAGTATCTTGAGCTCTGCTAAAACACATGGAGAATTTATCCATGCCTGTGAATCAAATGGGCCAGATTCTCTTCACAGGTACACAGGTGTGTCACTTCTCTTGCAATGCTCAGGTTCTCTGCAGACACACTGAGGTGTGAATTACCAGACAGGGTTACAGTGTACAAAGCTACATAAACCCAGGTGGCTTTGTACACTGCAAAAACACCTGGCTCTCTCAGGTGTTGGTTTCACTCATTCTTGAATGATGGATATTGAATTTTGAAGAAGATGCTTTAACTTTTTAAAAAAACCCAAAACATCAGGTATTAAGAGGATGGAGTGCTGATGCTGCAAGTGTTGAACAACACCCCAGCCCTGGAAATGCCAAATCTTGTGGGCAAATGTCTTCTGCCAATGTAACCAAAAGCAGAACTTGACCTGGCTGCTGCAGAGCTGTTGGGAAGGTCAGTTGGATTGAGTGCTGTTCATGACCAGGCTCATTTGCTATTAAACCATAGGGCTGGACTTGTAGGTAATGCTCTGAGTCACATTTCTTTGGGTGATGGGTGTCCCCCTCCATCCCTGTACCCAGAGGTCACTCAGTACCTGAGGGACCATGGCCAGTTTTAAAAAATTGACGCAAAATGTAGCTGATACAAGAATGGCATGTAGCATGCTACATCTCTGCATAGAAGCTGAACACTTCTGAAATGCTCTAGGAAACAGACTTTCCCAGTGAGCTGCCTCAAACTTACCAGCGTTACCACCAAGGAAGTCTCCTAGAACTAGTCTGTATTTCTCTGACTCTCCTAAAACTCTGAATGAAGCATACTTGGCAAAATAGTAGTTGTTCTCAAAGTCGCTCAGGTCAATGCGGAGTTCACAGGGTCCTAGAAGAGAAGATGGACAGCAGTGGTGCAGGGTGGGTGGTGGCTATGACACTGGATTTCAGGGTGGAGGGTTTGAAGAGCTATGAGCTAACTTGAGAGAATTTGGTTTTACAGAGCCTCCTATACCTTTGATGGTTTTCTAGGGAAGCACCTTTTCAGATATGATATTGGGTGGTCATGGGCAGGAAGGAGTCCTGCACACAGCTGTAACAAGGCAGTGTGTGGACCAGATGATGCCACCACAACCAGTCCAAGTAGGAAGATGTGTTGGCCTGTCTCTAGGATAGATCATGCAGCCAGCTCGTTCTCTTCCCTGACTTCTAGTTTTGCTGTTTTTTGGGATGCAATTTCCTGTATGCAATGGGCTGCAAGAGCCTGCATCCTGTTTGGAATTAACAGTGGGAGCCTCAGATGCACATGAGAAGCTCACATGTCTACAATGACCCAGCGTGGTACAGGGATTGGACTCTCATGGCCCCAGCCCAGGGCAGAGGCAGACCTTACCCAGAGAGGTGAGGAAGTGGATGTTGTCATTCCCCATCCAGAACTCTGTTAGCTGGTTGCCAAAGCCTCGTTTGTATGAATCCCAATCTCGCAAGAAGTTCACTGACCCATCCCAGCGCCTCTGAAAAACCTGAAAGAGACCCTCAGTCCCACTAGCCCATCCCTTATTCAAAAGCATCCACAGTACCTGGGGGACATGCCCACCATGGTAAAAGCTTCCCCTGCATCAGGACACTCCTGTGGGTGTCTGGAGAGCAAACCCCCTGAGATCCCCAGGGATTTCCTGCATATGCCCTTAGAAATGAGGAGGAAACGATTTGCTAATTTAAGCAGGGAGTGGGTCTGTGGTACTCAGCTTGCTTTCAGAGACAAGTCTTGGGTGAATCCCCTGCATCCAGAGGGATTCACACTGGCTTGCAGATGTGAACCTCAGCTGTGGGTTTCTATTTTTGAGCCATCCTCTGCAGCCTTAACAAGAATCACTGTAGGAACATGTAAACCTCTCTCTCCTCATTCTACTCACAATCCATCCCCCACCATCCGTGTCCATGTCACAGAAGATGGTGGTGGCATTGCAGTCTTGAGGGTAAATTGTGTACCAGCCACTCAAAATCTTCCCTTTGGCCAACAGTTCTTGGCAGTTCCTGGGTTCTGTGCAAATCAGAGATCAAGTGGAAAGAGTTATAATGTGTTTACTCATCCAGGGAGCACATCACCCTTGAGCCTCTGAGCCCTTCAGCACCCAGCTGGCTCTTTGTGCTGTAGGATCCCAATGTAGAGATGGTGGGAACCAAACCCTGCCATGGCTTCTGAGCCCATATGTTGCAGGGGAGATGGGCACCTTCTAAGAAAGAAATGGTTAAAGTGCTGAGACACCTCCTATCTGCTCTGACTGTTGGGAGTCTGGATGATGAAGCTGCTCTGAGAAGGATACCAAACTCATGATCCAGGAATTTGTTCCAGCTCCAGAACGTATGCAGGGCACAGGGAGTGTGAGTAGTTGACAGTAAAGGAGTTAGTGACAGAGAGACAGCTCCCTGTGATGCAGTTAACAGTGTTCAGCTCATTCTCTATGGATTGAATCATAGAATCAACTATAGTTTGGGTTGGAAGGAGCCTTAAAGCTAATCTCATTCCACCCCCTGCCTTGGGCAGGGACACCTTCTACTAGACCATGCTGCTTCCAAGCCCCATCCAAATTTGACTTGGGCACTTCCAGGGATGGGCGGCTGGAGCTTCTCTGGCCAGCCTATGCCAGGGTCTTACCAGCTTCTGAGTAAAGAATCATATCCTAATATCTAATTTAAATCTCTCCTCTTTTAGCTGTAAATTGTTGCGCAGTGTCCTGTCACTGCCCATGTAAAAAAATCACTCTCCACCTTTTTTCTACGCACTCTCTAAGTACTGGAAAGCCACACTGAGGTCTCCCCAAGACAGACAACACTTCTGAATATATACATATACATATACATATACATATACATATACATATACATATACATATACATATACATATATATATACATATACATATACATACATTCTATGTGTACTTTTGTCCCTCTCCAAAACCATGCCTGCTGACAGAAGTTCAGATTCACAGGTGACTGAATGGTTCTTATCAGACATCCCAGCCCACAGCTGCATTACTAGCTGTTACAGGGAAATCCTGGGGAGATGATAGAAGATGGTGGTGCTGGTGGTGCAGGTGTCCCAGTGAGCTGTGGGTGATACGTGGATACACAGCTGTACCAGGCTGTCTTGTGCCCTTCATAGCAGGGAGATGGTCCTGGGCTTGGCCTTTTCCTTCCTATTAGTCAAAACTTTTACATGCCCAGAGAAGTGTCTGGGGCAGCAACGGACCAGTTCAGTGACATCCAAGTGTCAGGTATTACAGCAGCTTTGATTTGTCTGAGCCTTTGCATGTTATTGTGGCCCTACAGCACCCAGTTGTAGCCAGAGCAGGCTGTAGCTGTCCTTGAACTTTTGCTCATGGAAACAAATGGGTGAACTGAAAATTGTTTATTTTATTTTATTTCTTTTCTTCCAAAGAATAAGTTAATCTAAATACTGTCACACACATGAACTCCACAAGTACTAAAGGTGTCACTTGAAGTGCATGAGTATAACTGCCTTTGAAGTAGCCACATGTCCATACAGCTGTGTGTAGTGGTTTCATCTTAGAAATCAGAAACCAAGTTTCTGAAAAACTCAGACATACTTCCTTCAGGACACAGAGTACAGGACATCTAAATAGTGCTCAGAGGGCATGGCTGGAATACAGAGTAGACCCACAGAAGCTGCATGTGTCTGTGAGAAGCAAAGATAACAGTGATATTTCCGTTCTCTATCCTTCAATGTCACTCTGAACTTGTCCTATCCTGTCCTGACCTCTGGTGCAGGTAGTCCACCACCATCCACTCTGCAAAGCTGACCAGTGTCCTGAAGACTAGGATGAAACTCACCCCATATTTCTGGAAATCCAGGCTCTCCTTTTGTTCCTGTTGGACAAACAACACCATCAATTGCTCTCTGCTTTCCACGCCCAGCACTCCCCCTTCCCAGTACTTGAGATTTGCCAAGACAAATCCTGCTGCAGCTGGAGAGCTGTGATGTTAGAGGAAGTGCTTGGCTCATCTGCACCAAGCAACTGAAAGGCATAGAGAAAATGGGCAGGAAGAGTCACTCAGTATAAACTGTCCTGGCTGCTACCAAGGCCATCAGAGGAGACTCACCAGCCTATCTGCACAGACCCAGGAAAGCACAGAGCGGGAGGTGGGAAGCCAAGTCACAAACCCAGCTGCTTGAGACACAAAGAGCTCTCCAGATTGACCAGGAGGTACATGGGGTGGCCACTGGGGGGTGCACTGTGTATATATGCACAATGAGCAGCAGCCTTGTGTCTCTTGGCCTGTTCGACCTGCAATGATCTATTTCCTGCTGGCATCTGTTTTAGGGCTTAGAGGTGAGACTGACACAAGACATGTCTCTGTTGGACCTAGCTGCTCTGCCCTGCTGCTGCCCAGCCCATGTGCACCAACAGTTTGTGCCAGTGAGTCCCATTGGGCTGGGACATGTGGGATAGGAATCTGTGATTGTGGGAAGGAGGAAGAAATGCACCTTGGAAAGGCATAGTTACAAGTTCATCAGGGGAATGGCTGCTGCTGGCACAGGGCTTAAGCCAGTGTTTTGGGAGCATCAGTGACAACTGGAACCATCTGCCAGACCAGTTGGACCCACTGATTGCCAGCCAAACTTCAGAGAGGGAAGCCACAGTGCAGATAGTGGGTGCCTGTGGCCCTCACATGCAGGATGATGACACAAGGGAAAAAACCCATGTTTTCCTAATACCTTGTTGCTAGTGCTGGTAGAGATGTGTTCCTCTGGTGCTAGCAGGAACTGAATTTCATTTGAGCCTCTGCATTTTGCCATAGCATGGGAATATTAAGAGCTCTGCCCAAATCTGGCTGATCCCTCAGCCCTGTGGCTTCTGCAGCTGATGGTGCCAAGCAGCAGTACCAGCTGCCCTGGCGAGGGCAGCACCTGTCACTGAACATCTGGTTTGGAAGTTGAACTACCCACAGCATCTGGACCAGGGCAGAACCTATAATGAGATAAAACTGTCACCAGACAGCCCCATCCAGTGCTGGATAACTGCTCCCATCTGGTTGTACCAGAACAGGGTGAAAGTTTACAAAGTAGTTCACATGATAAATTGAGCCCAGCATGATTTACCTTTCTGTCCTGGAAAGCCAGGCTCTCCAGCTGCTCCTACAAAACACAAGAGGAAAATTATTATCACAGACTATCCAATGCATGTGAATTACTGTGCCTCCACAAATGGCTGCTCCAGCCCCTCCATACGTCCCAAATGCACAGGAGAGCCTGTCAAGAGGTGCAGAGCTACAGTGTTCAGCTGAGTGTCCCAGGTGGTGCTGCTGCCTCAGCCTGGTTCCTCTCTTGATCAGCAGTATCTCTCAGAGCAGGATAGAGAGGAGAGAACTGCTGTTACATCTCTTGGAATGTATGGGGGATTCACAGTTGCATTTCAGTGATGTTTTGTGGGGGCTTTCTGTTTACAGTCAGGCACTTGTGAGACTTTGATCAATAAGGTTTGATATGGTTTTTCATTGGGTTTATCCATCTCCTGCTGGCATTTCAGTTCAAGTCTTGGGTGCTTTTGGCCAAGAAATAGCTTTGTATTCAGCATGTAAAAGGGATGACTTCCCTGCTAGTCAGGGCACTGCTCGGGGCACTGGCTTAGGCCTGCTGCTCAGTTCCTACAGTTCCCTTGTGCTGGCAACAGGATTCTTTAGACGAGACACTTTTCCAGTATTTGCAGCACATGTCATGCTGAAGGTCCTAAGCAAGCCTGGGTGGTGAAAGCCAGTTTCTCAAAAGACATCATCCTCTTAAAGGGTTCATCCCATTACAAAGGAAACCTCATCTTGTGCCATTGTTTGATCCCATTTTTGTGGTAAAGTGGGCACTGCGCACCAAGTCAAAGTCTGGAGGCTGCTGAAAGCAGTGATGTGCCTAGGCCTGAGCAGCAGGCCTAAGCCAGAGCTGACTTACAAGATGGATGCTGGGCATTGTGTGACTAACACCATCAGTATTATTTTCCTAAAAATCAATAACAAAGATGCTAATGTTAGCTGTTTATAACCTTGTGTAGCTATCTGCAAGAAATGTTTAATTTTAAGAAAGTTCACCAACTGACATGAATAGAGGCTTGTTTGTAGGGTATTTTTTGGGAAAACCCTCCCAGCCGAGGCCTGGGCTCTAAGGAGGAAGCATGTCATCAGATCCAGGTGTTTCTGTGCTAAAGATATAACCAAATCACTTTGACTTGCTAATTTGGGCCTATAAACACTGGACTCCCTTTCAGAGCTGATCCGGAGACCTCAGCTATGGGTGGACGCACCATGTAGGATTTTCCCAATTGCCAGGAAAGGTTCTCCAGGTCCTCGCTGTGAAAGGGGGCTCCCCAGCAACTTCAAACTTTGGGTGATGGTGAAGTATTTAGGTAATTGGTGATGTGTCTTTCTCCATCACTATCCTGCCTCTTGTATAATAATGATTAGGTGCATTACCTTACTAATTTTTGCTTGTTGCCAAAGCCAAGCATGTAGTTATATTGAACATATCATTTCACTTTTGTGTTGCCTTTATATTTATAGTAAAATAAGATCATTCTTTCCACTGGTGTCCGTGTTCTTTAAATCACCCCTGTGAATTGGCAGAACGAGCATTCAGCATAGTGCCTCTGCATCAGGCTTCTGGGATGAAGCTCCACAGAGAGCTCCAAAGCTCCTCAGAGCTGGGGGACATTTGGGCATGCTTGTTGTGCTGGAGGCAGGTTAGGGTAGAAGTTGGGAATGAGGAGAGGTCTGATTTTAGGGTCAGTGGGAAGTTTTGAGAAGAGTGGTATCATCTTCTGTGTTTCAGTCCCACTCAAGGATACTGTTTCTAGTGCTCACTCCATGCAAGACCTATACCCCCAAATCAGGCTTTTCTTATGCTACTTCAGCACCGTTTCTTAGCCTATGGCCAGTCCTGCAGTTCATCTCTCTAGACCCAGTCTCTCAAAGCATGTACCAAGCTTGGGGGCATTTATGGATTAGAGTTGCGTATGTTCACACTTTACCTTTTGCACCAGGTGGTCCTGCTTTCCCAGGAAATCCCTGGTCTCCCATTTCTCCTGCAAAGAGACTCTTTTTATGTGCACGTTACAAACTGACCAGAGGGAGGAGTCACAGAAGCCTGGGCAACTCGGCCTTGGCTTTCACAGAAACAAGAGACCCAAGTTAATCAGATTAATTCTTCCAACATCATTTACTCTCTTACCTTACTCCTTTTTTTTTTCTATTGAAGCCTTACTATACTGGTACTGCCACTTAAAGTCTTAATTTGTAGTTCACATATGAATTCTTATGAGCTTTGATACATTGTGGAGCCAGCCCATGGATTTTGCTGTGGTGGATCAGCTCACTCAGCTGATGTGATTCACCTTCTCTGTGAGTGAATATGAAAACTCTGAAAGATCCCCATCTCCCTTGCTCCCCAGAATAGGGGTTGCCAGTAAATTTCCCACGCTGTTTCCCAGAAAACAGGCAGAGCATCTCAGCCTCCCTCCAACCCTCACTGTTCAATACAGACCCAGAAAATAAATGGATGATTTTCTGTAGAAGAAACAAATGAGATGCTTCATACCCCAAGATCACTTCAGATTTGTGACAGGACTTAAGGAAGAAACAGGTCACTCCATGTGTGCCAGCATATGTCTAATTGGGGTGTTTTCCACTCTAATTCTCTAGTTCCTCACAGCAGCCAGTGCCAGGCCAGCTACTGTTCCAGTCTCAGCTTGCTTCCCCCCACCCAAAGCAACAAAACCATCTCATATTATAGTGCTCATCACTGGCTTTGGGAGCCTCACCTTTTGTTCCTGGGAGACCTGGTTCTCCTTTTGGGCCAGAGACACCTGGGATCCCTGGACATCCTTGAAGAATGGCAAGTCGGTCAGCATCACTCAGTCCCACTATTCTCACCTCTGAGAAATGAAGACAGTCTTTGTAGAGATTATTAGGGCTCTGAAATGTCTTGGAGAGAAACCAAATCCTTTGAAGTTGAGGAACAGTGTAATCAAAAGCAATGAGTGTGGAAGTTTCAGGGTGTTGTATGGGTTGACAGATGGCATTGAGGATCTCACATATTAGAGGAGCCAGACTCCGTATCTCTCTGGTTTCAGGGGAGTTCAGCAGGAGAGGAAGTTGATACGTAAGACATTACATGCATGACAAATATATTGTAGTTAATAAAACAAAAGCTGAGAGGTGCCCCAATGGGGATTGATAGCAGAGTAAATGACATTGATGGATCTGTGGACAGTAAGGGTTCTTTTGAATTTCCTGATGGCAGGCTTCTTTGAAATTGCCCTGTGGCCTTCCTGAGGAATACAGTCAGAAAGAACACTGTGCTGTGCAGCATCCCCAGATTGATCCTTTGTATTACTCTGTATCCTTTGGTAACTGCACTGAGGCCCTACTAACAAAAAAAACAAACCCAAACCAACCAAAACCAGGGGGGAAGACCTCACTGGAGACTGTCTGTTCCTAGAGACCCCACTAGTGAGGGAATGATGTTACATCACTAGTTGGAGCCAGCAGCATTCTAAAGCAGCTGCTGAGACTTCAGACAGCCCCTTACTCTCTTCCCACTAGCAGCTGAATTTAAAAAAGCATAGGAAAAAAAATCATATGCTACTTCTCCTCCCCCCCCCCGCCTCCAAACCGCCTCTTATCAGGGGAGATGAAACAGGCTGTCTCAGTGAGATGGCAGTAAGATTTGTGCTCTACTCACCTGAGCAGGTGTCCTGGGCATCACAAATAGTCACTCTTAGGCTGAGCAGTACCAAGAGCACTGGGGCTGCTGTCCCCATGGCCAGTGTTGCCCTCTGCACACCTCCCCTCAGCCACCTCCTGTGTACTGTGGTCAGCACTGACCCATCCAAGCATTCAATATCTAACAAACAGCCTCAGTGTAAGCTCCACCTCTGCACTTGGCCACTGGCTGCTCAGATCTGGGACCTGGCTGGGTCTCAAGCTGTTTCACAGATAAGCTGCTTCCCAAAAGTCTGATGGGGAAAGTTCTTGCCTGGCTGCCCCAGCCTGCCTCACCTTTGTCTGCTGCAAATTTTGGATGCCTTTCCCTTCTTATATTGTGTTTGTAGAGAAAATGAAAGCAAAACCCTAAGTAAGTGTAGACAGCTCCCCTCATCCTGCCTCATCCCATAAAGAATATGGGAGCCCTTGATGAAGTAGCCCTTTATGAAGAACAGAACTTAATGTGTGGATGGGGAAACTGAGACACTAGGAGTCAAAAGCCCAAGGTCAGCTGAGGCCAGTGGCAGAGAGGCTACACAGCCTGGCTCACATCCCAGTGCTCTTCCTGCCCAGCAGCCCAGCACCACTTCTCAGTGCTTCAGGCTTCCATTTGTATATGATTCGTGAATGACAGAGTTCAAACTCAGGCAAGGGTAGGTAGAGAGAGCATGTTTGATTTTTTTTTTACCCTCAACTGTTCATGGTACTTGTGAGCAGAATTTCTGGTTTCTTTCACCCTGTGCTTTGCTCATTTGTGGCAGTGTTACTAGAGGTCCAATCTGCTTTATCAAGTTGGAACCCCATATTATTTTCAGACCCAGAGCCTATAAAGTTTCTGAATTTTAGTAGAGGACAGAACTTAAGTTCTTCTTCCTTATTTTTACATCCCAGTTCAGAGGAAACTGATTTCTTGGAGATTTCCCCCAGGATATCAGAGGCAGAACACAGCTCCCCCTCAAGCACTTCTATCATAAGGTGCCTCTAACAGTCCAACTTCCAATGATACATGACAGTTTAATGTTAAGCAAATGGAAGAAGGTGAGTAAGATGTAAGTATTGGATTGTCACTTGAATTCTGTGTCCCCCATATAACCCAGACATACACTCATATGCATACTCTTATTCATATATGTAATAATATAAAATTATAACCCGGTAGATGTTGCAGTCATTTTAATTAGTAAGAAACAATTTTGGCAGGGAAATGCACACCTTACTTTCCTTCTCCCGTCTGGAAAAATTGCAAGAAAATCAGGAATTGTGACAACATGGGCTGCATTCAAGTTTGGGTTTTGCTTTACATGCGGAAGAGCATCTCGCTTGTGGCAACTGCTGTGTTGTAATTCTTGGGGCAAAATGAGATCAGGTCCTTTCTTCCTTCAGGAGGAAGCCTCCCAGAAGGAAAAAGAATTAGCAGGTGCTAGGGAGCAAGGCAGCTCTAGGGTGACTGGGAGCAGTACACCTCTCTCTTCTCATCTGTACAGCCTGTGCTGTCTGTCTGCAAATAGACTGGTGTCTGGACCACAGGGTATGTGGAGGTGATGTAGAGTAAGCCCCTGCACTGAGAAGCCTTCTCCTGCCCAGTGCCTCTTCTGCTCTCTTTGTGGAAACAGCCGCAATATCTTGTTTCAACTGGGGGTAAAACCTGCTGCTTTAATCTGTTTCCTTGTTGTAAATGACTCCAAAAAGCAAAGGCCTTGCAGATTACCCCACAGTTACAGTCTCTCTAGGACTCCAGGCTAGATGTGTCCTGACAGATCTAAAAATAAATTTAAAAAGGTTTGCCTAGCTTTTTCCAGGTACTCCATTAGCAGGATCCACCTCTGGGTTGGGCTGAAAATGCTATGCCATATCTGCCCAGCACTGATGCATCCCCCTAAGAGTTACCAGCTGTGAACTCCATCCAGCGTGGAGGTCATCAGTATCTCCCCACTTTCATCTGTGAAGGCATCATTGTCCTTGTTGATGCAGCTACTTTTGGGAGCAGGGAGGAAACTGCCAATGAACAAGCTTAGTCCAAAGCAGGTCAGACTCCCGAGGGTAGATTTTGAAATTGGCGCAGGGATCAATTTGTCCTTAATTGCTTTTCCTCATCCCAGGACCCAGTGAAGGTCGCAGAGGGCTTATTAGGCTTGAAAGTTGTGCTGGTTTTGCACATATGACATTTGGTGAGGAGGGAAGAAGCCACCCACGGAAAAGATTTTTCTGAGAGCAGCTGCTGAAAGCTTCCTCTATGTCTGACAAAAACCAATCAGTGATTGGTTTTGAGACCTGACAACCTGTTAATCCACTGAGAAAGCCTCTGTGAACACGTATTTTAAAACGAACCAACTCCAGGAATCTCTCTCTCCCTTCTGACCTCAGCACAGGCAACAGAAGTCAGGTCCCAGGAGGGATTGATGGAGAATGCCTCCAGCCCTCTTGGGCTTAAATCCTCTTGTAAGGCTATGGAGAAGATATGATTGATACATTAGACTCTTTTTCCCTGTAACTCATTGAAAGGCATGGGGTGGTTGAAGTGTTAAAGTTGTAGACACGAGCAAAGGCATTCATGCTGAACAAGCAGATGATATTGAAGTAGCTATGATTTGATGAGAAGCTTGAACAGAGAGAAGAGTGATGAAGACCCTTCGCCCCCTGGGGAGAAGAAGAAGACGTTTGTTCCCAGAGATAGAGATGATCTCAGAGATAGATAAAGACAACCTTTGCTTTTTTGAACAGTTCATGCTTAAAAGTGTACTCCATCAGTTGACATGGCCCTCGAAAACAGTTGTGAGGAAAGCTGTAAGTTGAGGGGAGGGACTCACACAGTGATCAGATTTCCATTCTCCCAGGCGGCTGATTCGCTGTGACATCAAAGCCATGAGAAAACTGTTTTCTTGTGGACAAGTCTCCATAGACTGACAAGAGAGACTCTTCTCCCCAGTTGAACTGGAGAAAGACTATTTTTAGAGATGGCAAACTGACTGATTTGTTTCTGTACATTGTCGTGTGAGAGAAAAGAGGGTGTAGGAGAGAGAATAAATGTTCTGAAGGTTTTATTCTGATTCTTATTATTTTTTCTTTTAGTTTCTGTTAATAAAATTTTTCTTTATACAATTCAAGGGTTGAGCCTGCTTTGCCTTTCCTCCTAAACTTATCTCACGACAGGAAATTAGTAAATAATTCTAGTGGATTCACAGTGATTTGGCCAGCATGAAACAAAAATTGGTGCATTGGCTGGGAAATCTCAAATTCGCGAACTAAAACCACTACAAAAATATACAAAGATCTTACATCAAAGAAGATCCTGACTTCAGATAATCTTGATATATTCCACATTTTGCAACACCACCAAAGAACAAATGTGATTTTGAAAAGATGATGTTTTGTTTCCAAAACCTTTTAATATTTTCTTCAGTGTTGCCATTTTGTAGGAAACTTCAGAATACATAAGTTTCAAAATACAAATTATTGAAATTCAGCTTCCCAGGGATGCTTCTAGGTAGAGAAGATAGTTCAAAAGAAGTTAACTCTCAGCTTTCTAAACCTACCCACCCATAACAAAAGCAACATTGAGCTGCATTGTGGTATGTAATATGTAGCCTGAAGAGTAGCTCTTTAGCACTGCCGTGCTATGAAACAAGACATACACCTTTTGAAAACCATAAACTCACTCACCTAAGATTCCCACCTACTGGGTTTCACCCTCTCATACATAAGGTTCCTGAGTTCTAACATGCAATTTTACTAGCAAGCCATGTGCACATAGTCATGTCTTCTCTAAACCAGCATTTCCCTCAACTTGTGTTGAGGGAACTCACCCAAAGGCCTTGCAACATGTCATACTGGGCCCATTCAACTCCTGCTTTGAGCTTAGGGTGGGGGTTTTAATCTACTCCCAAGTCCCTTTTTTTATGATCCTTGACTCATCTCTTGCTATCCCACTGCTATCACACCTCACTTTTGACTTAGCTTAGATAGCTCAGAGACAATAATACCTATGCTGCCAGCTAAGACCTGGACTTCAGGTGTCCAGAGCTGTAAGCATAGGTCCAAAGATTTCCTGATCTGCCTCACAACCATCGAAATGACTGGAGACCTGAGACCCCACCACTCGCTTAGGACAGGAGCTGCTGCCCTGGCTGAGGTGGATGCTTGCCAAGGGATTGTGTACTTTCTGGATTTCTTCTAGAAGGAAGAGAGCACCTTCTCATTTCTTTTTTGTGCAGAGAAAGTCTATCAAAAACAACTGCAAAAGTACATAATCTCCTACCTTCCTTGTTTTAACAGTCTGTATTCTCAATTACAAATCCACCTTGATTTCTTGACGGAAAGAACAGAGACAGACCATTCAATTAATTGCAATATCTCTGAAATAGCAACCAAATCTGTAGTTACACAAATGCATAATGAATGTTTCTGTTTCAGCTTTAATACCTTTCTCAGCCCCCAGTTCTACCCATGAGCTTAAGGTCATCACTGTCAACTTAGATGCTGTTGGATTTCTGCTGGATAAGACAGATTGTATATAAAGAAGTAATACTATGTAGCACATATAAATACTGTTTAAGGAAAATATATTTAAAATGTATTTTTACATACATAAAAAAGCAATGAAAAAAAGCCATTGCTGACAAAAAGAATCCCACCTTCTTTCTGGGAAGCTGGTGGTTATTTTACTGGGTTTTCAGGGCCTTACAATCCTAACAGTGAAACTGCCATGTCAAAATCACTCACTAAAGTGGTAATTTCTGAAATAAAGAGATTCAATGTGCCAACACAGATCAGTATGGGAAGTCTTAAACCAAGAGTTTGCTTCTCTTGAAACCTAAGGAGTCCATCCTGCTAAATGCAGCATTTTCAGCTTCGTAAGATTAATTCATGTGTGATGGCCAGGAGCTGTTACTCTGGAACAAGCTGCTCCTGTCTGAAGGTTCCCAGAAGAATGCCATCTTCACCCTTGGCTGTTTCCTGTAATCAAAAGTAAGGACAATAGCCACCTTTGTTAGTGTATGGGCTGTTGCCATATTTGTGGAAAAAGTGGCCAATATGAAAATGGTTTCATTCAACAGGGAACACCTCATCTCAGAGTATTTATTTGCAATAACTGTGAACATTTCTTAAAATAAAACAGGTTTAAATAATACCATTAATGCCATGCATGCTGGAGCTAGCCTCTAAAAGGACAAAGAAAGCAAGTCTACTCCCTTTGCTCTTCCCACCCAGGCCTCATCCACACAAGAATGTTCTGAGTTCATTGCTGAAGCTTTCTATGCATTTCAGTTATAATAATTCCAAGATTAAATTCAAAATTATTCCAAAATGAAATACAGGAGACTGTAGAAAATGTTACATTGTGTTCAAATGTCTCCTTCATCCTCTAGAAAAGTATAGGCTATTTTGTATTACAGCATGGCTCACTGCTGCTCTGTGGAAAGACATACTGATCCTTCCAGGAATAAGAGTGACTTGCCAGGACATAGGAAATCAAACTGTTTCTAGAACTGCTCACTATAATTAATTTAACTGGCTTACATTGGTGTAACTTCCATGGTCATTCACTTCCAGGGTAACTGCAAGACATATCTTCTCTAGGTTTTGGAGAGAAGTACACTGAATATAAGGTTTGCTGCATGCAGTAATGATTTGGAATAAATTTTTGGTTTCCCTCTACTTTCTATTATAGAAGCTGGTGTTCAGCAACCACCCTGTTGAAGTCCTCACTCTGGGGACTGGTGGTGGAAACTCAAACCTAACCAGACTGTCTCCAGCTCTCTGGTTCTACTACAGAACTCAGAAATGGCCAAAAGAGGTAGTCTATAGCAAGAATAGCAATACAAACAAACAAACAAACAAAGTTATGGTAGGGCAACACCCCTTGGTAATTTGGTACAAGACCACTCGCTGCAGAAGTGCTGTCTGGGAGCTGCAGCTAGGCAGAGGAACACCAGTGAAACATCTGTTGTCAGAGTTTGGGAGCTTCAGTAAGACATAACTTTCATTTGCTCCAGGCTCTAAAGTCCAGCTTGTGATCCTGTGTCACAGTATAAGCTGGCCTTTACTGTGCCAAGGGTGGGATGAGAGCCCACCCGAGGAAAATTTCCAGAAGATTCAGGGTTCGTCTGGTGGGTCCCTGGCCCCGGCTGCAGGAAGCCAAAAAAGGTCAGAGGGGGCTGGACAGCCAGACCTCGGACTAATCACAGGAGCACAAAAAGATACATTTAGAAAGTTATAGAAGATCTGTTCTAAACAATAAAAGGGCTTCTTATCTCAAGAACTCATGCTATTCCTGTGTCTCTCTCTGATCGGGGGCTTGGGCACAGAGAAAAAATACCACTAACGTTACAATCCTGTGCAACAAACTACATACTGCTTCCTAGCTAGAGGATATATGCTTTCCATTTGGAACACTTGGCTTTCTCCTTTAAAAGCAGGATGAGAAATAAAGTTATTTCTTTTGCTGGAGAAATATTTGTGGGTATTTTCTTAAAGATTGCCAAGGGCCTAAAACCATAATAATGATTGTCTGCTACAAAAATTAACCCCACAAGCCATGTGCACTCCAATTGGCTCCAAAGGAAGGCTACCTGCTTTATCCTAGCTCAAATACAGCCTATAGTAGTAACTCAGCATTTTATAAAAATAGTAATTACAACTATCTGAGCAAACATGGGTTTTGGAGATACCAGCTCCCTCTAGTTTTCAGGATTTAAATTCCTTACTTAGCTTGTCTCATCTTTAACTTCAGTAGTACAAGACTTGAGTAAGGATATAGAATAAATGTATATGGAATAAATTTGGCTGCAGGGCAGTGCAGCTATACATGAACCATACTCTTGCTTGTCTTGGCTTTGTGCTCTTTTCTAACACTATGAAATGAGGAGAGAACATCTAGAACCGCTCTGCAGTGCCTGAATGGAAACTTGCAAGCAGCAGCTTGTAGTTTTTACTGGCATTTCTCCTTGGAATATTCTCCCCAGCTACCAAAATCTTCTTCTTAAAGCCTCTAAAATTTCCCACCACCAATCCTGTCTCCTTGCATTCCTGTCTCCAACATTTCTTGCAATGTTGCTAATTCTCCTTATTATCCAAACTCCTCCATCATTTGTACAGTAACTTTCTCAAGCCCTCTACCTGTTTTTCTGGTTACTACTTATTTGGCTTAGAGCCCTTGGTAAGGTAATTAATTATTTAGAGCATGTGCTGATTGGCCTTTGGAACACACAAAGGCAAGCTATTCTGGGCTATCTCCTATTTGTGCAAACCAGTTTTCGTTCTTGAGGGCAGGGGAAACAGGAAAAATTACAAAGACTAGAGCAGAAACACAGAAAACAAGTTGGTGCCTGACCTTATTTCCTTTAAAAGACTAAAATAGCAAATCATCAACAACACAGATATGCTACCAACAGCATTCACTTTACATGGAAAATGCTGTTGGAGAGGAAGGAAAAGAGATAAAATCCTCTGTTGGTATTCCAGCAGGCATCTGCAGGACTAGGGCTGTACCAGCGTGTCCTGGTCTAGGGCAAATTTGGGAGAAAAGCTCCAAAGGCCCCCCCACTCCCCCAGGAAGCAAACCCAAGTGGCCCATCCCTAAACTGGTTTGGGAAAAAATTTCGTTGGAGAGAAGTGGAAAAAACGGTTTTATACAACAGGCAAAGCACTTCGCAGCACAAAAAAATATGAACAACACTGAACAACAAAACCTCTTGCTGCTCTGAAGAGATGACAAATTCAGAAAGTCTGTCTTCTGTGGCTGGTAGCTCAGCTCAGTCTCTTATCAGTCCCTCTGGCACTGGAAAATGCTGCTGCCCATGCCAGGCCCTGGTGAGCCACAGATGCAAGCTCCTGGTGCTTCCCCCGGGTCCCCAGTCCAGAGCAGGTTCAAATAATTGCAGGAAAAAAGGAAAAAAATCTGTCCGGGGAACTTCTCTGCTTTAGTTAGTGAAAAACTAACTAAAAGCAAAGGAGAGCTCTCTCCCGCTGTCCACTACAGTGACACAGTCCAAGAGACAAAGCGATGAAATTCCTATTGCTATGTTTTGAAAACAACTTCAGACATTCCACTACTTCTCCTTCCCCCCTCCTTCTCTCTCAAATCCAGCCTTAAAGGTATGAAACTTGTTTCTGAGCTAAACAGATGAATACAATTCAACATCACAAAGTCACCTCAGGACACAGTGTCATTTCAAATAATTATCTAAACTGATAAGCTATCAGCCTTAGCTTTGTGACCAGAAGTTTAGAATATTTTTGTGAAAATAAAAAAGGAAGATGTTAGAATCAGTCACATAAGACAGTCTGATAAAAGTGTATATTACATGTGAGTAGATGCTCAGGAATGCCTTTCTTTGTCCCTCAGGTGGTTGTTCAATATATTACATCTAATCCCATCTGATATCTTTTCTTGCCTCTCTGAGGGTCCAAAACAAAGAATTCTCAGACTTAAGTATTTGGTCTTACCTCTGATGTTTAGTGTGGAGTACTAGAACATTCCTGCTGGAAATTAGTCCCTCAATCCATCATTATTGATTTCTTTCTTTTCAGTTGAAGACTTAATTACAAACTGTGAGCTTCAGTCAGATTCAATAATTAACCTTCATGAGATCTCAGTGAGACCAGCAGGCTGTATTACAGTCTGAGGCTCAGGGAGACAAGTCAAAGGTATCACTGGTTCTGAACACCTCATTTGGAATTACCTGATTTGGCTGCAGCAATGAGGATATTTTATATGCAGCCTTTATCAGCATGCAGCTTTTAGCAGGCATGGGTTCCACAGATCCCTTCCCAGGCTGTCAGGAAGGTCATCTACACAATGAGGTACAGTAATTTCACGAATATAAGCCGCACCTTTTTCATAGAAGAATCCAGCCTACCCCAGTGGTGCGGCTTATATTCAGGTGCAGCTTATAATCGTGAAATTACTGTACATCCACTAAGGCAACGTAGAAAATCTGAGTAGTAAGGGAACACTACAACAGGGAAATAACTAGATTTTATTTTGCCTGGTGGAACATAAAGAATATTGGCATGGATAGCCTTGAAAGAAGTCTCTATTAATCTCTATCCTGCCTCTTTTTCTGCTGCCTCATCTGAACTTTTGGATAGATCTATTCTTTTGAAGGTTAATTCTGAGTAATTCCTTAAATCCAGGTATCGTTTTGAAACTCACAAGAAAAAAAATCTACTACAGTTGTCAATTTGCTGAAGAATTTAAAGTCTTTTCTCTTTGGAGGATAGGAGCGAGTTAAGGAATAAAATTATTTATCAGATCTGCTGCAAAGCCAAGAGCCAGTGCATTTTTATAATTAGCTACTTTTAGCAAAAAAAAGACTGCTATATATGACCTGTTTCAAATTGAGAGTCAGTCACAGTGTACACAGTCCTTCCTGTTGAACTGGCCTTGGCATCATCTGCTGCTAGGATGCAGCCTTTGATCTCCCTGAGCAAACCTGTCCCAAAGCCTGGCATGCTACATGTTTTATTGAAGCAATAATATTTCCTTCACAATCTTTTAAAAGGTTGTGGTTTGGGGTTTTTTTTGTTTATTTGTGGTTATTTTTTTAAAATTTTTTTCCCCCCAGAACTGAGTCATCATGTGCTCTTAATTCATATCTTGCTATTGAATCTCTTCTTCCAAGGCTGCAAAGAAGGTTATTTCATTAAGAGCAACCTCTAACCTGAGGGACCTGGCAAGCATCACATCAAACACCACCTTGTTTTTGTTCTTTCGTCTTCAGAAGGGAACATGTAGAAATGTCTTCTGCTAGAAACAGCCCCACAGTGAAGGTTACCAGTAGTGATGACAGGCAAGGAAGATGGAAAGCCATAAAATTTCTTTTGCTTCCCTCCACCTATTCAAACATTCATAGAGGGAATAGAGGGTGTGATATACGGCCTGGCAGACCAAAGCTGTCTAGACTGGGAGACTTCATAGAGATGGCATAGGGAGGGGAGGATGTGAGATCATGCCAGCCAGGTACCCCTTTATTAAGAAAAATACTGGGGAGAAGAGGAAGGATTTTGTTTGCCTTGCAAGCAAAAGCTGGCAGTTCAGATATAAGGAAGCAAAGGAGGCTGCAGTTCCACACACCACCTCCCCCACCCAGAGAGGCTGGGGCTCCAGATAGCTGTGCAACCTGTTCCCATGGCACTGATCCTGCACTGGAATGTTGTAGTGTTGCCAAACCTGGCCTGAAATCAGGAGAAGAAAAGACCTGACCATTTGCTCCTGACCCAGGCACACTCACAGCCCTTTGCAGGGTGTTGGTCACTCATCCCCTTCTCGTTTTCATGGCAGAGTGGGCTGAAATTATTCCCAAATAGCTAAAACCCCAGAGCACACTGGGAAAGGCAGGTATAACACAAAATAAATGGCCGCAAGAAAAAATAACTTTATTTAGCACAGTGTTGCTCCTTACTTCCTGTTTTCCTTCATAAAGTTATACGCAATTCTGTAGAACAATCTATAAATAGGGGTGAGGAAAATCCCTCTCCCTTGAGGCAGAATTACATGATTATCAATCCAAAATTTATTCAAAATTTTAAAACTTAAGCATGGAGCATTTCCTGTCCTCTTCTTATGGTATGGTTTCTCATGTTAATCAGTAATTTTTGGTTTTTTGCTGTCATAATTTTGCCAAGTAAGCAGTGGTCGATGAATAAACATCTGTCAAGTCTCTGGGCGATAGTCAGTCTCATAGATAACCATGGTAGATAAAACCGGTCTTGGTAGATAAAAAACGGCAAAAATTGGAAAGTTCTGGTCTTTGTAGATAGGCAGTCATTGATAAAACAAAGGCAGGAAGTCTGATTTTGCAAAATCTATCAGAAAGTCTGATTTTGCTATCTGGTAGTAGAAACAACTTACAGTAGTTTCACGAATATAAGCCGCACCTTTTTCATTGAAGAATCCAGCCTACCCCCGTGGTGCGGCTTATATTCAGGTGCGGCTTATCTATGGACAAATCCCAGTGAAATGCCAACCCGGAAGTGAGAGCCAGCCAAGCGGAGAGCTGCCACAGAGCAGCGGCCGGGCAGGTGGGGGGGGGTGGGCTTTCCCGAGCGGTGCGGGCTTGCCGGCGGTAGAGTCGCCAAGGAGCCAGGCGGGCTGGCAGTGGGGTT
>VRYO01002231.1:20705-111648 GCA_009812075.1 Sialia sialis
TGGTAATGTGCTGTGTGTTGGTACCATTTCTCTGGTGATTGTCTTCATCAAGGGCTGTAGCAGGATGGGTGGCAGGAAGGCTAAAAGCATGTTGTGTCAGCACTAATATTATTAGTCCAAATGCACCATTAATCAAGAATTACAGTGCAGCAATGTCAGGCCCATGGCCCTGGGGTGGTTCCAGCCCTGCACCCACCCTCCCTCCATCCACCCAGTGACAGCTGCGCTGGCTCCCAGCAGGTTTGAGGCTCTGAGGCTGCCCTGTTCTCAGTGTTGCTGGAGAGAGCCAGTTGAAGCCAGCTGCACACAAGTTTGGCCTCTTTCCAGCTCCCTTCCAGCTTTGGTGACACACTGATCTGAAATGCCCATACCATAAAATCTAAATTCTTATCTTTTGCCCATACTTCCCTTCCTTGGGGTGCAGGTTTCTATCAGTCTGAATTGTTTCAAATTAAAAACAAATATTAAAATCATCAGCTAACTAGATGAGACTTTGCTTTTTTATTTGATTGTGGAGCAACTTGTATGTGCCCAACCTAATTTCCACCCTCAGTACTAATGCAATGAATTAAAAAAAATTCCATGTTTTACAATAGCATTCAGCAACTAATCCAAACAATATAATTGCAATTAATTATAGGCTGGATAAAACAGTGCTGTGCTGCATCAGTTTGTGGAGACCATCCTCTAAACCTGTGGCACCAATGGTAGATTGTAAACGTTTGTGTTTCCAAGCCACACTCTTGATTTCTCCATCAGTACATGTGCTCTCTGTTAATGGTATTGATACTCTTTCCACAATCCCATGGATGTTCTTGAAATCCCTGTTCTCAATTAATATGTCATTCTTCCCTGTTCACTACCCAGGCATCTTGTTTGTGACAAGGAGAGGTCTTCTGTGGTATTCACATGGGCTGCTTTTGTCTTTGCTCTGACAGTCTCCACACCATGCTTAGTAGGTCATTTATCCTAAAAATAAAGATTTTATGTGGTATCTTGCTCCATGGTACATAAGTGACACACAGCCCCCTGTGCACATGGGATTGCTTGTGCTGAAAAGGCATTTGTGGTGTTGAACCATGAGCCACACCTGTGTAGGCATGGGGCTAAAAGTGAGGTTGTACTGTAAAAGTGAGGCACCTCACCTCCTAGTGGGAAAGAGCCATTTCAGCTGTCTTTTCCTCCCAAGTACTTTCTGTGCAATCCTTTGCCCTCCTGAGGTATTTTCTACAAACTACACACTTCTATCAGTGCTAAGCTTTCCTCACACTGTACTGGTATCTGCTCCAGGATCTGATGCTATGGAGCAGCCAGCAGTTGCATTTTTAGTTGGCATACTCTGGCCCCAGCAGCCCTGATGATTGCAGTGAGCCTTTTTCCTTTAGTTTTATTCACACCTTTGGACACTTTACTGAGCCTCCATGTGCCCTTGATCTGGCTTCTAGGCCTCTGCCAGACTTTAAGTAACATCTCTCCAGACTGGATTTTGAATATTGCCGTATCTTCTCATAGCAGTTTTCTGCAGCGAATTTAAATCTCCCTGCTCCTTCCTATTAACAGCCATGAATTAGAACAATTCTTTTTCAAAATTCTCTGTTCCTCCTCATTGCTGGTTTTTACTTCTCTTTACTTGACACCATGCCCTGCTCACCAGGGACATCACTCCAGAGCTTTCAGGAAAGAGAGCCCTCACAGCCTTTCTGTCAGGCACTGGCCCTCTTCTGGCCCACACATCAGGCTGAGACTCTAGAGGATAAGTCTAGGTGGTTAGGAATAACCTGTGCAGGAGGCAGTAGTGATGGAGACTTTTGCAAAGAGCCCCTCTTTGCCATGTCATGCTCAGACAGCTCCCCATCCTCCTCAGCACACAAGCAGGTGCAGGAATCTGCCCCAATGCCCATTTGTTAGCCCTAAGGTGTACATCATCCCCTCCCTCAAAGCATGGTCAAGATGCCAAATCTGTGCACAAAATGATAACATTTATTGAAAGAGTAAATTTTTTTTAATACAAAAGAAAGCTCTGTACATAGTACTGTGATTACTTCCACATCCTTCCAGAAACACAACCCTGGAAACTGGAGGGAAAAAAAAATAATCCCACACACACTTATGCGTACACACACACACACACACACGCACACACACCCCTCAAACCAGTAAAATTAACTAAAAATGTCACCACACAATAAATGCCATTTCATCCCTGATACACAAGTGTTCTTACAGGTCTGCACTTAAATAAAATACACCATTAGCGTTTAACCAGCAGTTGCCTTTGGGGAGCCAGGGAGGGGATGCAGTCAGACATCCTGTAGCAGCAGGGGGTCTCCTGCTGTTCTGGCCCAACAGCTCTGCTCCATAGTGCCAGCAGAAGCAAAGCAGAGCAAAGCCAGGCCACAGTGATGTGCTAGGGCAAAGGACAATGCAAACTCTAACCCACACTTCTCCCTGGATGAACTCCTAGGTACCTACATGGTTTTGGAAGCACCACTGAGCAGTTTTCCTACACCGAGCCATGGGATATGGCTCAGCACCCCCACAAGCTCCGAGCTGCAGGGTTTGCATCACTCTTGGAGCAAAAATTCTAAGGGGATGCAGCACGCAATGTCACCTTCACCAGATGAGCCACTTCACTCCCCACAAGCCCTTCCTAGGCTGCCAACTGATCAAGGGCTCAAAGACCCTTCTGGGAATTCTTTGTACGGGGAGCTTGGAGGAGACCTGTCCCATCTGTGCGCTGCAGAACAGCTGTAGAAGGGAAACTACAGCCCACATCATTGGCCAGGAGTTCAGGAGATGCTGCCTGCACAGCAAGCAGAGAGAGCAGGGATTAGCCACTGCTGGTCACTCAGCAGGGAGGAGTGGGGATGCCCATATCCTTTAGGAAGTCACAGGCAGCACCACTCTGCACCAAGAGCAGAGACAGTGACAGAACAGCTGTAGGTCCCTAGACCAGAAGTGGACAGAGCAGTCATTAGAAAATCTACCCTGCCTCTGGCTCCTGGGCACTCTGTAAACTGCCTGCTTCTGAGGAATGGGTTTACCACTTCCAGAGAACAGCCACTGCTTCACTTGCCTTCTACTCATTAAGCCCAAGATTATGGGTATGAAGTCCTCATTACAGGTGTAGGAAACAAGCATCCCACTCGGTTCAGCTTGATCCCTGGCACATGCTGGTGGATGGAGAGTGCAGCTTAAACGCTAATGCTGAGGGAACATGTCCAAGGTTACAATACAAACTCAAAAGCAAGGCCCCTTTCCTGCCTCCGTGCCCGCCCACCCACCCCTCTCCCATCCCCCTGGTACAAACCCCATTAAAACTGTACAGGAGCCAAACTTTTATTCCTTAAAGAATTACATAAATACTGAGAGTTTAACACTTAGAAAAATAAAGTAATTTTCTTTTTTTTCTTTTTTTTTTTTTTCTCCAAGGCTTCTTTTGTCTTTAACTTAAAAAAAAAAAAAAAGTTACTGCTTCTTCCCCTAAGGATTCAGCAGCTTCTCTCACTTGCTCACTCTCCCTCCAGGGACAGGGCTAGGTAGCAGAGCCATTCACAGCAACTCCCATGCAGGACCAAGCATGCCCCAGCCCTTCTCCCCCAGCCCTGCTGAGCCTGTACAGGCATCACAGCTGCTCCCCCAAGCCCAGGATGGCTTGCCAATCACCCTGGTGCTCAGAGGAAGAGCCTGCCACCTGCCCAGCAGCTCTGTGCCCCATGGGCTCTTCCCTTTGAGTTGTTTCTCCACCTTGCATCAGACACAGAAATTTAGAAAGCGCTGGCTGGAGCTGCAGGGGGATGTAGGAAAGACCCAGCCACGTTCCCCTGGGTGTATGGAGTCCAGAAGCAGTGCAAGGGCTGAGAGTGTGGGGCTGGGCAGAGCACAGGGCCCCTGAGGAGCTCTCCAGGGCATCTTTGTGTTCCTGGGCATCTATCGACCACCTCACCTGTGCAAGGGCAGCCGTCGGGGCAGGGCCAGTCAGGCTGAAAATCTGCCAGGCAGCCCAGCGAGGAGGCACTGAGGGCAGAGGGCTCACTGTAGTGCATATGGGGAGGACAGGGCCACGTGCCACTGGCTGTGCCCTGCCCTCCGGGGAGAGGGCATGCAGGCCCACAGATGCACATGCAAGCTGGCCCCTCTCTCCTGTCTGGAGCCCAGGGTGAGTTGCTGCGGCCAGGACCTGTCACCCCCACAAAGGCACATTGCTGAGGCCAGCAGCACAGCCACAACCCACTCTGCTCCAAGCTGCACCTGCACGACTGCTCTGGGTCTAAGCTGAGCCCCACACAGAGCAAATACTCATGGGCAAGGTGACTCAGAGCACCCAGAAGGAGCCAGAGCCTCTAGCTGGGAATGGCCTGCGGTATTTATTTACAGTGCCGAGCAATCCTCCCCTCAAGAGACAAATTTCTTTGGCTGGCGTGAGACAAGCACAGCTATTGCAGCATCCAAATGCCCCAAGCCCTGCACGGCCCCAGCACGGCTCCATCCCGGGTGGGTCCTGCAGCCCCACGCGCATGCCTGTGTGTGTGGGGGTGGGTGAGTGCGTGTGTGTGTGTGCATGTGTGGATGAAGGAAACGTGAAAAGGCAACAATAAATAACTGGTGCAGTCTGTACGAGAAGGAGTTGCTGCCAGCCCCGACACTGGCATGATAAGCCAGAAACAGAAGGCCGGCAGCAGAGGCCTCTCAGTCACTCTTGACGCTGTGTGAGGTGTCCAAGTTGACCACCTGCAGCTCCGTCAGGCTGCTGCCACTGCTGCTCTGCTGCCCGATGACAGCCATCTAGAGAGAGAAGGGAGGAGGAACCACTGGGGGACAGCACAGCCTGAGACCACGTGTGCCACCAGCCTGGGGGGGAACTGTCCTTCCTGGGCCCCGGTCCAAGGAGGACAAGACTCCCTCACCCAAGGGTGGGTAGCACAGACTGCATTCCCAGACGTGAGGACTGAACCTACCCAACCAGATCTGCCCAGACACACAAAGGATGTGCAGGCAGAAGAAGAGCAGGAATAACCCCTGAACACCTGCAAGTGCTGCTCTGTGCCTACCTGGTGAAGCTGGACAGCTGAGACTGGGATTTGAACCGTGCCTGATGGGGCTGTCAGAAACACTTGGGGAACGCCACCTGCCACAGAGAGAAGCACAAATGACACTGGTCCCTTAAGTAGTGCTCCCACATGGATCCTAAAGGACAAAGCTGCCTATTTGCACACGTGGAGACATTCCAGAAGAAAGCCACATGCACTAGTTTTCCAAATGCTGGGAGAAACAGGCACAAGGCCTCAATCTAAGTCTTGCCTGCATGGCTTCATGCTGCTTTGACCCCTCATGAAAGCACATATCCTCTCCAGAGCCTCCTAGCTCCCTGTGCTGCCCATCCCAGAAACCCTCACCCTCCTTTTTACCCATCAGCAGCTCATGCAATCCTCTGCACAAGAGAATGGCAAGACCTAAAACACACTGAGCATTGCCCTTGCCAGGTCTTTGCGCAGCCACCAGGACTGCTGCAAAGAAAACCCTCTGCGATTAACCCACAGCATCAATACACGCAGGATGAGAAAAACCAGTGCCCTCTCAGGGAGCAATGACCTAGAGAGCTGCCTTACCCTGATCCTGGACCTGGCTGTGGGACACCTGCATCGCTGAGGGCGCCTGTGGGAAAGCGTTGAGCACCGCGAGCCCACCGTCGGCCAGGCCGGAGGTGGGCGCGTACATCACCGCGTGCGGGCTGGGGTACATCATGTGGCCGCCCACCGTGGTTGGCACAGATGACGTCATGATGGTCGCTGGGAGGGTCACTGCCACCGGGACAGACTAGAGGTGAGCACACGAAAGGAACCTGCCACGCTCACCTGCCCGCTCAGCATCCCCACCCCAGCCACCCCGGGCATGCTGTGCTGAAGCACGGTGCATGGAGATGCCCATCTTTGTCTTCCAAGCTCTCAGGCAAAAGCCCCAGAGATCAAGCAGGAGAGCTCAAACCTCTCCTTCCATGAGTATGAAGGGGCAGGAAAACATGGTAGTCTAACATCCCAGGACCAAATTCCACTTGTATCTCAATTCCCTGATGAAGCTTTAATAGAGCTGTTGAACTAGGTTCAGCCTGCATCCAGGCACCTGAACTCAAATTTTGCTGACAAAGAGATGTCTTCTGCATAGACAGGAAAACTCTCAAGCAGATGTGAGCCAATGCCTTGTGCTAGAAGCAATGCTGGCTCACTAAGAAACCCCCTGAGAACTGAGCAACCTGTTCCCAGCTCCATGCTGCAAATGAGAGCAGATGATGTATCAGGAGAGGCTCTGAAATCCCTTGTAAGGTGCCCTATGCCCAGCATAGGATACAGCATAGCACAGGACCTGGCAACAGGGATCAATAGCCTGGGAAACTGCCAGAAAGCCTTGGCTAGAGCTGGCCTGAAGAAGGAAACTGGCCAGGGAGCAGGCATGGGGCCTGCTGCTGTGGGTTGTTTCCAGCAGTGGTTAGGAAGGCTGACAGAAGGAGGTTACCAATACCTGTTCCGCTGGAAGAGGTCTGGGTAAGGTCAGTGCTGCTGTCACTAGAGGGAGACGTTTGCTGCGGTGCCTGGTGCACCTGGATTGCCTGGACTGGAACCTGCTGAGCCATGGTACCACCTGGGGAGAGAGAGGAGCCCATGAGCCTGTGGCTCCACAGGGATACAGGCACTCTGGGCCATGCAAAAGACTCCCAGTCCTTCTCTGGCTGCACACAGCTCCACAGCACCACTCTGTGCTGCACTGGGAGAGAAGCACAGAAGCAGTGTGTGGCAAAAACCAGAGACCAAAACCTGCTCCTTGCTGGCACATGGGCCAAGAAGGGGTTAACTGGCCTACAAAGCTCCAAGAGTGAAGAAAAGGCCACAATAACAGCTTTTGCCCAGCTGCCAGCTGTGGTTCAGGAACATCTAGGATCCTTCTTGCCATTCCTGGGTCCACCAAGACAAAGAACAGATGTTGGGAGGAGAGAGCCCAGCCTTTTCTTCCCAGTGAGGAGCCAGCTATGCAAGGATCACCTTGCTGCACCAAATGGAAACACAAGAGCCCAAATGACTACACTAGGCTCTGCTGCCTTCACATTCTAGAGCCCAGCTCCATCCTCCACAGGGCATTCAGAGTGTAGCTCTCACCCCTCTTGTGAACTTAAGGATATTACAGTGTCCTGCAAAGAGATTAGAGACCATCTGGTCTGAAGGTGTACATCCCAGAGCTGCAGGCCACACAGCCTCTCTCCCAGACCACTCCCTGCAAAGCACTTCAGAACCAGAAGAAACACAGCTTGGCACAGAAAGGTCTCCTAAGGCTGAGGTCCTGCCTCTAGAGGGAAGAGCAAGGGATGCAAGGGACTGGCCAGCTTGCTCAGACTGGGCATTTTCTCCACACATCACACCCCAGAGACACACATCAGTTATTCTCTTATCTCCTCCAGATCACAAGGAAAATCTTGAATGGGAGCCTGCTGTCTGCCCAGGCCCCCAGGAGCCTTAAGCACTCCAAGAAAGCATAGAAGTTATCAGCGTCTTGAACCTAGGCACAAACAGACCACACACAAGAAATACTGTATCACTCAGTGGTGGTCCTCAGATGATGATGCCACCACAAAGGACAACCCAGCCCTACTCTGAAACTCCCTCCAAGACCATGTCCAGCACTGGAGAGCCTTAACTCAGAACAAGAAGTTCCTACAAAGGACAGTGCACACAAGGCAGCAGAGCAGCACCATTATTCTGCTCTGGGTCTCCTCTAACCTATCCTCTGGTTCGGTGTCTGACTGCAGATACAAACAGAGAAGCAGGGCAGATGCTCAGAGCCAAACGCCAGCACTCAATAAACAACCACTGAGCACCTGAGTCCCTGTGCTATCCCTCCATCAGTTCTAGCAGCACAAATAATCCTCAGCACAGCTGCACTAGGGACCTGCCTCTGCTGCCTCTGCTAGCCACAGGCCAGGCCCTGTGGCATAAGACTGAAAATCCTCTGCTTCCCTTAGTGTGCCTCCCCCAGGATGCTGCTCCTGCCTGTCAAGCATTTTGTGCCCTGTGTTCCTATCTCTCCCCAGCAGCCACAGATAGGGATCCCCGTGCTCTGCTTCCTCTGGGTTCCCACAGCCAGGGGTCAGCTCTGTGGCCAGGCCCAGGATCCCAGAGACACCTCCATTTCCCTGTCTTTAGCTAGAGGAGGAGAAGCAAGTGCTGATCTGTCAGCGACACAATCTATCCTCCAGGGCTTGCCTTCCTGGCAGGGAAGTGGAAGACTGTCTGCTGTGCCTGCTGCAGCTGTCCAGCTGTACCCGTGACCAGCTGGCCCTGTTGGCTAGAAAGAGCCAGGGAGTGTGGCTGTAACTGAGTGAGAGGAATGGGAGGGGCCCCTGGAGAAAGGGAAGCACCTGCTGAAAGCAGGGAGAAAGAAAGGCTTTATCACCATCAGCTCTTTTCACTCCCTCCAGGCTTCTCGATGCTGCCCTGGGGTCCCACCTCAGCTCCCTGCCACCTCCCAGCAGCAGAGCCAGCTGGTAGCACTCTACAGAAACAGTCACTACATGACCCTTTTCCAGCCACTGACCTGGCTGGGTTTGAGCACGGAATCACAGCTGGGCTCACCTTACAGCAGCAACCACTCTGCTTTCCTTCTGCCTCTAGGTCTCCTCTCCTCTGGAGACAACAGCAACACACTCCAGGTGCAGAGATGGACAGATGCAGCCCTCAGTCCCTAAAGGCACTGACCTGACATGAGGGTGAAGCCAGTGGGTATCGGCATGAGGCCCCCAGACGTCACTGCACTGGCTCCAGTAGTCTTCAGCACTGTCCCGTTGGCACTGGTGACGGCATTGGGGCTGATGCTGGCAGACACTGGCGCCAGGTAATTAGTGATGGGGAATGACGGGCCACTGCTGACCTGCATGGAGGTCGAGGTGGTCGGGACTGTCTGGATGGACGTTGTTCCCGGCAGGTTGGTGACAGTGAACGCGGGTTTCAGGGCGTCCTGTAAAAGGAGAGATTGTGACAGTTCAGACCAGCCCATGAGACCAAACCAGGCTTTGTAGGTTGCATCCCCTTGCCAAACCATACCCCTCACAGCCTGCTGCCAGCACGTGGAGCAGAGCCAGGGGAGCAGAGTAGAGTTGCTTGCACAAACATGAGGAGAGCTGGAGAGAGCTCTGCGTAAACTTTGGATGCAGGCCCAGGGCCGCCGAAGTCCCCTGAGAGCCTTCCCTACAGCACACCACGGGACAAAGCAACTGTCCCACTCCCCAGGAGTCCCCAGAATGTCTAAGAAGAGAACAACCTCTTTTTGGCACACACTAGGCAAAAGCAGCCCTTGCTGGGACAAACATAAAGGCGTAGAGTCTCCTGTCAGGAACACACGACTTCCTTTAAGGCAGGAAACACACGACCAAGAACAAGCTGAGAACTGGCTCTTAAAGGCAGCTGTACAATGGAAGTGACAGGGAAGAGGTGACTAAAGACAAATCTAGACAGTAGGAAGGCCCAAACCCAGCCCTGACAGCAGCTTTGGCAGGCCTTGGGGAATGCCTCTACACATCTCCTGAAGCAGAGGCCAGGAGAACCTGACTGTAGGAAGCAACTATTTGTCAATCCATTGCCAAGAGATGGGTGTGAGGCAAATGCTTCCAAAGGACAACCACGCGTTCACTACAGCCAGCACGGTTCTGCAAGGAGCATCACCAGAGGAGCTGAGCACCAGGAAAAGGGTTCTGTGCTGAGCCAACACCAGCCTGAGAGACTGGCATCCCAGGTCTGGGAACAAGGGAGGAGTGTATGTGCCAAGCTGCAGTAAAACACTAGTTTCCACAGCCACAAAGCATGTGCCTGGATGTGCCTTGGATGTGCAGAAACCAGCCAAGCCCAGCACGATTCCTGCTGCCTCCATCCCCCAAATCCCCTTCGGAATACTCTGAGTGCCCATGACTCCTCTCCTGGCCTGCTCATCTGGCCAAGAGCACACTGAGAACACAATGCTTCACAGGAGCCCATGTCACAGACCGGAGGGGACCTGCTGTCCCCATGGCCTGACACAGCTGCCAGCACGCCTGGGAAGAGTTAAGGCTGCCACACTCCCACCCCTCCCACTGCAGCTGGTGGGCCCAGCTCTCCCACGTGCTAAGCCTTGTTCCCAGCTTGTCAAGCTGCCAGGAGCAAGGAATTCACAGCTCAACGAACAGCTAAAAAAGGGAAGGCAGCCCATTTTGGACAGGGGGATCCAATCCCAGGCACTCAGTCATGCCCCAGGGCCCAGGGAGGGAGGAGAGCAACACCCCTCTGCCTTGGCACTGCAGTCCCTGAAGTCCAAATTAGAAGAGGCACGTGATAACAGAGCAAAGCCCAGCAGAGGCACTTTCCATTAGCTCAACCCCGAACTCCTGCCATCCCACATGGGACATGGGAGGCTGTGGGTGCCCCCCTCACGTGGGTGACAGGGCAGTGCTCTCCCCAGCCCACTAGGGAGCCAGAGCAGAGTTGGGTAGTATAGGTGCTGTTCCCAGTTGGAAAAGCCAGGGCTCCTCATCCCCAGCTATAGCTCCAAAGTAATACATCTGTGAGATACAACCCCCACCCAGCCAGGGCACTTAGCACCCAGTCATACTCCATACTCCCAGGCATCTGTGAAAAGTTCTCTACTCAGGGAGCACTCTACTCAGGGAGATTCTCAGGGCCCCCTAGAAGTACAAGGGCAAATCTCAGTACAAAAAGGTGTTTGGGAGAAATGCTGCAGCAACAGACTTGAATCATGCACAGCCCATCTCTGCCCTCCCTACTCTGACCCTGTTGAGACTCTGATTCCTCCCATCTTTATTGTGCTTCTCTTGGGCAGCAGCAACAGCTTCCAGTACAGGAGAGCTGGGAGAGACTATGGGATTGGACACCCATTGCCAATCTCCTCATGGCTGCCTAGGATGCCTCAGTGATCCCCTGGGCACCTTGGCTCTTCCCAGCACCCTGCAAAGCCCAGACCACATGCATGAGGCAAATCATGGGTCACTCCAGCAGACATCACCCAAGGGGCCATGGGCAAACCCTGAGGCAGAGAGCAGCCCTGAGAGCTCTTCCTTTCCTGATCAAGCTGCACATCCATTCCAGCTCAATGTCTGCAGAAGCAGCACACAGGGAGTCTGCTCAGACCCACACCACTGCTTTGCAGCATGAGTGGGCCACAGGGCACAGACCGGGCCAACTGATGCCCATCCTGGACTGCCCTGGGGATAGAAATGATCCCACTTCGTAGCTTTTAGGGACTGCCTGCGGTGATGTTGTTCAGCATGACCCAGGCCCCCTAGACAGAATCAAGACACAGATGTAGCAGGACAACAGACCTTGGGAGGTATGTGGGAAATCCCAATCTGGTCTCCAACATCTGGTCTGTGCTCCAGACGTGGCACATTTTCCCATCCCAGAGAGATGACCAGATCAGGGCTACTCCCGTGCTCTCACCCCAATCTAGAGCCCCTGAGCTCGCTCCAAAATATCCTAACAAGTATACCCAGGAGATGGCACACATGCAGTGTCCTTCAGGGCCTGCAAGAGATTAGAGGTATCATAATGATACAGCTACTGTGTCAAAAGTACAGCAAACCCAAATCCCAGCACCACAGCAGGGGGGTTCTGGCACAGCAGGAGGATTTCAGAACTGCTGCTGGTGTAGCACAGAGGAATAACCAGCAGGCTGCTGACTGCAGGTGACAGGCTGGCTGCATTGTCTTCCCACTCTGCTGCAGCACTGAACACAAGCAGGTTTTGTCAAGACAGAGATCTGGGAAGCAGAGTTCACACAGGAAGCCCAGGAAATCTTTTGGAGCATCCCAAAGTGCCTGACAGTCTAGGCACTGAATCTCCTGCCACCTCCTCCAGCGAGGCACCCAGCGTAACCCAGCCTTGTACACCATCCCCCTCTCAGCAAGCACCTGCCACCCAGCATGGTCCAACCACAGGCTTCTTTGCATGCTCAGAAGGTCTATCTGAATTGAGCTGGTCTCTGCCTCAGCACCAACCAGGCTTCCAGGCCTGCAGAAGGCACAACAGAGAGCCCGTGTCCCCAGCCCTTGCCATGACAGAAACTCTCAGCCAGCTAGCACTGGATTTAGTCAGGAATGTCAAGGAGAAGACAGGGCCATAGGGCTCCTCCAGCCCCTCATCAAATGTTGGCTGTGGCCACAAAGCACCCCACACTAAGCATCAGCACTGGGATGGAGCTTTCAGGGTTGCATCAGATAGTGAGAATAGAGAAGTTGTGTTTAGAAGGTCTTTGCAGAGTAATTGCACCCCAAGGGCACAGTTCCCTTGGGGCCAACTAGCTGTACTTCCAGGAAGAGTACAAAGGGATATGATGTGGACAGTCTCATGCCAGGGACAGGTAATTTGTCTCATTACGAAATGCCCACAGGACTTGCCTTTTCATCCAGGAGAGGCCCAGGAGGCACAAGTCCTTACAAACACAGGTTGCACAAGGGAGAGACTGCTGGCGTTAGAAGGCTTCTTTGCCTACTGCATAGGGCTGGCACAGATTACACTAGCAACCAGAGGCACAGAGGGAAGATATGCTAGATTGGGACAACCAGGATTGCTGCTGGGATCCCATCAGCAGGAACCATTCTCAGGGACTCCGAAGGCCTACAGCACAGAGACTCGACCCAAACTTTGGCCCACCACAGCTCCTCTGCCTGCAGGGATCTCTGGGGCTGCTGATGTTTCTCAGGGCTCAGCAGCAATAAGGTTTTGCTAGGTGCAGCACATGTGGGCAAGTGGACACAGAGGAATAGGGGGTACCCAGCAGCACTGTGACCAGAGCTGTTGGGCTGTCACAGCATAAAAACAGGCAGCTGAATACCCCTGCAGTCCCAGACATGCTGGACAGATCTCAGGGCTGCATTCACTACCTTTGCAATTACAGCAGGGAGGTCTCCAGGTTCTGTCTGATTAATGTCTAGAAGCTACTGTATGGCAAGGGTGTTGTGGCTTGAGCACGGACAGCTGGAGAGCTCCTATGATAAGGCCAGTGGAAGAACACTTTTGCAGCAAGCCTGGTAGCCAGGATACAAGCACAGGTACAGCAGGGCTGTTCTAATTCCCAGCAACCAGAAGAACTGCACACAGGCCGGGGAAGATGTGGCAGAGACACAAATTCAGCATGGCATCCCAGTCTTGCACCACAAACTTCCCTGCCGCCCATCTCCAAGCACCTGTGGATCTGAGCACCAGCCTGCAAAGGAAGAGGCAGGGGTGTAGGGGACAGCTCTGAGGAACAGGGCCAGGAAGTGCAGGGACAAGACGGGGGGAGCCCTTCCAGCAGAAAAGCTGTCTGCCCAACTCTGCACCCACAGCCAGGCCACCCTGGGCAAAAGGCCACAAGTAACACGGGCAGGCAAGGGCCAGCGTCTGCAGGGACAACAGGCAGGGAGCAGAAATGGTCTGTCCAGCCAAATGTTTCCATTCCCCATGTCCTCCCTGCCCCCTTCCAAAACAGCACCAAAGCAAGAGACAGCTGCAGCTTATAAGGAATGTGAGGGGCCCTGCCAGGGACTCTGGCGAGGGAAACCAGGCCTTATAAGGCCATGGAGGCAGAATCAAATTTTTATCAATGAGTGTGAGAGCATGGAGACGCCTGGGGAGAGATAACAGTGCTGAAAGTCGGCCGGAGGGGGTGGGCTGGGCCAGTGGGGAGCCACACTGCAAGGCCTAGGACCAAGATACCTGCCACCCACTTCCCTCCCTCTTTCAATCACTGCTACTATCAGCCAAGGAGCCAGCCAGCTCTGAGATGATATGACACAAGCTTGCTGCAGTCGCAGTGAAAGGGGACTCATCCTCAGCTCCCAGCGCTGCTATTTAAAGAGGGCTGGGATGATCAGGGCTCCCAGCACAGCCCACGCCTCCCTGGGTGCCCATGAGCATTACCTTGGTCTCCCCGCTGCTGTCCGACTCGGACACCTGGTAGGTGAGGTCCGTCTCCTCAAAACCAGTGGCACTCATGCGCTGGTCAGTGGTGGGGTCTGAACGTGGGGGCGAGTCCGGGGAATTGAGGCATGTTTGGATCAGCGCCTTCCCTGTCTCGCTGGTGATCATAGGCTGCAGCTTCCGTGTGGCAAATGTGTACACGTGGCCTGTCTCACTGGCCACCAACAGCAGGACTTGAGTGCCAGTCAGCGTGGAGAGCTCATAGGCCTGCCAGCAGGACAAGGGAAGAACAAGGAGTCACAGGTGACAGGGACAACAGAGAGCAGGACAAGAGTCCCTGCACGTCCCCCACATTCCCAGAATGGCTTTTCTTCTCTTCACACCAGCTTCAGCTCCCTGCCACCCCAGAGGAGCTGCAGCCTCTAAAACCACCACAAGACTAGCTCCCTAGAGGTTGAACTGCCCCACGTTGTGTTCCCATCCCCTTTAGCACACCCTTAGGGGATGTGCCTGCCAAGAGGACATGGGTAGAGCGGTGGCCTCAGCACAGTAGTCTGAGAACATGGAGACAAGGGATTGTCTCCATTCTGGAAATCCCTCTGGCTTCTCTAGACATGTCTGAATGCTTCCCTCACCTCACCTGTCGTGATGTTACCTGGCACAAGTCTCTGCTACCTTATTCCCCTCACCAACACCACATCCAGGCTCCAACCCAGATTTCCCTCTCAGGCTCCAGACTTCTGAGCACAGCACCCAAGCACCCCTGCAGCAAGGCCACCATGCCCCAGGTGAAGAATACCTGTGGACTAGGAAGCACACTCTTCATATGCCATCACTGCACTCAGTGGTCTTACTCAAACTTCTATAGACAGGATGGCCTCATTCTACATTCCGTGGTCTCATACTTCCAGGCTGTGCCCAGCAGTACCTCACACCCATTCCCACCTTCCCAGGGTGCATGATGCCCAGCTGAACTGGGATGTAGCACTACTCAGGTGTTCAGAAGATGCTACGAGCACCACTAGGGATGCAGATCAGCCAGCAGCATCTAAAATCTCCCAAGTTTCTGTTCTGCCTTCGCACACCAGGAACCACGGATTGCACTCTGGACCGGCCGAGACTGGCGTTGGTCCCTTCCGTGGCCGAAGCAGCCAGTCCTGCCGGGGCCTTGGTGGGGCAGGGCAGTCCAGCTGTGCCACCAAACACTCAGCGCTTTGGTGGCGGCTCACAGCGAGGGGCCCCGAGGGCACCGGGTCAGCAGCGGCCCGGGACTGGACGCGGCACTGGGATGGGCCTCTCCGGGGGCACACCCCACGCCTGGGGACCGCCAAGCACACCGGCACACCCTGGCCCGGGGCGCTCCCGCTCCTGGCCCCCGGCTCCCTGCCCGCAGCCCCGCCGGGAGCTCCCGCGCAGCCCCCCGGAAGAGGCTGGTGCCGGGCCACCCCCCCGGACCCGCCCGCGGGACGGGGAAGCTGCCACCGTTTCCGGGCACGGCCCGCCGGCCTGCCCGCGCTCGGACCGGGCCGGGGCTCCCACGGACAGGTGGGTGCCGCCGACATCCCCGCCCGGGCCGCCCCCCCGCACCGGCCGGAGTCGCGGGGCCGCACCTTCTTCATGATGCCGGTCTTCCTCTTGCTGAAGGTGGTGTAGCGCCGCAGCTTGTTGTCGATGAACTCCATCTTGATCTTCACCCGGCCTCGCGTCTTCTTCCCGGGCTTGGCGCCGCTCACGGCCCCGCCGCCCCCGCCGCCGCTGTAGGCGGCCGCCGCCGCCGCTCCCGCCGCGGGCCCCGCCGCCGCTGCCGCCGCCTCGGCCAGGCCACGCTTCACGCCGCGCCGCTCGCCGCTCAGCTCCTCCTCCTCGGCCGACTCCGAGTCGCCCTCGCTGCCGCTGTACAGCGCCTCCCGCTTCAGGCGGCCCCCGGGCGCCCCCGCCGCCGCCCCGCCGCCGTTCGTCCCACGCGGCACCGGCGACCGGCCCAGCCCCGAGCCGCAGGCCAGCGCGGCGGCGGCGCCGTTCCCGGCCCCGGCCTGGCTCGGCAACATCGCGGCGGCGAGCGCGGGTCGGGTCGGGCCGGGTCAGGCCGGGCCCGCCATGTCCCCGCCGCGCTCCGCGCTCACGGCCCCGCTCCGCCGCCGCCCCCGCCGCGCCGCGCCGCCCCCATATAAAGCGATACAATGTTGCCTTTTATGGCGAAGGCGCTCCTTATATGGGGCGAGACGGCGCCCCGTCGGGAGGCGCCACCCCATTGGCTGGCGGCCGCCGAGCGCCGGCGCCCATTGGCCGCCGGTTGGCGTTTGATTTGCATATGGTCGGACCGCGCTCGCGTCACGCCCGGGTTGAAACACGCAGGGCGGCTCTTAAAGGGCCAGCGCGGCCGGCGGGGGGCGCGGGGCTCGGCCCGGGGGTGCGGCGGGGCCGGGCGGCCCGGGGGCTGCGGACGGGAGCTGGGAGCCCCCCGCTGCCAGCCCTGCCTCGGCCCCTTCCCACCGCCAGCTCCGGGCACGCGGATCCTCCTAGGGGTCCCTCCGCGCCTGACTCCCAGCGATGCCACCAGCTGTTGCTCCAGTCAACCCCGCACCCCGGCTGTTGTCACAGCCTGCGAGGGACAACGTGCCGTCCATTTGTCTCCGGTGGCTGCAGAGGCACCGAGAGGGCGTGAGGGCCACGTGGGTGCTCAGGGGTGTGCAGGGCACAGGGCTCAAGCGATTATGTCCAACACCCACATTGCTGAAGCACGGGCTGACCACTGCCTGGCAGAATAAAGGTCTCCCATTTAACAGGATGGAGATCTTTCTGCTGCTGCCCTCAAACCCACAGGGAGTGAGGCTGTGGTTCTAAGCCACCGCCGTCCAGGGTGCGACAGAGCACCTGTACAGGTGGCTCAGACCCTGGCTCATGGCCAGGCTCTGCACATCAGGCTGCTCCAAGCCCTTGGTACAGGTCACACCCTCCGTGCAGGTGTGACCCCAGACCTCCCCGGCACAGAGACAGCCCGCACAGGACAGCTGTGTGCAAGGCACGGTGCTCCTGCAGCTGCAAAGGTGCAGGAGGGACAGCGCAGACCCAGAGCTCAAAGCTGCGAGGAGAGACAGAAAAATCCTAGTTGAGAAAAAGGAGTCTCACACACCCTGTCTTACAAACAGGAGCTGCAGCCCAGGGCAAGACCTCACCTCTGGCAGCAGCAGTCCTGCCCCAGACCCATTTTGCCTCCTGGGCACCCCATGGAGGGTTCTGCAGCTCGCAGAAGCCCTTTCCATATCTGCCTCATCACTCAAGAGGACACGCACGCTCACCACCAGCCCTCACAGCTGTCCCCCACAGCCCAGGGCCAACCTCCTACAGAGCAAGGGAGTAACTGCAAACCCCAACACCCCCCTCACTGCCACCACCGCCTCCCCCTCCTCCCGCCAGCCATGCTCCTCCAGTGAGCACACATGCCATTTATAGCTCCCAGCAGGGCTGCTGGAACTCACATGCCTCCCATCACATGCCCTGGCCACCCTCCCTACAAGCTGGGCACAAACTACACCTGGCACAGGTGAGACCGAAGCCTCGCCATGTCCTGCCAGGCTGAGTTAGGGTCAGCAGGACCCTCTGCATGGCTGGAGGCACCAATTAGGTTGGGAACCATGAACACATGGATCTGATAGCCAGAGCCAGGGAGGTCTATCTGCTTAGCACAAGTGTGCAGTCCCTGCAGGTAGCAGGCTTTGGGTTTATCCTGCTCATGGGACAGCTGCGTACTCCTTTCCTCCTTCTCTTCCCCAAGCTGCAAGAGTGTCTACACAGGCAAGAGGTGAGACCTTGTTCTGGGCTGCCTCATCCCTTCTGCTGCCGTCCTTTCCTCCCCAAGCCTCATCCTGTGGATGCTTTCCAAGATGCATCCTGCTTGTGCTCTGAACAGCCCCAGAGTGTTAGCCTGCCCCAGCTTCCGGGGATGCCAGTGTCTCACCAAGGCAGTCAGACCCACACTGGAGAGCCAAGCCCTGTCCCCAAGCCACCATCTCCCATGGGACACAAGTCACCAGCAGGTCCTTCCTTAACCAAACCAGCAGCCACTGGACAACTGAAAGCAGCTTAAAGCAAATTTTCAGCCTTGAAGGATTTTCTCATTTACAACCTGCACATAATAAAATTCCCAATTATAGCCCTGTTCTCAAATAGTTTTAGGGCACAGCACTTGGCACTACACCTTAAAAGCCTCTTACCTGATTTCTCCCAAAGTTCCTTCCAGATGAGCTGCCTGACATCTCCACTGGAGCATGGACCATGCTGCCAGCGTGACTCCAGACTTCCATATCTCCTTTTCAATCCTCCTCTAGGCCATTGCAACATGTGCTTCTTCACTCTTTTCCAGCTCTTTATCCATATTGCAGCTGGGTGCTGAGGCTGTGATAGTTTCCATCCTGTTCCTGGTCTTCCTACTATTGATACTCCAGCTGCTTTTTCTGACTGCTGCTGAATAGTTAGCTGCTCTTTTTATAACAGCCAGATCTCCTCTATGAGCACCAACAACTAGAACAGAGACACTGCTGCACACACAAAACTAGGTTATGGCCTTTCTCAATGTGCTTTTTTTTTGGTCCACAGACAAGTGCAGGAACCCCGGAGGGGGTGACCACATGTCCTCATGGACAGGTATAAACCCACAGTACCTGAGCAGAGCAGTGAAAGGTGGTGGAATCAGGAACCATCCACAGAGCAAGCCATGGACTAAATCCAGCATCCACTTGGTTGTGAGCCAAAATCGTGACTGCATAATAAGGCTACCATTTATACCTAGAGACAAGGCTAGAGGCAAAGCCAAAACAGAACACCTACAAGCTTGCTTAAAACAAACCCGAAAGGACAGGCTTGAGCTTAAATGCAGCTGAAGAGTGTGGGGAAGTCCCATGTGAGGCTGCTTAGGACAATCAAGGCCCATTAGTTTTCACACAAGTGCCTGGCACAGCTGCAGGAGCGCCACAGGGCAGCAGAGGAAATCAAGTAAAACTAAAAGCCCTTCCTCAAGCTGCACAGATCTGTGCACACATGGACCACAGGTGCTCAAAGGATGCAGGGGGAATTTGGGTAACTTTAGGGCAAGACAAAACATCAGGGACTGCTGGAAATGCCTGCTTTGGAGGTCTTATGCTTTAGGGTGTTGTTAGATGGGACTAACCTGCTTGCTGCTCTATTACGCTGTTCACTAAATGTGCAATTTTGGTCACAGCTGGTGGCTCTCTAGGTGGACCTGTTCTCTGATGGAGCCATGAGGTTCTTTCTGGCCCTGGATACCACACATGGTCTTCTGTAAGGTGTTCCTTCAGTTTGGGCTGAGGCAACTGGATCCCACCTCTGTCAATTGCCCAAGTGCTCTCATTCTTCTGCAGGGACTCCAATTCCCTGCCCTGCTCCACCACCTTTAGCTGGGACTGTATTTGCTCAGCTTGCTGTTTCCAATTACTTTGGCCAATATCTGTCCACTCCCCAGCAATACAGAACTTTTTCATGACATCACTCCCAAAAATACACAATCCCAGCCCCCACCATTCTGTACTCTTTGGGTCTGGAGTTTGCCCTAGCTTTGGTAACTTTCCATTTTTCCCTGCAGTCACCAGGTCCTGACTGCATGGCAAAGAGGCAGTGGAGCCTCCAGGATGGAGGATCTCCCATTACATGAGATGCCTTCATGCATACAGCTGGCAGAACAAGGGTGGTACCCCCAAAATCCTTGTCATCTCTGGTCTTCAGCCATGGCAGCGCTGAGATTCTGCTTGGCCAGGCCACCACATGTGGCTTGGCTGCAGGAATCAGCCCAGAGAGTACAGCATTCCTGCCTGAAGGGAAGGACAGCAGAGAGGAAAAGTCCACATGAATGGAATGGATGTGAGAAGTGGAACAAAAGGACATCAAACAATGGCAAATGCACAAGACAAGCCACTTGCAAGTTGGAGAGCACATAAGTAGCAGTGCCACAACACTCAGATGCTTCAGAAGGCTTGCACACACACTAGGAGGGACAGGAGGCTGCAAGGGCAGAAGGAAAGGCACATCCTGCCCCTTCTGCCCCTAACAGATCTGCCCAGCATGCACAGTGCCACCAGTCCCACACTGTGGCCAGGCTCTCTGGCCATGGAGGCAGCCAGGGGTCAGGGTGGCAGCCACCTGCTGCCAAACCTACTATGCCAGATCCAGTGAACTAGACCCTCTAGAGAGGGGCCCAACACCCAGCCCCTGCCACAGCTCAGCTTGCCAAGAGACCTTGGCTTAGGGGAAAGTCCATAGCTCCCACCTGCAAGACACGCAAGTGTTGGAAAAGGAACAAATACCTTTGATAACTGGCAGAGCAACTGCCAGCAAATTCGGTGCCAGCAAACTTGCTTGCACACAGATTTCAAGCCTGGACCAAATCTGAGCTCAGAGCAAGCTAGCATATTCCAAGAAATGAGCACCTTTTCCCCTCCAGCATCTCCATAACCTCTTTGAGTTAGCAGAGATGGGAAGAGGATCTCGGATATTTCTGGTCCATGCCTGATTAAAGCAGAGCCAAATGCAGTGGGTAGTTCAGGATTTCTCTGGTCCAGGATTGGGTCTCTGATGATGATGATGGAGATGCCACAGCTTCTCTAGGACTCAGACCTTTTTAACCCTTGAGAGGAAGCATTTCCCCCAACACCCAGTATGAATGCCCCTTGTGCAGCTTATGCCCAGTTCAGCCCCATCAGACCTTCTGTAAAAGCTCAGATCTGTCTCTATAACCCCCAACACATGGCTGTGCAGCCAGGTGAAACTGCTGGTCCCAGTGCCTCACTCTGGCTCCAAGGGACAAGCCCATGCTGGCTTGGCTCATTCATGCCCTGGGGACTGGGGCTTCTTGTACGTCATGTGCACACCTTTCCTCTCCCAAGAAGAGACTGCCAGGACCCTGCCACTGTTCTGGGCCATTAGCACAGAGGAGAGGGCTGCAGTGACAGCAGGGTATCTATCCCCCAGTGCCCCAACCAGGCCAGCAACCTGCAAGAAGCAGCAGCTGAAATCTCCTGTCCAAAACCACAACCCAGTGTGGGCTGTGCAGCTGCCCCAGGCCACAGAGGTGGGTACAAAAACCCAATCAGTACCTGAAGTGGGGGCAGCCAATCAACATGTCCATGAGTGATGGTTTGCTTGCAGTCTGAGAGGGACATTTTCTTTTGAGACAAGCCTAGAGAGACAGTAAGTGCTGAGGCAAAGTGCTCCCTTCAGGGCACACAGGGCTGGGAACAGCATCTCAGATTCACCTGAGAAAGGGGCAAAGGGGTTAAATACACCAGACAGATACCTGAGGAACCAGCCCCAAACTCTTCCCAGGATCCGTGTGGAGAAAAACCGCTATCTGACAGCAGTATTTTACAAAGACAAAAAAACCAAAAAAAGCGCCTTCTTTATTGAGAGCAGCACATAAAAACCCAACAAAACCCAACCCTTCTTGGCTGCAGTACCCTCCACTCAAGCAAACAAACTAACCCACTCTAGGCTGCATTCCAGTAACAGAAATACTATGGTAGGGAGGAGTCAGCGCTCTGGAAGAGGGAGACAGGGGGCTCTGCCCAGAGTCTTAAGTACAAAAAAAGGCACAGGGTAACTGGGAAAGGTAGTGAGCTCCTTCATATGCCAGGCACTTTGTGCTCCTGTTGGCTGGCCTGTCCCCAGGGAAGGGGCAGGCAGGCATGCCTAGCACAGACGGACGGAGAGAGAGCCAGACCAGGCCGGCAGAGATAGATGTGGCGAGCAGGGACGCCTAAGCTCTCGCCGTGGGAGGGGGAGCTGCGCTCCATCCACACCAGCAGCCTGAGGGCACCGGACTGAGCAGGCAGGGGGCAGGAGGCAGCAAGGGCTGTCTTTTGGGACCCAGTGGGGAAGGGGGTGGGGCTGGGGTACACTGGCTTGTGCTTTGAGTCCAGCAGCTGCTGATGCTGAGCTGCTCACTGGCGCACTGGGGTAGGGCTCAGCAAGGGGCTGTGGGAGTGCCAGGGGCTCCCCAGGCATGTACAGACCCCTGTCCACCCCGCCACATCCTTCACCAGCAAGGGCTGGGGTGCTCAGGCTTTGCTGTCAGCTGGGCTGTCCCCAAGGGTGGTGGCAAGCTCACTGAAGGAGGGCCGGTCCTTAGGGCTCGGGGCCCAGCAGCGCTGCATCAGCTTGGCCAGGCGGGAAGGGCAGCCCTCGGGGTGCGGGAGCTTCGTCTTTCCTGACTGCAGACCTGGCACAAAAAGAAAAGTCCAAAGGGCCGTTGGCAAGGGGTGTGATCCTCTCTGGGGGATGCACTGAGGGCAGTAGTTCTCCATGCAGGCTGGGACAGCCTCTCCAGCACTGTCACACAGCCTTGTCTGGCCCCCTTTACCACATGGAAAGCAAATAGGCTACGATTTCAGGGACACCACAAAGTACTCCACATACCTGCTAGGACCTCATCATCTGCCAGTGGAGTGTAGGGCATCTCCCCGTGCGTGAAGACCTCCCACATGAGCACCCCAAAGGACCACACATCCGACTTAGTGGAGAACTCATCTTCCAGCACGGCCTCAGGTGGCATCCAGCGCAGTGGGATCCAGGCCTGGCGGAAATGGTAGTACTCGCTGCGGGCAGGACAGGCAGGCACAGTGAGACTGATGCCATTTGATCCCCTCCCATTCCCCTCTTAGGCTCCCTGACCTGTTGTACACGTCCTTGCTGAGGCTCAAGGATGAGACCTTCACCTGCCGCTGGGCACTGACCAGGCAATTCCTGGCTGCCAAATCCCGGTGCACGAACCTGCCGTTGGAGAGGTGCTCCATGCCCAGGGCCACCTGTGTGCAAAGAGACACCTGACCCCAGAGAGCTGTCAGCACTGGCTGCCCTCCCTGGGGTCCCCAGCCCCACAGGGGCTTCCAAAGCTGCATGGTCACCTTATGTTTGGTAGTGAGTGGTTGTGGCTTCAGAGACTCATCTTTGCTCTTGGAGATTCTCAAAAACTGCTTCAGGTCCCCCTGGGAGACAGACAGCAATTCAGAGTCAGCACCTCTACACATTGACAGGTTTCACTGGTCCCTGCAGTGCATGGACACAGCAAGCCCACAAATCCCCATCTCCTGAACCACTGCTCCTGCCTGTCTTCCTAGCCCCTGCCTTGTAGGGCAAGCCAGTACGTTGTTTCTGGGCCCCAACTGGCTAAGATTAGTGCAAGCAGGCCTAAAATCTCCAGGTTTTTCATGCCCCAAATTTATTCCTCTCCTACAAACTGCAGACTCCTCACAGCCCTAAGAACTCACAGCCATTCTGCACCACAGAGTCCCACAACTTAACTTATATAGCTGAGTCCAGGACATAAAACAGAAATCAGGAGGATGTAGAGGACAAAGTCACTTCCAAGTCTTGCAGGAGACTCCTCCAGAGGCTGGGAACAGCAGTAAGCTCAGCCTGGTCTCCTTACACCTTGACTGCCCGTTGTTACACTTGCAGGCCCCACACCCTCTACTGTCATATCCCTGATTTGCTGCTGGCAGGGCCCTTACCAGGTCCACATACTCCAGGACCATGTAGTGTGGCTCTGCCTCACGGCACAGCCCCAGCAGCCGCACCACGTTGGCGTGGTTCAGTTTCCCAAACATCTCTGCCTCCCGCCGGAAATCCAGCTGCAGCTGCTCATCCCTTGTTTGCAGGCTCTTCACCAGCACTAGAGCTTCACCCTCAGCATCTTCTGTGCCTTTGGCCTTGGCCAGGAACACTTCACCAAACTCCCCCCTGCCTGAAAGTGCAGAGAAGCACACGGGAAGGCGGAATGCATTAGGACAAGTAGGTGTGCTTGACAGTCCAGGGACTGCAGGGCTCTCTGTGCCCAGCACACCCTGTTTTCTGGCTGGGGCATGCTGGGGTCTCAGCCACAGGTTTCCTGCTGGAGTGGGGAAAAGGCCAGGGTATCCCAACATACCCAGAGTTGTGATTGTCTGCAGGTTGGAACGTGGAAAGTGCATCTTGTCGGTGGCGCTGTGCCGCTTGCTGGCCCCAGAGCTGCTGCCTAGGTTGGTCAAGGCCACCTCTTCCTGAATCTCTGCTGTCATCTGCCCATTCTGCAGCAAAGCACCGCCTGTGAGGGAAGCACAAATAGCTTCAGCATCCTGCCAGGCCACACAGTGGAAGTTATTCTGGGGCTCAGCCCCTCCTGGGGCTCTGACACTCCAAGAACTCCAGTCTGATGTCCAGCCCCAGGCAGCAGAGCAGCCTGGCCTCAGTTTTTGCCCCATCTCTGGCAGCCCAGCAGCCACGCATGAAATCAGATGCTGAGCAATGTCTTTGGTCCCAGAGCCAGCCAGCCCCATCTGGCCTTGTCCATCCCACGCCACTCAGTTATCCCCAAGCAGTGGCTACATCCAAACTACTGTGGACAAAACTCTGCAGGACAGCAGCAGGAGATGGGATGGATGAAGCAGAGATGGAGCAGACAGACACTGCTCACTGTAACCACAATCTCTTGATACCCAAGAGACTCTCAAGTCTATCTGGCATCAGCAGCTGCAGTCTGATGTCCCTGCTCCTTATTCACTTCCCAGCAAGCCTTGGGAATGTCCTTGGAAATGCTGAACCCATAAGACCAAACCTGGACTCTAACTGGTTGGGTTAAAGCAGTGCTAGGAAGCACTGTGCTTGCAATCAGCCCCAGCAAGCTCTCTGCACAGGAACTTCACTAGAAATTTCCCTAGCACAAAAGAAGCCAGACAACAGGAAAAAACATGATTGCCTTGAGAAAGTAGAAAACCCTGCATTTTACAGGCAGCTTGTAGGGAAACAACTGCATAGATGGCAAACCTCGATTGTCAATGTGTTTACGGCTTGGATCCAGCCTGGTAACTAGGAAGTGATACATTCTGCAAGATGAAGGCAGGAGTTGGAATTTAAAGCAGGGAACAACCCCAAGCTAGGATCACTCACACACCTGCAGCATCACTCTGTACTACTCCATTTCAGCTGCCCCTGGAATAAGCACTAGGCAAATAGCTACACAATAGGAAATCACAAAATTAAGACAATCTAGCACAAGGTAACTCCAACAGGAGTCCCACTGCCTGCAGTTTCCATCACAGGCTGTTATATCAGTATGTGTGCATGCCTGCTTACAATGCACGTGTACAAGATAGGTACCAGCACCTACTGAGCAGGCCTGGCCACCATGACAGGGACCATGGCTTTGTCACAGGTAGGACTGTGAGCACTGAGATATGTTGACTTAAGAGCCATTGTATGACAGCTGCCTGCTCTCACATGGTGAAGTAAGATTTTCAAAGATAAAAGAAAAAACCACCACTTATCCTAAAAATTAAAGCTGGATGCTCTTTATACTCTCCCTGCTTTGACACTCATTATCAGCAGAACTGTTTGACCCTGTGCTGTCTGCACTCATGACTAATCGTGTCTCCAGACCACAAGCTCAAAGCCAAGAGGATAACACAAGACAACCACTGCAACTGTGCCAAAAAAATCCTGAAGGTTGCAGAGTGAGTGTGCTGCCACTGAAAGACAGGACCAGCACGCAGCAACAAGAGACACTTTTGAGTGTCTCTTTTGAGGCACTTAGTAACAAAGGGACAGGAGGCTTCATTGATGTATCCAGCAGTCCAGAGGGGAACCAAGTGTAAGGAAGCTGCCTGCTTTGCCTACCTGCCTGCAACACCTGAGCAATCTCCTAGAGAAACAGACACAGCCACTAGAGATACCAGCATAGAAATCAGTCCCCACAGCCAATGAGCCGCGCCAAATGCTATGTCTGTATTCAACACCACCAACAAAAAAACCAGCACAGTCAAGACAGGGATACTGAGAGCAAGCTCTCATTATAGAGGATGTGGCACACCAAGGACATGACCTTGGAAATTCACTGGATGGTTAGGAGAGCACTGATCCATAGGAAATCCATAGCAAAGATCCACTGCAAGTCCATGGAGAGGTTAAATCAGTCTGAACCTTTAGGGCACTGGAAAAGTCAGCTGGTGGTCAGCCAGGGAGTACTTGTAGGTACTAAGACAGGTGCTGAAATACTTTGGGTCACCCAGCTAACAAGGGGCCACATCAAAAAGAGGCAAAGAGACAGATCTTTGAAGACTCTGGCGAATTGAATGACTTCACTAAAGCTGACAGCAAACAAACCACTTCTCCAGAGTGGCTATGGAAGTACTAAAAAGGAATGCAGACATCTGGAAGCTGAGTCTGCTCGTAAGAATGAGGAATAACCTGGCAGCTAAACTGGTTCCAAATGAAGGGAATAAGAAGAGGCAAACTCTAGCAGAAGAGAAATGCAATAAAGATAGGCCAAGATAAAAATCTGAGACCACCTCAGAAATGACTGAAAGAAATTCTTTCCCAGGAAGGGGATGCTGGCCAGAGGCTGATGGCACAGGTGATCTGCCTGTGACTTTTTCACAGAAAGATCTCACAGTGGTGACAAATGCTGAGATGCTCCTGCATTCCTGCTCCTAGGAGGTTCCACACATCCAGACTTCTCTTCTGGAGGTCTGGCTCTGTTCAAACTTTCAAGGAGAAAACCAGGAGCTAAATCCAGCAGTTATGTTTTCCCAGGCCCTCACAGCAACTTGCACATGATTGGGACACAGCTGTGTGCTGGAGAACTGGGAGGGGGAACATCTGCATAAATGGCAAGTATGAATGGGGAAATCCAGGGAACTGGGGACAGCAAACTCAACTGCACCCCACCACTTAGAAGTTCTAACTGGAGAAAACAGAGGGAGTTCAGTGAAACATCTTCCCTTTAGCACCAGGAGCTGCAGAACTCTGATTTGAAGAGGCCAGCAGAGCATGATTTCATTGCAACAGGGATCCTTCCCTCCTCGGTACCTGTGATACCATGAGCAGGGATGCAGGAATGATACATAACTCAGCAGACAGAGATGGCCACAATGTGAGGGTGGGATTCAGATTTCACACTAACTCATTTCTCACCTGACAGCAGGTCTCTGCCACACACCAAAAACCAAGAGACCAAGGGTTAGGAGTCCCTGTTTCCTGGGAGCTCCCTGCCCCTAAGCCCCTCCACCACAGGGACAGAGGGACAGCAGTGACGTCCCCACCCTTGGGCGTACCGGCCTCACCGTTCAGACACTCCATTTCAGGCTCCTCGCCCTCTGGGTGCTTCTTCAGCCTCTTGGCTTTTCTCCTCTTCTTACAGTAGAACATCAGCCCCAGCACAATGATAATGTAGGCAACAGCCGCCCCCACTGAGAGCCCAATGGTCTGGATCATCTTGTAGGGTGTGTGGCCAGGTCCCGCATCCTCCTCTGCTGCTGGCTTGTCTGTGGGGTAGAGAGCATCCAACACGTGGGGGGTGTGGAGGGATTTCCCAAATCCTGCTCAGGAATGTGCTGGAGGGATGTGAAAAGCCCCCAGCACCCTACCCACTGCTGTGGCCACCTCCTCACCCAGCCACAGCATGCTTGGCACATCCCACAGCACACTCTGCTGCATTCCAGTGGGGATGCTGCTGTGACTACTTGGCAGGCACAACTAGGACCAGAAGCAGGGCCTAGAACTGCCAGGGATTCCAGGAGCTCACGTCCCAGCACTGGGCACCTTTCTTACCTACAACGTACAGGAAGGCCTCCCGGTGCTTGATGTTGCAGCTGTTGCCAGCGATGCAGGTGTATTTTCCAGAGTCCTCAGAGGTGACGTCGTAAATCACCAAGGAGCCATTGGGCATGATCTGAATCCTGCTAACCACACACACAGAACACTTGGCAAACACCAGAGGGCAAGGGCAGGCTTGGGGCAGCTGCAGCCCCACCTCCACAGGATGCCTCAGCCCCGTATCCCCACTGCCATCAGCTTCCATTCCAGGCTGTGCAACACTTAAGAACAAATGACTGCAGCTCAATCACAGCTTGGCAGGCTGTGGCAGAAAGGGAAACCCTGGGGCCAGGAGAGTCCAGGTCTTGGCATGTGGAGTCAATTATGTGCCCACCAAGCTGGGAACCCAGGATTGCACCACTAACACCCTCATATTAGGCAAGGAAGAGGGATACTTGGGAATGCCCTACTGTGCCACATGTCGGTTTGGAATGGAGGCTGTACCTGGGCAGGAGCTTGCCGGGATCCAAAATCTTGTCCTTCCCTTTCCACTGGATGTGTGGAACAGGGTCCCCCTCTGCCTGGCACTGGAACATGGCTGTGTGGCCCTGGTACACCGTTGTGGGCTCTGGCTCCAGCTTGAAGGTGACAAAAACTAAAGGCAGAGAAGCCGACAAGAACACTGTCAGCTCCTCGGAATGGTGCTAAGCTCCCGCAAGGGAGCACGGCCAACACAGTGGCACAGTAGCACGTGCCATCTCAGGCTGTGTGTAAAGCACTGACAAACCAGACACTCATGGGACACAGCTCAGGGTCAGGCCAGACATGGTTTTGTCTGCTACCCAGGCAAACTCAGAGCAAGGCCAGCACAGAGGAAAAGCCCCTGCCTGCCCCAGAGCCCTCACCTGCTACCACGAGCTGCACGGTGGCGCGGATCTCGCCCTGCGGCCTGTTGGAGGCGATGCACGTGTAGTTCCCAGAGTCGCTTCTGCTCACCTTGTGGAAGGACAGGATGCCAGCATTGTGGCTGACGTGGGATGGCAGGCTGCTCCCATCTGCAGGACACAAGAGGACAGATGTAGCAGTCATGCACGAAGCACTGAGCCACACTACACTGCTGCTTCACCTGTGCTAGAGGTGGGACATGAAGGTCCTGTGGCCCCAGGTCAGAAGCAAGACTATCAGAACCAAATCCCCCTAACCTGTCTTAGTCCACTGGATGGTGGGTTTCTCCCGGCCTGTGGCTGAGCAGGACACTGTAACCTCCTTATCAAACTCCATGCACTGCAGGGGCTGAGGTGGTGGGGTGAACTTCAGCTTCTCTGCAACAGAGAAATGTTTCAGCTCCCTCCCAGTCATAGGAGACCCTGGAGCTGGAGGTATCCCTCCTGCACCCAGGGGGGAAGGATGTGAGGTGCTGTCAGCATACCCAGCACATGCACCCGCGCGTATCCCTCGATGCTGCCCGCCGGGGTGCTGCTCACACACTTGTACATGGTCCCATCGTACACCTCCACATTGTTGATGCGCAGCGTCCCGTTCTCTGAGATCTCAAACCGTGAGTCCTGCCCAGAGCGGGGCAGAAATGATGCTGTCACCAGTGCTAGGATTGGCTTGTGACACTGCTGACACTCCACATGCCACATCATGCTTCAGATAAACACATCCCTGCTGAGACCCACATGGAGAACTGAGACAAGCTATAGGGACCTTTCTCTTGCCCCTGCCCCAAAAGCACAAGGTAGACTGCCAGCCAAGCGGCAAGAGACAGCCAACTGTGCACCCACACATCAGTAGGATGGAGCTAGTGCCAGAAATATGGCCAGAGTGGGGATGACAGGGAAGCTGGACCTAGGAACAAGGTGAGATACAGCAGCAGCAGAGCAGGTGCCCACCAGAAGTGCCCACGAGGGGCAGGGGCTTGCCTTGTCACCTCACCTCAGAAATGGAGACGCCGTTGCGGTACCAGGTGACCGTGGGTTTCAGGGAGGCCTTGCTGAGGCAGTGCAGGTATCCTGGCTTGCTCTCCTCCAGCTGGCTGTCCTTGGGCATCTCCACCCATTTGGGTACCGCTGGGCACAAAGGCAAGGGGTTACACACAGCCACTGACCACCCCTATGGCCAGCAGCAGAGCAGAACACACAGGTAGTGTGCAACAAACCATGTGGCCCCGAAGCTCAGCCATGAGAGGTGCCTCTCTATCAGTGAGGTGATGAGCCACGTTGCCCAGCTCAACCTAACCCCCTATCCAGCCCCTCTTCTGCTCCCACCCTTTTCAGAAAGTTTCCTACTAGCCACAGTGATGATCAGCTCCTGTTTCTTCTCTCCAGCCTTGTTGGCAGCATGGCATGTGTAGATCCCTGCATCCATCTCAGAGATACTGGTGAAAATGAGCTGCTCTGCCTCTTGGTACACCCTGCCAGCTGTGGGAACTCGTTCCTGGTTTCTCTCCCACCAGACCTGGGGTGTGGGTACGCCTTGTGGGGCAGTGCAGGACACACGATGCCCCTGGTTCGCTGTCAACACCTTCGGGGAGAAGGGTGCCATGTCTTCGATCTCTGAGAGGAACAAGAGACCACAGGGCTCAGAGAGGGCAAGAATGTGTAGCCAGCCCTCCAGCATCATCACTCACAGGAGAGACAGCATTTAAAGGAGAGAGCACACAAACTGTGTTTGCCCTCCTCATCCAGACAGCATGGATGAATCATTGCACGTACTGACCCGCTGCTATATTGTCACATAGCTCCAGAGTGGCACTGGAACTCTGGGACCACTGCCCACCCCGTCACCAGCCCCAGGACCTCACCTGCCAGCCGCAGAGTTGCCTTCAGCACAAGGGTTTTCCCCCTCTGTCCACGTCCAACGCACTTATAGACACCGGTGCTGCGAGCCCTCACCTGAGTGATCAGCAGGGAGCCATTGGCAAACACGGTGGTCCTGGGCATGCAGGGAGAGGAAGGGCTCAGTGGGCTTCTCTGCAGGACATGAGCCACAGCTACAGAGCTGAGATATCCTGTATGAGCCCATGAAACCAAGAGGGTGCCAAGCCAAAGCTCCCCACCACACATAAACCAGGAGATGGTTGGGACACATTCTTCATGGAGGAAATGAGCTCATAGGAGTCTTTTTCATCGTGGTGAGCTGGCTCCCACCAAAAAATGCATCATGGAGCATGAGCCAGTTGAGAGAGAAAACAGAGGCAGAAGGGGCAGGGGACACAAGGTGGCGCCCGGGGATTGCCAGCCGAGGGCATCCTGCATCCAGATGGCACTGCTTGCCTTCCAGAGTCTGGAACACACACATCCCAGCTCTGTCCCAGCTCTGCAGACTGCCCCATGCTTAAGATGTCTGGGGCTCAAAAACACTCCTGGTTTTGAGGAGGAATGCGGAAGTGCAAGAGAGCCATGGCCCCACTGATTGCTGCTCAGATATTGGGGGCTGGGAGGCATTTCCTGGGGATCACCACACGTTAGTACCTGGTACTGAGACACACCCCTGATTGTGAATTGCCCCAAGTGGGTGTCTGGAGCTTGAGCTTCCCTGACTCCATAGAATCACCACTTCTGGGGCTGAGAGACATCCCTAACTGTGGGGCCATCACACATGGGCATCTAGAACTGACAGCCCACAGACTAGTGTGAGGACAAACTGTTTCCTGAGTCCTGTAAATCTGGGTAAATGCCATGCACAAGGACCAAGTCCCTGCTAAACCCAAGCCAGTGAGTAACCAATCCCCACAGCCACTCTGATGCTCTGTGCTTGCCCTCATGTACAGACGAGGTTTGACCTCTCTCTCCTGGGACACAGTGCCCCTCTCCTCCCAGCCCTGCCCACATTACTGGGGTCCCTATTACTTGGATCTGTTGGTGATGGGGTTGTCTTCAAAGAGCCATTCCTGCGTGGGAGGGGGCACCGCTGCGAACTGGCAGTCAAACATGGCCTCTTCGTTCTTGGTCACGATGAGGTCCTGTGGGACGATCACTGCCTGAGGAAAGCTTTCATCTGCAATGGCAGAGACCACAGGAGGGTGAGAGGGACAGAGGGGCCTGTGGTGTACTGACACCAGTGCTCTAGGGAAAGCTCAAAGAAGAGCTGGGTGCAGAGAAGGAGCTGAAGAGCTGAAGGAGGCAAATGTGCCAGCACAGATGGAGTTACAGACTCAGAGCCCAGGACCTGCTCTGGGGAAAACTCCTTCTGCTTCTAGCAGCACCCTGAGCACCCCGGTTCCTAGCAAACAAATCAAAGATGGCACAGGATGGCAAAATTCCCTTGCATCCAATTCCAAACACCCCTTAATATCAACAATTCCTGCCCTCCTTGGGTCTTGCCTCCAAACCAACAGGGCATCTACCCACATGGAACACCTCCAGGGTGCTCCATTAAAGAGAAGACAGCATGAATCTCCTCCAAAAAGACACAAGGGCAAATTAACACCCATGGGCACAGCTGGGGATTTGTCGGGTCAGTCTCTACCCAGAGGCTTTGCACAGAGCGAAGTCCCACCAGCCTGAGGGTTCCCCTGCAGCAGAGGGGAGGCTGTGAGCAGGGCAGGGTAAGAGTTGACACAACTCACCGATGACATTGAGCGTGAAGTTGTTGTGGCTGCAGACGAAGCCAGCGGCGCTGCGGGCGCAGCAGTAGTAGAGCCCGTTGTCGTCGGGGCTGGCGCTCGGCAGGGTTAGCGTCCGCTCCTTGTTGCTGACAGAGTAGGAGCTGTGGCCGTCCGGGAGGGGGCTGCCATCCCGAAACCACTGCCACGTGGGGCTGCAAGGCAGGGGCGAGCGGGTAAGCAGGGGCATGGCACCACCAGGGCTGCCCTGGGAGCAGGTGTGCGGAGGAGACAGCCCAGAGATGGCCCCTTTCCCTGGCTCTCCGTCCCCGCTGCTGGCCCCGACACAGACACGAAGCCATGAGACATGCAGCCAGGTGGACGGGACACGACTGGGAAGCGACGGAGAGTGACTGCAGCACACCAAGCAGCTCAGCAACTGGACTGTGACAGCCCATCCTTACTGTGCTCCTCGCTACGCAGCTCTGTAAGGGGGAAGCCGTTTGCCTTCTCCCACGGCGCTCAGCCACAGGCTCAATCCTGCCTTTCGCGTTCCCTGACTCTACTGAATTCTTGCGGGAGAGAGGAGGGGAGGTGGGGGAGGAGGAGAAAGAAAAAGGTGGCGAGGGAGAGGGAGGGGTATATAGAGAGAGAGAGACCACACAGCCAAGGTGCAGGGGCCCCTGGCAGGGTCCACTCCTCAGGAGGCAACCCTTACCGTGGGTGGCCATCGATGTGACACCGCAGTACCACTGTGGAGGAGGGCTGGATCTCAGCTACGCTGGCCGGCTGCTTCAGAACCACACTGCCTGTCTCAATCCCTGTGGGATCAAAGAACACCAACACAGCTGGCTCTCCAAACCTGTAGAAGCCAGGTGGTGGTTATTGGTGCCTCACTGATAAGTAGAGGAGGCAGCACGGGCACAAGCATGCTTAGAGATACATATGCCCTCAAGCCAGCGTGGAGTAAAGAGACATCTACACTGCAGAAATCCCACTTTGCCTGTTCAGCAGTTCTTTTAGGGTTAAGGTAAGTTCTGAAAGGACCTGCAGCATCCAGGACACACTAACTGCAGTAATGTCCCAGTTTCATATGCACAAATGGGAAAGGCAGCAGGAGAAAGCAACTCTGACAGCCTCAGGGACACCAGAAGACACAAGAGGACAACAGGGCAGGATGGACATGGCAGCTGGAGAGGAATCCTACTTGAGCAGCCCAAGCTGTTCGATCCCTGTGTGACCCACACCAAGTAGCAGACAGCCTGCAAAAACTGTTTCCAGCCTTGGGCCTTCCCAAGGGATCACTTTTCCCCACGCACAGCGGGCAGCACCAGGCTGGGGCATGAGCCTAGCTGCCTTCACCCCACACTCACACTTGATGTTGAAGGAGGCATTGGCCGTGCGCGCCTCCTCCCCCGTGAGCACATTCCTCGCCAGGCACTGGAACACTCCGGCATCTCGGTGCCGATCCACGGCAGCAAACTGGAGGTTGCTGCCTTCCTTGAAGCGCTGCTCCGTGTCCTGAACGGGAAGCCCGTCCTGCAGCCACTCGAACTCCACGTCCGCCGGCTCCTTCACTTCGCAGCGGAGGATGGCGCTGCGGCCGTGCAGGGCGTCCTGCGAGTACGGCTCTTTGGTGAAAAGGATGCTTGCCTGAGTCCCCACAGCTGCAAGACACAAAAGGGAGGGCATGTTTAGAGCAAGGGAAGGAGAAGAATGGATCACGTAAGCATGTGTTGTTCTCCAGGGTCTCCAGACAGCCAGAGCCATGTAAGGAGAAACACAGCTCAAAGCACATCTGTCAAAACTAATTCAGAGTTTTAACAGATCTGTGCTCAGATGCCAGCACGGCTGCTTTAAGGCTGTCTGCAGAAATCACTAAGCTTGTCGCAGCCAAGGAGAGCCCTCTGCTCCCTAGGGCAGAGCTCCCATGACCCTCTACTGAGTGTCACACTTCCTGAACAGAGAGGCATCTTGCAGTGTATGAGCCAGGAGAGCAGTCACCAAAACCCTGGAGAGCAAGCAGCTTCATGGGCAGTTCCAATGTTTCTTTGAGTACTTCTCATCCTGTTTTTTAGGATGCCTTGCATCAAGATTGTCCCTGATCAGAAACAGACTGTTTCTAGGTTTTCCTCAAAGTCCCTCTCCTCGGGACTATGCCTCTGACTCACCTCCACATCCCCAGCAATTACTCAGAGAAACACTGGTGTGGAACAAGGATTATCTGAATGAATAAATACAGCAGCTGGCTGCTGGAACACAGCACAAGAGGATGCAACAGGGACACAACAAATTTATGCTGGTGACTCAGCCCACTCGAAAGCAGAAGCGGAAACAACAAATTTCAGTAGTTGTCCTCGGGGTCTGGTAGTGGCCTGAGGGGCTGGAGGCATCTCTCTACAGAGATGGAAACCCCAAAAAGCCCTCCTGGATACACTAATGCCCACTCAATAGCTCAGGGTTCTGGGGACAGAGCAGCCAGTGCTTCCCTGGCGTGGCTGATGAGGGACCACGCTCGCACATTCCCAAATCTGGCTGCTGCCTACCCACAGCCAGCCGTGCAGGCGCTCTGCTCCGGTTACCAGCTGGAAAAGCAAGGGAAGCAAACAAAAGGCAATTCAGCACATGCCGATGGCTCTTGGACTCTCCTACCAGCACCATGCTCTGAAGGGAAAGGGCTAAGCCAGGCAGATTTTGAGCATCTTAGCATGAAGATGAACAAGAACGTGGTCAAAACAGTGTGCTCCCACCACTGCAAGAAAAACAGCTTCAGAAAGTGGTTGCCTAGACAAATTACATGAGCATTATCCAAGTCCAGCTGAAAGGCAATTCCTCTTTGGACACTCATCCACATCCTCCTACCTGAGGTTTGTACAAAAGCCTGGTGAACGAATAAAATTTGACAACACATCTCAGTCAGATAAGGATAAGGAATTATTTTCCAAAACAGATGTTTTGAAGACCACCAAATTCCAGAAAGCTACAAGAGTCCTTCTTATGCTGGAACGCCTTTGGAGCCTGCTACACAGCGCAGGGGCCAAGGCAATGCTGCTCATGGGCACCCTGATGTCAGCCACACATTTCCTGCAGGGTTGTCTGAGCTCCCTCACAGCAGCAGCAAGGCACACACACCGCACTCCTACAGGGTTTCATACCTGCCCCAAACAAATCAGCCAGCAACAGGGGCTGGATTCTGCAGTGACTCTCCTGTCACTGAATTCCCGACTGAATTTCCTCTGATTCCAGAGCTGTAAACTCTGAATTTGGCTGTCCTGACTTCTACAGCAGAACAGCATCCTTCATGCATTTCTCTGGAACCTGTTGATGGTTCCGTTTTCCTGGGTCTCATACTCAGCCAAGTCCCATCAACATACTGTGCTCCAAGGGTCAGCATGTCCAGTGAAGTTTCCACGACCAGCTCCCATGCACCTCCCCTAAACGTAGGGACTATTCATCAGTCTGTGATAGCTGTCTCATGCACCCGAAATGAACATATGCCTCAAGGTGATACAACGTGCAGGAACACGTGTCACATCAGATCTGTCTCATCCAGAGCACTCAGCAAGGCAGCAACCACCCAACCTCACTCAAAATACAGCCCTGTGTTCAATAGCCTAAAAGCTCCAGAACATCAGGAGCTGAGCTTAGCCAGAACAGGCTGCTGGGTCAGACAGGCAGGAGGAAAGGGGAACAGAGCAGTCAAACCCACTCAGGTTTGAACCTGCAGGACCCAGGTCTGTTATTTTCCCCAGACAGGGCAACAGGTCCATCAAACCATACCTGTATGGTACAAAGCGAAGTGGCGAAGTACACAAAGCTCGTGCAGTAGAGGGATTTGTTCTGCTCTTGGAGTGTCAGCCTACTGGTCATGCTAGTGCTGGAGTTTGTGATGAGACCTCTCTCGGAAGGTGCAGATCATTAGGGTATTAAGATTTTTTATTTTAAATTACATGCACTTGTAGCATTGAATCACTGGCATTACCAAGGTAACACCAAAGAGCAATAGAGATGCTTTTACCCCATGACTGACAGCACAATTGAGTGGACTCAGCACTGATCATCTGAGAGCTTGAGCTGCCTCATCAGATGCATCCTGCTGCTTCAGCATTCTCCATGTCCAGGCCAGAAGACATGGCTCTATGGACAGAGGACATGATGGTGGCTTGGCACAAGTCCCACATGGGAAGCAGGGATTTTACCAGGTGTCAGGAAACACTGAGATCCAGCACCCTGGTGAAACAGGGGGAACTATTTATGTTGTTGTTTTCCATGCTGGGGAAATGGACACAACCATTTCAGCTCAAGCAAGACCCCTGTGATGAACTCCTCATGAGCCCAAGTGTCAAGGCAAACTGGGACAAATAAATGTTAAAGTGCAGCAAGAGACATGAACTTGTGTTTTGTTTTGACAGTAGCACCCAAAGTACCACTGGTGAACTGGCTTCACACACTGGAAACCATTGTCCCAACCTTGTATCACATTTGGGCTGCGAGGAAAGACCAAGAGAAGCTAGATGTGGTCCAGACAGTTTTAGGGTGGAAGACAGCAGAAGCCCTGAGTTGGACACAGCTTTTCACAGTACTTCAATCCAGAGCTCTTGGGCCCAGCATTCCGAGATGGGAGCTGCTGCACTTGCCTGGAACAGTTGTACAAGCCTGGCCAAGGAAAAGGCTGCAGTCAGCAGGGTCCATGCATCCCCCCTCCACCTCCTGGGCTTTTGGGACAGAGGTTCAAGGAAGCTGTCTAAGGAGAGGGCTACTGTGTGGCATGCCATTATGGCATGGGTAAAACCTGTACAAAGCCAACAATCTCCACCTGTGCTGAATAAAGAAGAAAATTACTTTATTTGTAGCACTCAGCAGCTAGAAAACCTCCCAGCTCTCCTCTGTGGCAGAGCCATGGCCATGTGTGGCTCAGCCACTGGAGGCTACCCCAGAGAGCAGAGGCAACCCCAGCTTAGACTGGACACCTTCCCAACAGCTTCTGCTGTGGTTTCATGAGCTCATCTGGGCTGGGACACATTGCTGGGAGCTGCTGAACGAAGCAAAACCATTCCCATAGTGAGAATCACCTCAAAAACTATCCAGCAACACCACATCAGCCTTGGAAAGAGCCAGGGCAGAGCTCTCCCCCAGCAACACAGCTGGGCCAGCAACAGACCTGCAAAGCCAACACCAGCTTGGAGCAGTCTCAAATGTGTTTGCTGGCAAACACCCGGCCTCTGCACATGCAGGTGACACAAGCCACCCCTGGCCGGGAGAAAAAGAAACCCTCTACACGTTTCTGGCCTTAAGCTGTCTCAACTGTGGCTACGGAAGCTTTTCAGGAAAGCTTCAGCCAGATTAGATTAAAAAAATGTTTGAAATACAGAACACTTGAAAACACCCATTGGTGTGCTACCCAAAGGACACTTAATTGAAATGCAAAACCCTCATGCTGAGGTAATAGATAAAGGTGAAGTGAATTGTGTAGGGAGGTTGAACTGGTACCTACAGGTCCTCAGGGTATCATTCCCACACACCACAAAGCAAATAATATGTAGGGAGGGGACATGGACTAGTAGGATTCATGAGGATAGAGAGAAGAGCAGGCTCAGATCCCATCCAGGCTCTGAGATCATCCTTCTGGCAAAGATCTGAATACAGGAACACAGCATCCTTCAGGCAGTGGCACCCTCCACTCAGAACTAAATTCATTATTTTAAGGATGCAAATAGCAGCTTCCCAGGAAAAGCAGCGATACTAACATAATCTGCATTACCAGTCCTAGTTTCTAACAAGTGTATCTCAATTCACCTTTTTGTCTTGGGATGTCCCCAGGACTCAGACACTGCTGGACTCCAGCCTAAGCACATGCCGAGCATTTCAGGGTGACAAATAAAAGCCACATCCAGGACAGACTTCTGAGCAACCCTATGCTGTCTGTAGCTCTGCAGAGTAAGTTTTCAATCCTATGGTATAGCCAGGAAGCAAAGGACTCTCCATACCTCTGGTAAAGGAGTCCTAGCCCCATGCTACCCACCCCCCTTGAAGGCTGCCACAGCATAAATGCAGTGAAGTGGCAGCAGACTCAGCTCTGACTGGGAATGTCTTTGGGATCATCCTCCCAAGCTAGAAGAGTGAGCTACATCAGTGTCCCTTCCTTCATCAGCCAGAGCTGTAAGAAAACACACCAAAAGATTAATAAGGATTTGGGGGAGCCATGGCAGAACTGGGGCTAGCATAGGGAAACTGGGGCTGAAATTTTGGGGGATCTCACACCCTTTTTCCACCTGAGAAGCACCAGGTTTGGTATACCCTAAACAGAGAGACATCGTAGGGCTCTGGGGGAAGGAGCTGGTAGTGAATTGCCCAACCCTCTATCTCAATGCTTACCCTCTGAGGCTGGACACTGTCCTCCCAGTCTGTGCCACCAACATAGCTGGGCAACAGGCTCCAATCTCACAGTCTGCAGACCTTCATGGGATGCTGGGCTTTTGATGAAAACCAGAAATTGTGTGGGGTGGCAGGTCTTATCCATGGGAGACCAGCTTTCCCAAAGGCTGTGTTTAGGGCTGCAGCCAACAAGAGGGTGTGGCACAGCCGGAGCATACCTGGCAGTGAAGGCACACCACGAGAGGCCTGAGAGCACCAGGGATGCTGCCTGATGAGTCCCTGCCATGGCACCAAGCCCAAACCCTCATAGTCATCTTCCAGGCTGCAAGGATGTGTTGCAACACTACAAGCCAGCCTCAACCCAAGCTGGGTTTTCCATCCACTGCTTTAAAGCCTCAGTGCCAGCTCCATAGGCTCACCTAGGGACACTCCAGTGGCCCAACACCATCTGGGTACTGCAGAGCAAGCTGGGGAGACCAGGCAGCACATCTCCTCTCCTGCTCAACAGGCCAGGCTGCCTACATCTTGAAACAATCTGAAAATCATGGTCTCCTTGCCTAACAACATTGCTTGGGAATGCAGCCTCAACCACAAAGCCTTCAGCTGCTGCACAGCCTCAGATTCCTGCTGAGTCCACAGTCACCTCTCTCACCTACAGTCCTGCTGGGGAAGCAACAGGCAAGACAGCTGGAAGCACAATGGACACTCCACATTCCCGGCCCTGTGGGAGATCCGTACTTCCATCGACCCCAAACTGCCCGCATCCACACACCCAGAGTGCAGCTCCTGGACACCAGCTCCTCCAAATTAACAGAGCTTGTACAAAGGACAGAAAGGGAAAAGGAAAGAATCCAGTTCATTTCGTACCTAAAAGTTTACCAATCTCAGAGACACCACAGGATATGAGTAATCCCAAAGCTGCTTGCAACAAAACTAAAGGAACTAAAAGCATGGGAATGGGATTCAGGAGAGGGCTTTGTGCAAGTATTAGGTTTCCTGGTTTGGAAATTAAGTCCAGCCTTGTGGTGCTTTCCACAGCTTGTAGCCCAGCCCCACTCTCCAGCCAGGCCCCAGGAGCATTATTCTGCAGACTTGCTTCCAGAAGCACTTCAGCAAAATTCACCCTGGGTCAGCTCAGCCAGATGTGGAAACCAATTCCTTTAATGCTCTGCACCTGGAACAGCAGTTTAGAGGATCTGCAATTCATCTCCAGTGCCCAGGACAGCAAAGCCCAGAGCACCCAAACTGCATCTATCCTTTCTCCCCAAAAGGGAAACATCCTCTTCCTCTTCTTCCCTGCCAGCAGGAGACCTCAGACCTACTCCAGCTTCTGAAGGGACAATCTGGCTTAGAGGAAACAAAAGACCCAGAAGGTCCAGGATGTGATAGAAGCAGCCAGGTGCAAAAACTGGCCCAGCCAGCTGTTCTGGCAGAGGACAAGACTGGCCAGCATCTGTTTGGCCTCTGAAAGCAGAGCGGACCTCACATGCTCCCATGCCAGAGCAAGGCGCTCACAGCTGTCCCAGCTCCACCATGGAGCCAGCTCTTCCTGGGGCTGCACAATAAACATGCAAGTCTCAGACCTGAGATGGGAGCTGAGTGTATTTACACCACCAGCTCAGCACTGAAGGAGGCAGAGAGCTTTGTAACACACTGCTAAACATTGTTCTCTGCCCATGTTCATTCATAGTTAGCAAAGATTCTGTGTTCCCTGGGAAGGCACTACTGCGGCACACAGAGGGGAAGGCTGCTCCCCCTGGATCCCCAAACCTGCAGGGCCCTTTGCAGCACCCCAGGAGTACAGCATTTCACTTAGGGAAGGCCCTGGGCACCTTCCTGCGAACACACAATGCACTTTCCTGCAGAATGGAATCCAGGGATACAGCTGGGAGAGAGCAAGCTGACCTGGCCAGAGATGCCCTAGTCCCCACCACTAACCCAAGGTGAACAGAAGTAGCCTAAATCTATCCCCAGGCTGCAGCACTTCAGATTCAGACTGAAAGACCAGGATTAAGAGACCCTTTCACCACTTTTTTACTCAGCTACCAACTCTGGATGCGTCAGCTAATTAACAAACCTCAGCAAAGCAAGGTGGCAGGGACAGCTTTTAGTTCCCTTGGAATCCATTCCCAATACATGACTACCTCACCATATCCACACTGTGACCTTTATGCTTCTGCCCCTGCCACTGCTCAGACCACTGAAGAAACAAAGCCTCTGCAATTTGTCCTGCAGCAATACAGGCTATTGCTCTGTGATGAGAAACCACTATGGAAAAGGATTTGGATGAGCTAATGCACTCACTCATATTGCAGTGCCACACTCGCCCCCAGCTCTGCAAACCTGTACCAAGGCAAAACAGACACAGGCAGAGCTGCCACTGCATCCCTCAGCAGCATGTTTAACCCCAAGCAAAACCAACAAACCAGAACCACCGCTTAGAGGGTGACTTAGCTCCCTGCAAGCCCAGGGACAGCACTAAGGGCCATGAAAAAGACAGTCCCCAAAGGAAAAGAGCAAAAGAAGCTCACGCTCAGGCCCCATGTCCCAAATACAGCACCTGCTCTCTGAGAGACATTGGGCCACAGCAGAAGTCTAGTGTCAAAGGCAACCACAGGCACATTTTCAGAAAAGACCATGACCTGTGCTCCATCCCAAGGCCACGAACAGCACAGCAGGGATGGAGTTAAGGTTTGGGATCCTGGCCTCTCACAAGTTTCAGTATCACACTCCCAGAAAGTGTTATCAAACTGGTCTCGTCTTTAGGAGTAACTTAAACACCATTGTCTGCAGGCAGCAATTCCTTCAGTTGCCAAGTCCTCAGGAATGGCTCCAGCATTTAGGCTTTGCTTTTAGTCACTCTTGGATCAAAGAGCAGCAAACTCTATGTTCAAGCCCTGGCTTGCTTCCAAAGGCTGGGCAATGAAATCACTGAGCTAGAGCATCCTGAGCTTGCTGGTCCAGAAGACTTGATGAGCCCTCTGTCAGAACAAGGCTCCACTGCCTGCAGGCAGGTTTAACTCCTCACGTGCTGGGTGTGCACTGCTCAGCAGCAGCTCAGCCCATGCAGGCTTGGCAGCACTTCCTACAAGGGAGCAACACTCAAGACACCGAAGTGCTGCTAATGCTCAGGACTGCAACTCTCCCCTGACAGCCTTTTCTCTTCTTCCTGCTGCAGCCAGGCACAGCCCCTCTGCCCAAGGGGCTTGACAGATCTCTCCAGTTCTCCCTCATCCCCATCCAGAATTGTCATTCTAAGCTATTAGCAGCACTTTGCTTGCCTGCAGTGCCTGGGCTCCTTCCAACCCAGCCTTCATTGCAAACAGCCATGACTCCAGAGCAGCAAGCCGGCCCTCTCCAGACCAGAAGAGCCACCAAGAGCAGCTGGCAGTAAAACCACCTACCTGGCCTCCTATCCTGTCCTCTCTGCCACCACTGAATCAGCCAAGCACTTTGTACCTTGATCCCATCTTCTGCTCCCCATCCACTGCAGCCCACAGGACGCAGACTGCCCCAGAGCAAGCAATGCACACCAGCATCTGCTCTTTGTCCCTGAGAGGCTCTCAGTGAGCACAGGGCCCCATACAGACCTCCCATTCATGTCTCCAGCAAGCCATGTGTTTCCTGGCACAGTTCATTATGAGCACGCTCATATAAAAGCGGATTTTTGGCATGCCAGAACAGGGAACAACACATGGGTCAGCTTTTCCTCCCTCCTGGTCACAAACACAGAGCCACAGCAGGCTCACTTGAGCCAGCTGAAGCTGTAGAAGCAAGCAAGGAAAATCATGAATGCCCAGTAACATGAGCAACCCTCCCAGGCCGGCCCCTACAGCCACATAAAGCAGCTGCTGGGAGCATGCCTGCTCCACACACAGCCTCTTCCACTGCTCAGCAGATACCACCGGAACAAGAGCCAAGCCAAACACCCAGAGATATTTGCATCTCCAAATTATTTCCAGCCAGCGTGTTCCTCCATGCGAGAGGTTCCAGTCCAGAAAGCCTCTTAAATGGGTAGAGTTGCAAAAAACCACCAGGCCAGATGGAAACTGTTTGATTCAGGCAAGGAACTCTGAACGCAGCGAGCAGCCCAACATCTGGAAAGTCTTTGGGCACTCATCATACAAGGTTTTTAAAACGACATCTTTTCCCATTCCAGTTAAAGTAAATTCAAGAACTCACTCTGCACCCAGGAAAACAATCATGGGCACAAAGCAGCATTTCTAAGAAATGCTCTGCTAGAGTGGCTTTGGCTTCAGGAGGCAGGAGAAACTGGACCAGTATGACCTAGGAGCTTCAGGTCATACTGGGGTCTGGATGACTGCGAACTTGGAAAAAACATCATCTATCTGTCCCTATGATCGTATCACACACCTGGATCCACCAGCTCTGCTGTGAGTGTGGGTCTGCTCAGATGATCACTGAACCTCTGCCTTTGTGGCAGTTCACTCCAGATTTGCAAGGAACACGATGCCTGCATACCATCACTGAGCTCACTCCAGGTGCCCCACAGCCCCACACCTCTCTCTACTGTTTTCTGTGTGGGGCACAACCAAGCAAATACTGAGAAGCCAATTCTGCCCTTCAAAAAAGCTTCAGAATGGGGCAAAAACCCAAAATACCCCCAGCCCCACAAACAAACAAAACAAAAACAAAAGGGAAAAAAAAGCAGAAACCACTTAAGCACAACTCCCATTAGCCTCCCAAAAAAAAACTGTTCAGAGAGGCTGCAAGCTGGGGGGTATCCCTACCCTTCCAGGCCCAGGATCCCATACATGGGAACAACCAAGCCCAAATTAAAAGAAACCAGAACAATGCCACTGGTGTTTGAACACTGTGGATCAATTGCTGGAGCACACTGGCAGTGCTGCCAGTGATGTGCTGGGGCAGCTGGGCAATGGGAAGAGTTCACTGACACACAGCAGGGCAGCCTTTGCTGCACAGAGCCCCATCCCAAGGCAGGTGGGTACTGCTCACACCTCTGCTACAGGAGAAAAGGCCATTAGAACTGAGAAAAAGGCTCAGCACCAGGACACTGAGCCCAGGAAAGTAGACTCGGCAGCTGCCAGCACGTGTCAGGAGAGCCAGGCCATCCTGGCACTGATCTCACTCACCCACTTCCAACTAGTTTGGGGTTTCCCTGCCTCTGTTCCTCATGAGGCCCTTCCTACTTCCCAAGTCCACACCCTCTGAATCCCAGTCCTCTCCCCAGCCACACGTCCCACAGGCCTGCTTCCTCCAAGACCATCCTAAGCTCAGTTTCCTAACTCTGCCACTGGAGCTCCCCGCCTTCACCTTTATACCAGCAGTGAGCAGAGACCCTGCCTTCCTGTGTGCCCAAAGCCAGGCAGCAACCAAACCAAAGCAGCAGAATGTCATGATACCCTCTGAGGGAAGGGACAGGTGGGTGGGAAATGAAGGAAGAACCAGCTGCTACTCTGGCAATAAACAAAAACAACAAACAGGGGTACTACACTGCAGCCACAGAGCAATGGGAGTATTTCAGGAGATTCCTACTCATTCCCAAGCTAAGCAGGACTGCTGTCAACTAACACCCCCCTGCAGGCTGACCTGTTTTGGTGGGGCAGACACCATCTGCACAGTTTGTCCCCAAGGCTGTGGGATTTGGCAACAGTCTTGATGGAGAATGTGTCTGGGCTGAGCTATGAGCTGAGCCTTGCCCCACAGTTTCTCCCAACATCTCAACACCTTGTTCAAACAGAAAAAAGCTGGAGCAAGAGAGGGAACTCCCCATGGTAGCCAAACTCCTTGGCTCCCTGAAACTGCTGGGGCTGCTGAACCAGAACAACTGGCCTTGGAGCTGCAGGAGTTGCCCATCTGCCCTGGGAGCACACTGACACTGCTCCCAGCCATGCTCTGCTGCACCAGGGCTGCAAGAGCGGGCATGGGCATCTCCAGAGGACACTGCAACAGGAAAAAATGCCATTCTTTTGGGTCACTGTGTGGTCCCAGGCCACCAAGAGAAGTCCAGACACCATTTATGAGCAGCCAGCCCAGAGAACCAGCCCCAAGCCATGAGTGCAGGGCTGCAGCCATGGAGCTGGGAGAGGAACAGGGCAGAGTTAGGACCAGATCACCATTTCTCCTGCCCAAACACTCGGGGCACAGCTGTGTGCTGGCAGCACCACTTGGTCCCTGACCTGTGGAAAAGGAATCTTTGCTGAATCAGTACACCCATACCTGTTTGCTGGGCATCACAGGCAGTGGTGATGGGGACTCCCAGGCCAACACCTGCATAGCAGATAAAGAGAGAGAGGGACAAGTAGGACAGGAGGCCTCAAGCCCAGCTCCAGAAATGGGAATCCTGCTGGCTCAATTAAACCATCTTTAAAGAGGAACCAGCCAAAGGCTCCTGAGCAGACATTGCCAGCTGCACTGCCAAGCCCCAGTGAGAAACAAATGTTTCAAGGGCGACTCAGCACCACTGACTGACTTGTTGCACCCACCGGTCTTGCCAACAAACTCTCCCAGGCTTGCACTGAGCCCTTGAGCAATTCCCTGCTTTCCTCATAAACACCTGATGTTTGCTGCTGGCAGGAGACAGTGATCTGAAGGCTAAGCTCTCTGTCCAGCACAGCAGAGGTACAGAGGTATTGCACTTTTCTCCCACCAAAAGAAACCTGGCAGAAAGATGCCAAGTGGAACCAGGATGAGCCACATGCTTCCAGTGCAGTGGCCTTGAAGGATGATGCTTCTCCCACAATTCAAGCTTGGGCCATGTGAGAATGAAAAATGTCTTTACTAAGCAAAACTCCTGTGGGTAGAGGAGAGCCCAGGCAGTGTTAAACAGGCAGGCAGGTATTGCCAGCTGGGAAGAGCTGTGACACAGCTGGCTCATCCCTCCTTGCCCTGGGGCTGGAGGCAAGGCCCAGTGGCACTGCTGCACCCACAGGGTCAGTGTGGCTCAGAGCTCATCCAGGGCAGCTGGGGCCAGCACCTCCAGGTATCACATCAGCTCTTGCCAATCCATCTTCACATCCTTGCACTCAGGCTGAGGGCCAAAGGCTGACGTTGTTTCTGCCATCCCAAGCCCAGCCAAGAGGGATTCCCCCATAACAGCACTCTGTGTGTGGAGGGAGCTCCTGGCCAGGGCTCCACTTCTTTCCCGTTCCAGCTGAAACACCGTTCCAGATGACGGGAAAAAACAGAAGAAGCTCCATAAAACTGTCTGGCACTTCCCTTCAGCAAACAGGAGCCCCAGCCAGCCACTCCAGAGAATGGAAACACAGGCTGTAAAGACAAAAGGGCGTGGGGGTGGGGGTGGGAAGAGGCCAAGGCAAGGGAAGCAGTGCAGAGAGGAGCAGCATGCACACAAGGCCTGCAAGCAAAGCCAGCTGCTTCAGAGACAGAGCTGTGCTCAGAGCCAGCTCCCCTGCATGCAGCGGTCACCAAGGCTGCACTGGGCATGGGGCACTCCCAGCAAGCCCTCCTTGCCCTGCCAGCACTGTTTGTTGGAGAGCAAAGCTTATTTGCCATTGGAAGTGCTTGAGTGAGCTGCTCTGCGTCCTGTCACCAAACCTGGAGGAAGGAAGAAAACATCTCCAAGTACCACCCAAACCTGTGCTTCCCTTTGCATATGCTTGGACTAAACATCTTGCAAATCCTGCTTGCTCAGGGGGCCAAGTGAGAGGACAGCAGCCCCCAAGGGCACACCAGAAAACTCCACAAACACCCTGAGAGCTACAGAGCAGACCAGCAACTGTAGGAGCAACCAGGGGACAGAAGTTGCAGCCGAAGATTCACATCTACACTGCTGCAAATACCCTCTCTCCATTTTGCTGACAGCTCTATGTTTACACCATCTGTATAGACTTCAAGCCCACCCATAAGCAACTTGCTGGTCCCAAACAGGACTCCACAAGCTGGGGACAAAGGGACAGCTGCACTTCTGAGCCTTGCGTGCAGGGAAACAGACAGGGAGCTTATTTATATCCCAAGCTCTGCTCTAGGATAAATATTTTAAATCTCTCTCCAGGTCATGTCAGTATATTTACAGCTAAGTTTCCCTTAATTATATGCCTGTGGAGACTCAGATGGATTTGCCATGAAGATCCAGCTGGCCAAGCTCTCCAGACAGCTTACAGCTCATGGGAGAAATGGTTCATCCAGTGCCATGGTCTTGAAAAAGACACCACTCTGGCAATTGCTGCAGGGATTCAGCTGTGTACTCCATCCTGCTGCTGCCTCTACACAGCCCACCCACAAGCATGCACCCAGCCACTCTGCCTTCCCAGGAACAAGGAAAAATCATGGAGACTGGGAAATGTCACCATACAACACCCGATCAGGGGCAATCCAACTGCTGGGCTCCCCAGAGAGCACTTGTGGGTCTCACTGGAAGTGAATCTCTGGAGCATCCTACTTCACCACTTGGTTTAGTGAAGGTTTAACCTGCTTACTGTCTTCCTAACAGAAGGAAAGACACTCCAAGGGGAGGCAATTACTTTTCCTAGCAAGCCACCACAGTGCTGCAAAGTAAAAATTGCTGTGAAAAGGCACTGAAGAGACATCTGAAATGGGCCTGACTCCATTACCTGCATTGGTGCTTCTTTCATTTCTATGAGCTCTGCAAGGTTGGGTTTTGACCTCTATCTGCCTCTGAAGCTTGAGGAAGATGGACTGGTTGCCCAGGGCTTCCAGCCGGGCTTATGGGATTTTTGTGCCAATCCTCACGAGTGTTTCAGGAACACTCATTCATGAACCTACCTGCTGTGTTCATCCATTTTCCATCTGTGTGGCACTGGCTTCCTTCTGGTTACAATCAAAAAAAGCGCCATCCACAACTCCCACTCTCTGTCTCCAGCTATGTCCTACAGGTCCGCAGATTTCTCCTGTATCCTTCTCTTTTCGTTGCTAGAAAGCTGAAAATCAGCCTCATTTCACAATCATCACTTACAATTGTGCAGGGAAATGCTGTTGTCCAGGACCTATCTCCTGGGAAAAAACATCACCAGGGAGGCTGGACCTGTAGTATCAGAATCAAAGAGGGCACAGAAAAGAACAGTTCCTTGTTTATTTTCATTAAAGCCATTTATGAATCTATATTAAAAGCCACAAAAATAGGAAAGCAGATGGAGAAGCTAATATTTCTCCTGCTCATGCAATATTAATTAAGAGGTAGCTTCTGTATGAGACATTGCTACATTATCTCAGCTAAAAATGGAAAAAAGTCACTGAGTGGGAAGAATATGCAGCAGGGCACTTTCTGGAATACTTTACAAATCGATAACTAGGTGGAATGTTTGCTACAGATAAATCTAAAGCAAAGCCCCAGTGTCAAAGAAAAGCTCAGTTATAACAGACTCACTGAGACAGAAATTCATACTCAATAGATCTCCTTGAAAAGTAAGTGCTTTTCTCCATTGCAGCAGAAAAGCTGATTTCCAATATATATGGAGAACAAACAGTTCCTCCTGGACAATCACAAAGCCACCAGTGCAAAGAGCACCCAGACATCCTAAGCACCCAAATGCCAAGGAAGCACACAAACAGTGGGAACAGACACTCAATCAGGTCCTGGAGGGCAAGAAGCTGTGCTGAGATACCTGCAGGTGCTTGGCTGCACAGTGTAGCCACTCAGCAACCCAGGTACAATGGATTGCTCCATCAAAGCCATGTCAGGCTTTTGTCTGCAGGAATGCATCTCCAGCCAGAGAGGCAGGCCAAAATCCCAGCAAGGCCACAAACAAAACATGATGGTGAAGGATGTCCAGTATGATAGTTTTTGTTATTCCCTTGCCAAAATGTTAAACATACAGATTAATGCTTTCTACTTCAGGCCACATGGCTTTGAGGCTTTTCTTCTGCTGAGCAGAAGAATCCTTATCCAGAAAGTCTCATGATTTCCACAGACCACCCGAACATCTCAGCAGCTCTGCCCTGACTGCTCATCACCTGCTGTGAACTGGAGGCCTGGCTCAAGGAGACAAAGGCAATCTCAAGATGGCAGGAGGAAGCCACAGCCACACCTGGGAAAACAGCAATGCCCAGAGGCAGGCACTGGAGAGAAACCAAGCAATAGCGTAGTCTGAGAAGGGGGCGTGTGGCATGCCATGGCAGGTCTGGATACAGAAAGAAGAATCAGGAAAAAGTGGAGATAGGAGATACAACTGGAAAGGGAACTTTCTGGCACTTGAGCCAGAAAAAGGCAGCAAGACAGAGACAGGACATGGGCAGGAGGGTCAGTGCTGGCAAGGGCCCAGCAAGTAGCTCCTCCACTTACACACTGGAAGGCTGCAAAAGCACACACACAACATGCAGGGAGAGCCATCAGGAGTTAACCAAAAAGAGGGAAAAAACGTCAGATGTGCTGTCTTTGTCACTCAGCCTTTGCTTGGAATATGGTGGACAAAGAACTGCTTGAACTTACTTGGAGGAAAGAATGATCACTGAACAAGGTCTCACTGCTACAGAAGAAGTCTCAACCCAGGAACTGCCAGGTGCTCAGATGTGTGCCAGGCTCATGCTGTTTACAGCAGGCCATATGGACGGACAGAACAAAGAACATCAAGTAACTCATGGGAAGCTTTTGTTTTGTTTTGTTTTTTTGTCTAAGACAATTTGTACAATTCTTGCAACTGCTGAGACTTTTGGCGCTGGTCCCTCTGCAAAGGCAACTGCATAACTTGACCTCAGCAGCACAAACCCATCTATACTCTCATTAATGGTTAAGGAGAACTGGATGCACTGCCCTTTGTGGCACCAACAAGACTGTCTGGCTTTATTCTCTCTGATCTTGTCTTTGCTAGGAAAAACAAAATCCGTAACTCTTTCCTCCCATTAACACTTCCCACTGACCTAGGCATTGCCAGCCACCTCAACAGAGCCAGCAGCATGGAGCAGCTCCATGCCACAGGAGTGCCAGGCTGCCCTGGCAGAGCCAGGACACACACCAAGGCACACTGCACTGGAGAGCAATAAAGGCACTTGCAAGCTGCAGCTTGCCTTGCCCTTAACCATTTGGACAGCCACTGTATGGTTTGAATCAAAAACTTCCTATGTGCTCCCAAAGAAACCAGTGAGCAAGTGAGGAGGAGAGCGGGGAGGAGAGTGTTTACAGACAGGTCTTAAGCAATACCATGCCTATCTTGTGCCAGCATCACTCACAGAAAAGACAGCCCCCCCAGAGCTTCCCAGAGGCGCACGAGCCTCCCCTCTGCAGCCAGAATGCGGCTTGGCCTCCACATGCCATGGCTCTGGGGACAGACCTGGCTTTCTTCTGGAGCGACGGAGGACAGAGCCAACCTGCTGGTCTGCCCAAATCAACAGCAGTAGGTGCAGTCTTGGCTACTCTTCAGGGTGGCCTGAGCTGCATCAAAGCGTAAAATTCTATTCTGGGACAAATCTATTTCACAATGATATTAGGAGAGGAAAAGTCACAAAGCCTTATATCTTAGGCCTACAAACATCTTGGGCATTAGCACCATGGTCTGAGCACAGCACTCACGGACACTGCTGTCTTACAGTCACCCAGGAGCTGAACACAGGTCAACCAGAGGCTGAAACACAAAGAGACTTGTAATCCTCACTCACTTAAACCCCAGCCCCTTTCTGCACCTGGTCCCAGCAAGACAGCAACCCCACTTCATTGCTTTCTCCCAGCATGCAACATCTTGTTTTCTAGAGAGGGAAGGTTCATGCCCTGAAATCAAATGTGTCACACTACCTTCCAGATAGGAATCTGCTAGTATCAGTTTTCTTCATTCATCATCCGGCACAATGCAACCATCAATCCAAGCCACCCCAACCTCACAGAGGTGCAGACCACCTGACAGTGGGGGATTCAATTCATGCACGCTCAGGGGCCCTGTGCACGCTCCAGTTCACAGATGCCAAAATCCCTGCCTACTCCGTTCAACTCAGAGCCTAATTTGACAAGGAGATGACAGACCATTGGTATCCCACTGGCAAGCACCACCTCACAGGAGGAATCATCATAAAAACCAGTCATGCCTTCTCTCCTGACACACAACCTGTGCACACCCCCTATGCAGGGAGACAGGAGTTCATGAGTGCTCCTCACTGCTCCATCCTGAATTCCCAGCTGGACCTGGATGGTTTTTGCTCTGCACCCCAGCATTCATCTGTTCACCACCAGCAGAAATGTTTTAATTATAACTTGGGCCGTGCCTGGATGGCACTTACTATTTTTAAGGATTAGAATGAATTTTCAAAAGAGGCCCTTGCAGAACAATTTCAGAAGGTCAAAAATCACAGAACAGAGGATGGATTTTTGAAAGCTGATCAAATAAAAAGAGCAGCCCCAGGCAGTAACAGACTGCAAAGAGTATCAAAATAGCACCCACCCATCAACTTCCCCAAACTGCTAAGACAAGCTTGGGAAAAGTCAGAGCTGGGCAGGCACACCAAAGCTCCTCATCCAGTCACACAGACCGGGCTTTCAGAAACCTGCAAACCACTCTGAAGTGCCCCCTTGCCTCCCTCTTTGCTGATCAGACAATGTGTATTAGTTATCTCTCAAAGCAGAGGTAAACAGTCTATTCTATGACCAGAGAGAGACCGCTTCCCTGAAAAAGACAAAGCTTAAGTTAAGACTAGAAGTACTGCGCAGGTCAGCCTTTTAGGCTCAGGAAAAACATTTCTGTATGAAGTTTAAAAAAGAGCTGGCAAGAGTGAGAAACTGAGCCGAAGCAGCAGTCAATGAAAAGCACATGCACTTGCAGACCTGGCTGCCAACACAAATTGATGCTTTGAAACAAAGACCACTTGTGTTTTGGCTTGAAGATCTTCCACAGCTACTCAGCAAGAGCTGCACAGATTCAAAGGAGACACAGGTAAACACAGAACAGTGCTTACTGCCAAGTATTTCCCTGGAACAAAGGAATGATCAGAAATGGAGTCCTTGCCTTGACTGGGTGGCATGGGTTCATCTTCACTGTGCAGCAATGTGCCAAAGAAGGTAGAGGGAATAGGAAACACTGGACAAAACTTATTCAACCTCTATTCAAGCAGCATCTGGATCTAGAGCCTGGACTTGGAAAGTTGCAGCTGCTTACACCGAGTGTGCCTCCAACCTCAAGAGCTTTGCTACAACCAGCCTTCACCCATTTCCAGAAGAGACCCAAAACAACTCTTCTTCCAGTTCTTCACTCCCTGAGACTACAGACACCTGTGTGCCTCCTGCAAAGCAAGATTCTGGTCTAGGTCCCAAACCAACCTATACCCATATAAAGACATGTCTTGCAAGCCTCTTTTCCCTCCTACTGCCTGTACAGTGATATATTCAGAAGGCACAGGAAGAGTGACACAGGAGATGGTCTTCTCCACAAAGATGATCCTTCTTTCAAGTCTGGTCCTTTTTTAGGCACACCAGCTGTCCACTCTAAACCAAATGGCAAAGTCAAGAGCTCCCATTGCAATGCAAAGGTGGATTTGCTAGTCCTGTGTGACTTCAGAGGTGACCTGACACTGCTCCTTCCCCTAACACCCAACAGCAGTGCAGGAAAGCAGCCACTGTGATAGGCAAGGAAAAGGAGAGAGCTGAGAGCTCATCAACACAGCATAGCAGATCCTGACAGGGTCTGGTAGGATGAAGGAGGTGGAAGTGCAGGACTCTGAACAGGCCACATCCTCCAGAAACAAATCCGTGTGCTTGCTTCCATATGCTGTGGCTCAGCAATGCTGGCATTAGGAAGCAAGCAAAAAAGCTTCTGGAAGACTCCAGGGCCCCTCATCTTTCTAGCAACTCCCTCTGAACAACCTCCCTAAAACCAGAGCCCAACGTTTCTGGACTGCTGAAAGCTCTCATGGATATCAAAACCAAGATGTGAACCATGTCCAGAGCCTCCAAACCCTGACAAAGCTCAGGGAATGGCCACCACTCTAGCAGCAGCCACATAAAAAAGCCTGAAAAACTGCAGCATGCCACCCCTTCCTCATCAGGTCTCCCCAAGAGAACAAATCCTTCCGTGTCCAGCAGTGTGATTGCTTCTTTCAGGCAAGGCAGCACACAAGGTATGTTATAAGCACAGCACAGCCTTTAACCCCTCTGTGCAATACAACATCTGCTCTTCTAGCAGACTAAAAGCATTTATAAGTAGCTCTGGGATGCCACTTCCCAGTATCTTCAAGGCAAGGAACAAGTCATGGAATCAGACCACCCACCTCGGCACCTCTGCCATGCTGAAACACACTGCTCCAGGAAACAACATGTTACCAACTGTCCAATTATCATTTATTCATCTCTCTTCCTCCTCCTCTCACAGAGAGTTGATTACTTATAAAGGTAGAAGACACTAGAGTTCCCCTTCTCCCACCTCAGACATTACCAGCCTTCTCCAGCAGGTACTTCCATGCCAAAGGTGGGGCTGCCTCTTTTCCTTACACAGCAAAATCCACTGTGCTGGTTCACAGCCTTTGCAAACCCCATCAAACCCAAAGCTAACACCCTGTGCAACTTAAACCTCATCAAGAGGAATGTTCCTGTGCATCTGCCAAGCATCTCTGTAGCCTTGCCCTCCCCAAAGAGCTGCCTGTCCCAGCCCATGAGACCAACACTTCATGTCAGGAGAATGAGAACTGTTTCTTGGGGTCTGGACAAACAATTGCATGTCCTCCAATCTCAGGGGAATTTCCCTCCAAACACCACAGCAGCAACTGCCTTCACAAAGAGCACGTTTGTACCCAGGTCTGTCCACTTCTAAATAAGCATTTGTTCCAAGCTCCCAAATATCGAGAGCAGTGGAAACACCCACTGCTAATGTGAAATATTTTGCATTCCAGGCCTGAGAGGTATGCTTGAAAACGTTCAGAGAGGAAAGAGTGTTTATTCACTGGGAAGAGGTGTACTAGGTCCTGCTATTTACTTTAGTCCACATGTGCTTGCTGGAAGATAGCTTTGATCTTCGCAACTTAAATAGCAAATGAATTGAAATGAAGACAAGAAAAATATTAGTGTAAAGATCCTCTAGTAAATACCTGTAACCTGGCCTCACAGCCTTCAGATCTTTTTGAAGTGACTTATCACTTGAAGCCAAACTGGCCCTTATGCTCTTGTCCATTGCCTCAAGGCAAAGCTCTAGTCCTTCTATCCCTTTCCGACCTTCTTCCCTCCATTCCCATCGAGCTCCGTGGCCTTTAGAGGAAGTGCAGCCTGCCTTTCCAGGACACACATGCCTTTCTGCTTGGATGCAGCACGAACCAGCCTTTGACCAAACAAGGTGAGACCTACCACTTGAGCAATGAGCAGATGCGAGCTGCCATCCCCTCGCCTCGCTTGTCCAAGAGGGATTCAGCAAACTGGGAGGAAACCCACTCACATCAGCAAGAACATTCATCATCCAGTACCAATTAAACACAGGTGCTTGCTGCAGTTGAAACATCTGCCCATCTGCCTTTTGAAGATGGTCACATCACAGGTCAATTAAGAGCTCAGAACACGTCTTTAAGGGATTTTTAAACACAACAGTTCCCTGACCGCTCCCAGTTCCCAGTGGTTCTGGACCCCACTGTGCAGACAAAGTGCCTATGGCCACAACTATGGAGTTGCCATGCCTTTGAAGCTCCAGCCACTTCGAGGTTCCAGCCTGCCTGGAGCACTTTCTGAGCACAGCCAAGACCCAAGGGGGATCAGATCATTCCTGTTTTCAGAAATTTTCTTCTTTAAGACCAGACCTGCTAGGAAACATGAGAAAAGCACTGCCATGCAGAAACAGCTCAACATAGGACATGGAGGCATTTCCAGAACGAAACAGACCTTTTGGGGTTTTTTTTAATTTTTTTTGCTTTAAAGGAAAGTTGACTCAGCAAATATTTCCTCTGCTAGCATTTCAACCACATGTTCCAGCAGAAGTCAGCACACATCTGGCATGCTGCAGTGCCACTGCCAAAAAGATCACAGCTTTGTTGAACAATAGAAGTGGAGGAAGAAGGACCAGCAGTCCAGGCACCGAGCACTTCTGGAACACAAGCATAGCAAAGGACCTGCATAAAGCCATGGATACTCCACACCTCCCAGGTCTTTCTCCAGTGCTTTTTCCAAACAGCATTCACAGGCAAAGAGAGACAATGCCCTGCAGCCCACAAAAACTTAGCACCAGCCCATAAAACCCAGACATCAAACTGCACATTCTGGCTACACTAATGGCGCCTGAGATTTTTTACAGTGTCTGCAAGCTGGACAGCTGCACATTGCCCCCAGTGCTGTAGGACGTGTTCCTGCTCAGCAAGAGAAACGAGGGGGAGCATACGTGACTGGAGCAGCTCAGAAACTCCAGCATCTGCAGAGTGGCAGGAAAGGCAGCACACAGCCCTCACAAGCAGGCTTGCCCATCATGGCTGCCAGTGGTGGCCTGCTGGCATGCAGGTGAATGCTGTGGCAGGTCCAAAGGGCCCGACGACTTCAAATCAGAGCCCAAGGCAAGCATACACTCCCCCGCCAGACACGGCCTTCCCAGAGGGCTGCCAGGGCGGACGGCAATCACGGTGCTAATCAGCTAAGTAAGTGCTGCTTTTCCTGCTTATCAGCTGTAAATTGGACAATACTTGCCGCCTGGCAGCAGCGCTCAGCCACGGGCTCCTGATACGGACAGGCAGCAGGGCTGTATCTATCGTTCCCTCAGAGGCAGTATTCCACCTAGGTGCTAAACTAACATTGCTCTTGATTTTACAGCAGAAACTGCAAAGCAAACTCTGCAATTGTGCACGGTGAGACAGAAGGGACTGCACACAGCTACTGGCAGGGTTCCTAAGTGAACAAACGAGGTGATGTGGCATGGGGCAGCCGTGGGACCCTTCAAAGGCAGGTTGGAAGACAGCTCACAGCCCCTGTGGCTCTCATGCGCACAGCCAAGACTCAGACAAGGAAAATGGTGCCAGGAGGTCAGGCCTTGCAGCTGGACACAGTGAAAAGCAGCAGGCAGGAATATCAAAGGAGCCGCAGGGCTCGGAACGGGCAGGAAGGGTGGCAGGGGGGCGGGGCAGAGGGCTCATCCAGATGCGCTCAGCGAGGGACAAAAACCTCTCATCGGCCGGGAGAGCAATCTGCACGGGTGGGAACTCACCGCGTGCCGCTGCTTTTCCTCCGGGTTCTGACCTGACCAGAACCCATAGGAAAAGCCACCCGCTGCTCCGCGCAGCCTTCCCGGTGTCAGCCCTGCCCACGGGGCCGGAGGGGCGCGGGTCGGAGCCAAGCCCCGCTCCCGGAGAGCCCTGCTCCGGGGCCGCCTGTTCGCCGTCTCCCAGACAGACAGCAAACGTCTGGCGTATTTGCATCCCTGCGGATTTCGGCACGGTGCTCCCCCTTCGGAGCGGGCGGGCGCGCAGGGCGAGCCGGCGCACGCCGGAGAGGCAGAGCCGGGCGAGGCGTCCCGGCGGCTCCCGCAGCACAGCGGGGCTGCGCGGGGCGGGGGCGCGACCGCCCGGAGGGCGAGCAGATGGGGCCCCACGGAGCCCCCGCTCCGCACCCGATCCGGCAGGACGAGCGGGCCCCATCGCCACCGGGCGCACGGGAAGCCGAGGGAGCGCAGACCACTGGAGGTTCGGTCCCGGACACGGCCGCACCAGCTTCATCCCCAGGGCCGGACCCCCGCCCGCCATCCCAGCGCGGCCAAGCCACGGACTCGAAGGGAGGCGCGGAGCTCCACCGCCCCCGCCCCGCCGCCGGGACCGGGACCCGCATTCCCTGAGCAGGAGAGGCTTGCGGTGGCTGTCCCGGCCCGCACTCACCCAGCACCAGCAGTGCCCGCACCGCCGCCATCCTCCGCACTGCCGCCATCCCCCGCGCCGGTCAGCGTGTCCGCCGGACCCCAGCCATGCCGCCGCCGCCCCGCCCGCCGTCGCCGGGAGGGGTTCCGGAGGAGGGGCGGCCACCGGAAACCGGGCGGGGTCGGGAGGAGTGGGGTCCCGCGGGCAGCGACCGGCTCGGCCCCCCGTGCCTCGGCCGCGGTGCTTCAGGCTCAGGGCTCGCTGGCGCCATCCCCCGCAGAGCCCCGCCAGCACGGAGGGTGGGGAGGGTCGCGCCGGGCTCCTGCGCATCCCCTCAGCTCCAGCCAGCGCCTCCGGGGTACCCCAAGCAGCGGGGAGGCAGCGGAGCTCCCCTCCTACCCAGGCGCTTCTTGTAGCCGGGCTGTTTTTTAAACCGGCGGCAGGAGCTCCCGGTCTGTACCACTGTGAGAGACTCTGTGAAGGCATCGGGGCAGCGAGGAGCTTCGCACCCTGCTACGGGCAAAGGGCTAGACACACATCGCACAGCACTGCACATCCCAATGCACAGCATGCTGCCTGCTCCTTGCTGCTCCTCTGCGGGACCCAAGCTGAGGCATGGCAGCAGGAGCTGGTCTGGCCATCTGCATGGCCCAGATAGAAGCCTCTCTGCCCGAGCCAATGCCTCCGGTGGAACCTGCTGCAGCCCTGCACTACTGGCTCTGGCAGTCGTCACTGTGAACACCAGCCTTCTAGCCGGTTTGTTGAGCCTCCAAAATACTGGTTTTTGTACTGTGTGGAAGACTCAGACATGGCCATCAGACATGGCCCTGAGCACTGCTGGATCCATCACAGAGGATGCTGGAGCCTTAACTGAGCAAAACCTGTGGCACAGGATTGGAGTGGCAGTGTCAGCCCCCACCATTACCTCGTCCTGGGAGACCACACAGCTGCTCCCACACGGCATGTAGCTGTGGAACTTGGTCAGTAACCACAAACCAGTCCCTTCTCATAAGGAAAGCCACCACCTCCTGCCACCAAAAGCTGTTCTGGTTTTGGTTGGGGACCAAGCAGCCTCAGAGGAAGTGGTAGCCTATTCAACACCGTCTAGAAAGGAAGTTTTACTTCCACCTGCAAACTCAGGGCAAGCACAGCAGCTGATAAACTTTAAGAGAAAGTGTGCATGTGCCACACACACTAGCAGACTTTGCTCTCCTGCTGATACTGAGCCACCCGACCCCAGCTTCAGGGAATCGCTTCTCTTTCCCCAAGAGGGAAAATGAGCTAAGCACTACTGATCCAGGTATCCTGACTTCTCTGAGGAGCACTTGCCACATCAGCCCTCAGTGCTGCAGGCTGTCTGTCACTGCATGTCCTGGGTCCACATTGCCTTTAGTGCCACAGAACAAGAACTGCATCACAAGGTAGCCAGGAAAACTGCTCTTGCCGTGATTATCCCGACTCTGCCTCAAGCTCCCCTGTAGAGAACAGTGTATCATGCTCAGACCCCTTTCCCCACAACCACAGGCTGGGTATCCAGGCTCCCCACAGCCAGAGGGCAAGCCAGCCTGAAGGGGACAGTGAGCATCATCTGACCGGAAAAAGAAGTGGCAGAAGCCACCTCTGCTGCTGAGCAGCAAGACCACAGAGCTGGCCAGGCTTCCAGCCATCTCTATCCCCCAGCTGCAGTGTAGGGACAAAGGGTTGGAGCTGGGGTTTGAGCAACAGTGGCAGGCACCATTGGGAACTGCATCCGAAGCAGTTAAAAGTCTCTCTGCACCAAGGCTGTTAAGCACTCCCTGCAGGAGTGCACCAGTTCCTGCAGCCTACCAGCATAACACGCAGTTGCACTTGAATTCTCATCTCCGAAGATCAGGTGCCCACAGGGAGTACAGCCACAGTATCCAACCAGGGAAAAATGAGGCAGATCCAATGGATAAACCACCTTACCTGCAGGGGAGTGTGCCCACAGGTCTTGCAGCAGCTACAGAAGCAGCCTGTGCAGGAATGCAGAGGCTGTGCTTGACTAAACAGGAAGCTGCAACCTGGGCTAATTAGAGCCCTTCTAATTAGCCACAGCTTTGCAGCCTGGAGAATCTCCAGGAAGGAGGCAGCAAGGCTCTTCCCAAGCCAACCCAGCTGTCCCCCATCCCCATCATCAGTGATCTGTAGCTGCAGTGGTTTGAGCTGGGTTATTTACTGTTAGCACTGCAGCTTCCCCCAGGAAAGCACAACAGTCTTCATGGATGTGAAACTCACTAATCAATGCATACACAACACACAGTGCTGCAGCTGCTGCTGCTCTCTAGACCAGCCCCTCTCAGCTCACAGCAGGTCTGCAAAACAGCACCCACAACAGATGGACAAAGGCTGCCAGCGCCTTAGTCTTGGCTGAGGAATGGTGAGTGATAGCCAGGGAAGCACCCAACAGTCCAAAGAGAACCACCCCAGCAGGAAACATGCAGGATTCACAGCTGAATCCAAGCCCTTTTCCCCTTTGAACCCAACTGTCTCTTCAGCAGCATTTCTGTGGTTCTGTTCAGGACAGGAAGCAGGCCAGAGGCCACACTGAGCCCCACATCTTGTACACAGTCATTTGCCAGTCAGACACCATCACCTTGTGACGCTGTCCACCACTAGACCCACTAGCTCCTTGGCACAGCTCTGTAAGCCCAGTGCAGGCCAGGCTAGCACATTGCACAAGCCCACATGGTTACAGCCTTAATGAGACCCCACCACGTGCTTCCCCATCAAGAGCTTGCTCTAGAGGTCGTCCTTGGTGCCAGGTCCTGCCTCAGCTGTGGGGGCAGGTGAAGTGCAGACCAGGATTTCTCCTGGCAGGACCCTTGCAGGGCAGGCTGGAAACCCACCCCACAGTCTCTTGGTGTCTCATTGCATGGGTGAATAGCGGGTCAGGACGTGCTCCATCTCCTTTGGGTCAGAACGGCCATCTACACCAGGCCCAGTCGTGCTCTGGCTTGCTGTGGCGGAGGGGACTCACTCGGCCTGGCAGATGAACCAGATCTCATTGCGGCGCTGAGGGATGCTGGGGTTCTCATAAGAAGCCACAATGTAGGTTTCCCGCAGCACAGTGTCTGTGGAGCCCAAGAGCTCCCAGAAGAGACTAATCTCCCGCAGAATTGTCTCCTCAGTCGTCATCCCATAGAAAACCCTGCAGCAAAGGGAGCAGTGTAAGCGACAAAGCCAGCACATTCCCACAGCTAGAGCTCCCATCCCTCTGCCTAAAAAAACACAGCAGCCAGGCAGGGAATTTGTACATCTCTGCTGAGCTGATAAAACACCTCTGGTGCTGGGGTCACCTGGTTATAACCCGGAGTGGTGCCCTCTCGGTGATGTGGATTTCGGGGTCCATTGGAACAGGGGGATTTTGCTGGAATGCTCCTGGGAGATAATAGGCAGTTAGCACTTCACGCTCTAGCTCGGTCCCCTCCTTGGTCAGATGGATTTCGTTGAGCACTGGCACTGTCATGCCCAGATGGCAACCTGGAGATTAGAGGTAGGCAGGCAGTGAGACGGGTGTGTTAGCAGCAGCAGCAGCCCTCCTCCCCACTCCAGATGGACAGTGGCAAAGCCCTCCCCTCTATGCAGTCTGCCAGCCCCTCCAGCCCCTGCCTGCACACACCTACAGAGTTCTCCTTGCAGATGTAGCGCATGAGCTTCATGAAGCTCATGGAGATGCTCTGCTCATACATGGGCTCCCCCATGGTGACACAGGCCCACTTCCCAGCTGGGTACCGCCGCTCCTCGTAGGCCGCTTCCTCGCACTGAAACAGGCCACAGACAAGCCAAGTGAAAGTTGAGCACACTGACAACACTGCAGCAGCTGGGTGGAAAACCAACACTGACAGGCAAGAAGCAGGGAGACATAAGCCAGTCAAAAGGAGAGCCCTGCTAGGCAGAGCAGGACAAAGAAGGTGATGGGAGCTGGCATCACACACACACCTCGGACAAGGATACTATGAGCACTGGGCAAAGTCCAGCAGAAGTCAGCAAAAGGAAAGGCACAGACAAGAGACAGGGTTCAAGGGGGTCTGGAGACTCCTGGCATGCACAAGGAATGCAGCACATCCTCAGCAAGGACTTCCAGTTCCTCTTCGGTCTCCGTCCAGCCTACTCACAGGGATGCTCCTGATTCCAGGCACTCAAAGGTCTTCAGTAAGGCTGATGTTGTTCTCAAGTGCAGTGCCTTTTCTCTGGAACACTGCTTACACAGAGGATAACAGAAACATCCCTGCCTAGTAGAAGGGAAAATCTGGCAGAAGAGCACTAGCACCCAGAAGAGCTGTGAAGACTGGAATAAAATTCCTCAGATCCTTCCCCCATACCAGGAAGTGACAGGAAGAAAAAGAGACATAAACCCAGCTGTGGAATTTTGTGGCATGGGTCAAAATCTCTACTTCCAACGCAGGATGTCCAGTATTCTAGACAAACCGGACACAGAAGGTGGGCAAGGGAAGTGGGGAAATTGCATCTGGGTATATTCATAGGTCAGCTCATAGCATGTCTGTGACCACAGGTAACCTAAACAGGGACTGGGAAGTTGTAACCACCACCTATCTTCCTACTCTCAGCTTGCTCTTCATCCAGATCAAAGTGATCATGAGGCAAACTCATTCCACAGAGGCTTGCTTGTGTGCATCAGTGGGATGCCAGTAAGAAGAGTGCCCCAAAACACTGTGGACATTCACCCTCTAGCTGGGGCCATGCCTGCTATTGTCCCACCAAGCAAAACAGAGCAGAGGAAGAACATTTTCCAGGCAAGGAAATCCCCAATCCCTCTACTCATAACTCTCATCTGCCATAGCACCTGCATCTGGTTGTGCCACAGCCTAATCCTTATCCTAAGCATCACCACTCAGGATGACACTTGTCCAAATGAAACATGGAAGATGCTTCATGCAGATGCAGTAGCAACAGGTCCCGGCAACATGAGCTGGGTAAATGAGTCCTGACTGAGCTGGGGGCTGAGTGCTGACAGAGCAGAGTGCTGTAGGTAGCATAATAATTCACTTGTTTCCAAGAGGATGAGGGCTTGTAGCACTGGTAGCTCAGGAAAAGCAACCAAATACTACTGATCTGCCTGACCTGGCAAACATGTCCCTAGGAGCCCCAGCTTCAAAGTCCCCTCAGTGCTGATGTCAGGCAGTGGCTCTTCTCACTCAGCCTCACACTCCAAGAATCCTCCTCAGGCACAGATGGGATGCCAACAACAACAACAAAAGATCTCCAGTTCCCACAAAGTCTTGGGGCCCCATTCCTGCCTGGGACTGACACAAAGTCCCTGGGACTCAGAACAAGGAAATAGGGAGTGTGGTGAAGTCCCAGCTCAGAGCTGCAGAAGCCACATGCTCAGACATGTTTTACAGGGTGTGCTGGACCTCAGCCCAGAAGAAATTGGTTAACCATTTCTCATATAGAGAACAACTGACAGATGTCTTCTTGGTAGAAAGCCCAACTAGGCCTGCAGAGACACAAGAACCAGTCTGACAAGCAGTTATTTCTCAAAGCACAGAAGCACCCTTTTGTGCAGGAGATGAAAGTAAGTGTGCAACATAGCCAGCACAAAGAGAAGATCTTCATGCAAAAGATACCATGTTTGGATTGGTGGTTGAGACAAATAACAGCACATGGTCCCGTCTGACAGACAGGGTCTCAGGCCCTGCATTCCCCACAGACACATCTTTATCTTGTGCCAGCTGAAACCTCCAGCTCAACCAGCCAACAGAACCAGCACAAACACAAAGCCAGCAGGACTTCGAGCTATGCAACAAGGTGTTTGGAGAATGGCAGAGAGCAGGCTCTGAACTGCAAGTTCACTTTCTTAGATGTGCCCACCCCAGCAAGAGGATAGGCTGGTGAAGGAGGCAGCTCTAAGTCAGAAGACCAGAGAAAGCAGCACGACTTGTCCAATTTTAAAATAAAGGCCAGGAAGCTGAGCATTGCCATTACTCTACACAGGAGGAGGTGCAGGAGTGGCAGAACACGGCACCGATCCAGAGGCGCCCTCCCGGGCGTGGTGCTACAGGAACCGCGGCGAGGCTGGTGCGCGCATGCCGACACGAGGGAGCCACGGACAGGCTCTTCCTACGGCCCGGGCCGGCAGCAGCACCCGAGACAGCCCGAGCACGGGCGGGCAGCGGGCGAGAAGCGGAGAGGGTCAGGCCTCACCTTCCCGTGCTGCGAGAGGGACACGTACGGCACGGGCTCGCGAGCCTGGCTGTGCCGGACCATCTGGGCGATCGGGCCTGCCATGTCTGCAAGGCAAAGCACACGAGAGACGAGGCTCGCCCCAGCCGCAGCTCACGAGTCTCGGTCCGTGCCATCGCAGCCCCGGCGCTCACCTCGGGGCAGGCTCACTCGGTGCGTGCTGGCCACGGCCTCCCAGTGGGCGAACAGCCGCGCCTCCCCCTCCTGCTCGTCCTCGCTGTCGCCGCCGTCCCCGTCGGCGGCCGCAGGCTCCTCGCCCAGCCGCTCCAGGTCCTCCAGCGTGATCCGCGCCATCGCGTCCGCCGGGAGCGGGACGGGGACCCGGCCCCGGGGCGGCACAGCGCGGCCCCGCGCGGCGGAGAGCGCCCCCTGGCGCTCCGGCGGACCGTGCCGCCGCTGTCCCCCCGGCAGGCGGCGCTCGCCCCTTTCCCCTCCAGCCCCGTCCCCCTCAGACCGAGCCGCGGTCGCTTCTAGGTTCGGTTTTATTTAATAAAATAAAGTACAGCGATCATCTGGCGGGGGACCGGCGTCCCGGGGGCATGGGGCACGCCCGCCGCTGCCCCGGCCCGGGGACAGCCCCCCTCCCCGGGCTGGCGATTCTACCTGGCGAGCGTGTGTGACCGGTACCGAGCATGCGGCTACCAGAGCTGCGGGCCCCGGTGAGCAGCAGAGGAGCATGCGGGCGGGCTGCGGTGCCCGAACTAGCTAGGAAGCCCCGGGGGAGGCCGGGCTGGGCAGGCAGACGGTGGCACGAGAACTGGTGATGGGGAGAACAGAGTAAGGTGGTGTGGGGAGGTGCCGGGCGCTGCCCCGGGCAGCGCGAAGCCAGGGTGCCCAGCAGCGGAGCAGCCAGCTCAGTTGGAGGAGAGCAGGGAGCTGTGGGAGGACAGGTCCATGCTGCTGGCGCTCAGGCCTCTGCTCTCCGCACGGAGGCCTTGGGTGCCCTGGAAAAAATACAGTGCCCGTGAGGTTCCTGCGATCCAGTCCCACGCCCCAAAGCTGCCATCCCGCCTCCTGCAGCCCTTGCAAGCCAGTATGGCCCTGGTGCTGTTGTCACAGTAGCTGCTGCCTTTGCTCCCATTCTATGACTGAGCTTTGTGGGGAAGTGACACCTTCAGATTTGGAGCTCTGACCTCAGACAAGGGGCTTACAAGCTCAGGGGTTCCCAGCACTGCACCTGAGAACCACTACTATGCCCCTCACCCCCTGTGCTGCTGGCCACACAGCCTCCAGCCTCACACACAGTCCTGTACCAGCCCCACCACTCACTCTGTGCTTACCTCAAACGAAGCATCACTAGACTTGTGCAGATAATTTAAGGACGCAGCACGTTTCATGCTATAAGAAAGCAGAGGAGAACAGATGTGATTGTGCTGTGAGTAGTCAGATCCAGACACACAAGGTGGCAGGATCCCCACCTGCCCTGTGTGCAGCACAACCATCACACATACCTCGTGTTCCTGGGCTCCAGGGGACCATTGCCCTGCAGTTTCTTGACCAACATCTCACTGCTCCTCCGTATCACATCCCGGATTTTTCCCAGGGAGCTGCTGCGCTGGAGAGTGCCACTGCCATCCTGGACACAGAGACACAAGCCAGGGTGATGGCTGAGTGGCACTGATCAGGCTCTGGCATGCTGCTGATGAGTGGCTGGAACTGGCTCCAAACATCCTCTTGCCCACTTGGACTGAGGGTTTAGCCCTGGCCCAAAGCAGACTTAACTGCTCACTACATGGCTTCCCTTCACCTGGTTCTCCACAGGACATGATAACCACGGAGTCAGAACCCCTGCCTCTATTGTCTGGCTCATCCAACCTGATACTCCCTCCTGCCCAGTGCAAGCTCAACACCCAGACAGGCTGCTGACTTGGCCCTCAGCACAAATGGCACTGGCATCTGCACAGTCCTGCTCGAACATGACACAGCTCCAGCACCTGCAACAGCTCAAGCAGCAACTACCAAAGAGGTCCCGGTGGCCGGAGAGGCAACAAGCCCTGTTGGGAGTCCCAAGATCAGGGATACTTTTGTATACTTTGTCCTTCAGGCCAGGACAGGCTGCTGGGGCTTCCATTTCAAGGACTCTCTCTTCTCACTTGCTGCTGGCTGGAGACCATCCTCATCCTCCCCCTCCCCTTGCCTTTCTTCACACTCCATCATCATTCCTCTTCTCTCTCCAGCATTCACAGATGCACACCCTGGTCCTGCAGGCTCACTCACATCACACACCACCACTTCACATTGCACACACAGCCTTGTCCCACCTCTAACTCCACCAAGAGACAGTGAGCTCTGAGCCACTGAAGCAATTCAGGCAGCTCCACTGGAGACAGATTAATTTGGCTGCACCAGCACTGTGTTGCCAAGCAGGCACTACTCCTAGGCCCCCAACTTTAGCTGCATGCAGCCCCACCAGCTGCCCCAGGGGTGGCACTTTGCAGGACGTTTTTCATGTCTACCTGCCTTCTCTGAAGACCAAAACCAGCCTGAAATCTTGTTCCCAAGGCTGTTTCCTCCCCCATGCCTCCAGATTTCCCCAGTACCTAGTGAGGCACTCTCAGCCCTTGACAGGCTCTAGTCCACCTCCTGCACTTTGCTCTACCATGCATGCAAGGCACAGTTTGCCAGCATGACACCACACCATGCCACTGTGTCATCATGCCACCAAGCTCTTCCCCTGTGGCCTGGCCTGTTTGTTACATAAGGTTGTGACACCACTGCTATGTGGAATTACTTTTTCTCTGATGGCCTGGTAACAGCAGTCTTCCCTCTCTTGCTTTGAATGACCCCTGGAACACTGGGGCAGAAGAAAAGGATGTAAAGTGACAGCAAAAGCCCTTTTACTCCTTAGGAAGATGTGAAGCACTCCAAATGACCAAAATGCCTTGTGGCTCAGGCTAGCAGCAGCAATTACCTCTGCACTGTCCAAGCAGCTCTGCAGGTAGGCCCATCACCCCCTGCCACCACCATTACAGACTGTGCCTCGTGGGGAAGGCTTTTCCAGCGCTCCTCTGCTCTGATTACTCAAAGCTGATCCAGCCCTAGACTGCTCTCTAACAGCTGATCAGGACTTTTCCTTACCAGCATACCTTTCTCCTGGTATTCATCTCATCCCTTTTTTGATAAAACAAGTGTATTGAACCTCTTCACATTCTCATTGGGATGAGGGTTTTCCATGTTGAAAGCCACGTGTTGCTGCTGCAAAGGGGCCCACTCACAACAAATGCAGAGAGCACCCAAAGCAGCAAAGTAAACAATTCAATTCCTGCACGAGGCATCCTGGGCATCCTATGCCAGGCACAGTTGCTTTTCCCAGGGCACACAAGCCAGGGGTGGAAAAGGGAACACAGCTGGGACACGGGGGCAGGACCATGGTACAAGGGCAGCAGGATCAGGCCAGGAAATGCGCTCTTGTACCAGGGCTGGTGGATGGAGCCACATTTTCCCAGCTGAAGTGATGCAGACTGACTGCAGACCAACACCAGAACCAAATGTTGCTGCATGCTGGGTAAAAATAGTCTCTCTTCTCCCCCCACTCCCTTTTCTGACAGGTTATTTTTAACCCAGAACATTTATGGGTTTGGTTTGCCGCAGAGCCCCCACCCCATTGCACCCACCAGGCTGAGAGCATTCAAAAAAAAAAAAAAAAAAGCAGCTCCACCACTGAGCTCCTCTCCACAGCATGTTCCCACCCTGCCTAATACACGGAGGCAGAGGACTTGGGCAGGATTTGGCAGCACGTAGAGCTCAGCACTGAGGGATACAATGGGGTACTTCTTTGGCTAAACAGAAATGGCTGTTGGGGAAGGTCCAAGCTCAGATGCCCCAAGGCAGCCCTGCCACAGAAGGTTACAGAGCTGAGGTTAGCAGAAACTCCAATTTGGAGGACAGGAAAAAGCAGCTGGGTCCTTCAACTCCAATGCTCAGCCTGGGAGGGGTGCCCTGGGGGCAGCACATACCCCTGTACACACACAGACAGACACCGAGCACCCCCAGACCTGCTCCAGCAGCACTTGCACCCACCACCCCAGGGCTGACCGACGCTGGCCTACAGAGCATGGAAAGAAGCACAGGGCAGCAATTTGGGTCAGTCTACCTTTAATTAGAGGTACGGTTGTTACAGCACCAGGTCCAGGACATGGCAAAGCACAGGGGCAGGTGGCCCTGAGGTCCAAACACACGCTGCACTGGGAACTCACCACTCTCCAGAAGCATGGAGCAGCACTGGGACAGAGAGGCAGGAAAGGTACAGCCCTGCAGCACTCAGCCCTGAGCTCCACACCCCATGGTCCTGAGGACAAGCTTTCTTTCAGTAAGCACAAGCTGCCAGGGGAGCAGCATGCACATACCCCAAGGCTCTGCACCACCACAGGAAAGCCAGGCCCAGACAAACACAAGCACATTTAGTATCACAACCTGCCAGACAATTAGCATAAAGAAAGGATCTAGCTAAATAAATAAGGAGTCCTGTGCTGGCCCCTGGGCTCTATCATGCTGCCTACAACCTCTGCAGCTTTTTCCCCAGATAGGAGGGCCAGGAAGGTTCCTTTCCTGTAGGAGATGGGATGAGAGTGTATACTCAAGGATGTGAGACCCAAGACAGTGGAGGTCTGGCCCTGGGACACATTCCACATCCCAGAAATGACTAACAGGCACCAGACCCTGTAAAGGCCTGAAGTCATCACAGGTACTGAGTCACCCCCACAGGATCAGCATTGTGACCCCACTGGTAACAGGGTTACACATTTCCCACCTACTTAGCTAGGGACAGCCAGACTGCAGTCAACCCCACAGACCCATGAGAAATCCAGCCTCTACCCCTGCAGCAACCTCCCTCCAACCATCCCATCTGCTCAGAGCACCTCCAGCCCCAGCCCTTTCCTTACTCACATCCATCTTTGCACCTTCTTTTTTTTCCAACCACTCTGCTCCAATCCAGGCCATTCCCCATCTCAGCCACTTCTAATGGTCTGGGGTCTGCCCCTTGCAAAAAAAACTCTCCTTTTCTCCTACCTCTCCTCTGTTTTTAAGGAACAGCAAACAACTTCACCCCCACTTCTCCCACCAGCCACACCTAAGAACCGTGTAGCAATGGGGGGCTGATTCACCCCTTCCTCCCGGAGGAGGAACCTGGATATAGCATCCAGTCAGGAAGTTGCAGCCAAACACGGTTGTGCTGGCCAGTTCCTGTATACAGTCCTTGGCTGTTGCCCCCTCGCCTCATCTTGGATCTACAGTAGCTCTGTGGACTGCCCTGCACTCCTGTACCCCTGCAGAGACCCACACACTGCTCCTGGGTTACAGAGCTCAGCAGGGAGGAGAGTAGCAAGATGGGGACTGCTCCGTGCTGCAGGGAGAGTCCATCTCATTGGGAACCAGCACAGGTTTGCTACAAGGCACTAGTATCAGCTAAACCTACAGGGAAGAAAGCAACTGGGCACATGACAGCCCTGCCTAGGCCAGGTCTCACTGCCCCGTAACAGCCCTCCATCTCAGCCTCTGCAGAGATGGAGGGAACAAACTAGAAGGGCAGAGGATGTCTAGTGACAATGGAGTCGGCAAGCCTGGAGTGACGACAATCCCCTGCAGGCCTGGGCCCCAGGGATGTGCAAGGGCAAGCCAGGGGTGGGGCATGCAAAGGGACAGTGGCCCATCACCCTGGCCTGGGGGAGCTGGCAGCTCCTCGCAGATTCTTCCTGCTCTTGCTGGCCACGGGACTGGAGCTGGGCCATGTGGCCAGGCACTCCTCTGCAGGCGTCGCGGTGCCCTCGCGCGCCAGGAGGGCCGGGGGACTGGCGTGGAGCTCTCGCCGAGGAAGGAGGGATGGTGTGGAGGAAAAGTCGGAAGATACAACACAAACATCCAGGTGACTGCGGTGGAGGGGAAAGAGGGAGTCTCGGGAGGCATTTAAGCCTAGTGCACAGAGAGGAGAAAGACACAATTTACAAGGCTGTGAGGTTGTAGGTCATCTAGGGAGCAGGTGGGACAAGGCCCAGGCTGCATGCAGAGACCACAGACCACATCTGGGCAGAGAGAGAGTCTTGTGAGGCTGAAACTGCAGCCTCACTGCTTTGCTAGCAGGCTTAGTGGGCTGGCAGGAACAGCTTAGCTCAGGGAGGAACAGCCTGGGTCTCCTGCTCCAAGGGCTCCCTGCTCTTGGGCCTTGGGTACCTGCCAAGGCCTCTGCACCATGGAGATGGTGCCATCTCCCCGTTCTCACATCCCAGTTACCTGGGCAGCAAGCATCTGGTCCAGGCCCCGGGGTGCTTCCAGAGCTGCCTATGGGCAACAGGGCACCCTGGGGGCTCCCATAGCCCTGCCTGCGGCTAGGGGAGGGCAGCAGAGGCTGCTTTAAGGCAGCACACCTGAGATCCCTGGACCAACACAGGCCCTGACAGATGGGAGCAGCAGGAGCTGCCTCAGACCTCTTTTGCAGGGAGCTTCAGTGCAGCCCAGGGCTGCTGGCTCAGAAGAGAAGACTGGCTAGATCTGCAGCAGGCTGGAAAAGGAATCGTGTGGCAGCAGCTGTGTCCCCCAAGGTGCTGGCTATCCCTCAATCCTCTGTTTACAGCTGTCTGGGTCAGGGAAGCTCTGCTAAGACCCCTGGGGAAGGGTCATGTGAGCAGGGACTATTCCCTGAGAATGGCTTTGGGAGAGGGTGGCACTGCCTACTTGCCTTAGGATGATCAACTCAGGGACTGTCAGGAAGGTCTCCCAGACCATCACCAGTGGAAAGAGATCACCCAACACCAAGCACAGGCAGGAGGAGCTGCAGAAAGACACCAGCCAGCATAGGGACCAGGTGATTCTAATCCAAACCTGCAGCCCCTCCCTCTGAGTTTGTCTAGCCCCTTTACTAATGAGGAGTGCAGGGGCCTAGAGTTGGTGCCTTGCCAGAGCTAAGACCCTCTTTGGTCCTGATGCCAAGATCTGGGGCAAAGGACAGCCTTGCATCTGGTAAAGCTATGTTAGGTGCACTTGAAGGTCTGTTTTTCAGACCCCCTTCAGCCACCTCCTGTGTACAATCCACAATCAAGAGAGCCAGCAGGCTTCAGGCTTTAGGTGTTGAAGGGCTGTCATGGCAACAGGGAAGAAAAAAGAGGAAGCGGGGGAGCTCATGCAGACGAGGATAGAGCAGAGCCAGGTGGGGAAGGGTTAGTGACAGCAGATGTGAGGGGGCAGCAAAGGACTCTATGTGCTCAGTGCCTTCCATGTGCCAGGCTGCAACAACCCCAGCTACTCTATGCTCTCAGAGTTTGCAGAAGGAATGTAAGCATTAACAGCTCTAGCAGCCCTTGATCCAAGCACCCACCAGCACCACACTCACTTGCTGCCTTTTCTCCATCCTCCTGCTTGCAGGAGACAGAAGGCACCTGCTCAGCCCTGGATCACTACCTTTCTCCAAAGTCAGTGCTAGTGACCAAAGTCACCCTCAGCCTCAGAGTGAGCCTAGACAGGTTCAGGTTGCCCTGTCTGTGCCTCAACTAACACTAGTCTCTTGCCTCCACTAGTCAGCCCAGCTTGCCATCCTGCAAAGACCTGCCTTTTATCCCCTCTGCTTGGCTAGGGCTTGCCGAGGGCACGAGACCAGGAGAGAGGAATAGCAAAGATGCTGACTACTCCTGTGCCCTGCAGTCAGTCAGTCAGTCATAGGCGCACCAGGCATAACACACACACACACACAACCCTGCCCAGGCTCAGCATCGTCAGTGGCACAGTGCAGGACAGACAGCCAAATGGCACTCACAGGCTGGGTGAGCCCAAGACGGGGCTGATGCTTTCAGCCAGGGCCTCCAGAGGGGAACAGCAGGGAGAGATGTTAATAAGGTTACAAGCCTAAGATTAAGGGCAGACCAGGACCAATTCATGCTGGGCACTGCCACGGCCTGGCAGCTCCCTGGAAGCAGGAGCCCTCAGCTGGGAATATCTGTTCTGTACACCAGAAGCCAGACCCAGACACGCACCTTTGAGCACTGCCTGGCCCATGCCAAGAAAGGGGAAGGAAATGTGCAGGGAATGAATGGAGGCAGACAAGGATGCCACGACAGGCCACGCGGGGACAGCCCTCAGCCAGGCTGTCCCTTCCCTCTGGCAGCCGGCTGAGGCCATTCTTGATGGTGTCTTGTACTTACCCCGCTCCATTCCACGCCCATACTCACTTCCTCGCTACCGTCTGTGGCATTCTCGTACTTGACGCTGCCCCCCAGGCTCCGATGTCTCTCTGTGCCATCCCCCTCCTTCAGGAGCTCCACCACCTTCGTCTGGTTGATTAGGTCAATGCCCTGCAAGTAGGAAAGGATAAGGAAGAACCCTGTTTTGTCTCTGTTCCTTCCCTCCACAGATCCACTGTGCTGTCCACTGTTCCCTCTCTTGGCCACTGCCCATCACAGCCAAAACTGCCCAGCACAACCAGGATGGAGCCAAATGCCATCCTGCACTTATTTGAACTCCCAGCTCAACTCCCAGTCCCCACAAGGCCATAATCAACCTTGTGGAACAAGGGCTTGCTACCCCAAAGCTGACAGCTTTTTTCCTTCATATTTTGAAGTGTGAAGGATTCAGCTGTCCTTCAGTCTTTTGTGCTAAGTGCCTGCAGCTCCTGCTTTGTTATTTGCAGTTTGGGAGGAGTTTAAGGCAAGAGGTACTCTAAGAAATTCCAGGTATTTTTTGCCTTTGGATAAAAAAATTAGCATGAAGAAATCATCCCAGTAAGTGTAGTTCTTACCAGCAGTTGACAAAGCCTGGTAACCTGCCCCAACACAGCTGCAGTATTTCTGTACTCAGTGAGCCATGCCTTCCCCACACACGGACATCTGCTCCATCCACATACATGCACCATCTCACACACATATGGACCTCTGCACAAAACGCATCCCCAGCCACCAAGACCCTCTGGTGTCATGGGAACGTAAACCAAGAACATCAGAGAGACCCAGGAGAGTGCCTCACCACACCCCAACCAAAGGCAGTGCCATAATGTGCCACCCCAAGCCCTGCAGTGCCCCCCACACCAGGGAAGGTCCCTCTGGGGTTACCTGTCGCCGGGAGCGAACTGCGCACTCCTCCAAGGTCTCGGCTGCTTCCAGCTTGCCCTGGCGCCGGTACAGCGCACCCAGGTTCCTCAGAGTGGTGTTCACAGTTGGGCTGTGGTAACAGAGGGAAGGTGAGAAGGAGCCCTGGGGTCACCCCTTTGGAGGCCACAGCTGCCCACAAGCCAGCTCTTACCTGCTAACTTTACAGGCCTTGTACCAGCCACCATACTCAGCATAGGGAGCACTGTCTCTGTGCTTGCTCTACAGGAGAGAAGAGAGCTGTTAGTTCCACACCTACTGCACTCTGGATGCCAGGGTCAGGCCCCAGGCTGCACCCCTGCACCAACCCAACCTTTGGAAACACAATATGCAAATACAGTGATGAGACCCAGCAGTTCACTGGTAGGAAAGTTAACAGCACGTTTGCTGCAACAGACTTGGGCCACAAGCAAAAGTGATATCCTCGTTTCAGGAAGGAGCATAATCCCATCTCCTTACCCTGTTCCATTCTACCAAAGGCAGCAGGAACAACACAACCTATTCTCATGGCATAATAGAGGGCATGACACCCTAACCAATATGCTAAAGGGAGGCAAACCCCCACAGGCATGCCAGCTACCATGGGCACTAAATCCCTCAGCCAGGACCAGCAAAGCAATCAGCCAGCCACATTCCAGCCTTTGGCCTACAAGGTCAGGCTCACTTATAGCAGCTCAGCCCAGTGAGCTGTCCCCTCCCCATGCCCAGCCTTTGCACCCCAAAGCTGGCTGGCTGGCCCTGTCCCAGCCAGCTGCAAAGGGGATGCTGAGCAGAACAATAGCACAGGGGACACAGCTTGATGCTCAAGGAAGAAGAGCTGAACAACCCATGCTGCAGGGCAGTAGCTATTAGCCCTGGGTCCATAGGATCATGGCATCAAGCAGGTACTGGGAGCCACTGCTACACAGCACGAGTTACCCTCTAGCCCAAACAAAACTGTCTCCAAGGGGACCATTTTTCTAACTCAGTTCCACAGCACTTCTCACTTCTTTTTATCCTACATGCCAGAGTCTCCCTGTGCCATAGGGACATGTATTTTTTCACACCAGAGCCTACACAGCCTGGGCAGGCACCAGGGACAGGGGAGTTCAGGACTCAATACATCTCTTCTGTAGAGGCAGCCCTAAAGAGTGTCTTAACCTAATAGGAAAAGTGTAAAATCCTCTGAGGCAGATAAAGCCTTGAAAGCCAGGGCTGCCAGGTGTGCCCAAGGCCCTGCTGATGGTATGAACCGGCCCCCCTCTGCTGCCAGGAAAGAGGGGTAAAGGACAAAAGTAGTTAAGCTCTGTCAGAGGAATTTCATACATTTTTACAGAAGCTATGGAAACAGCACAAGGCAGAGCACATCAGCCCCAGTTCCTGGGCCAGGAGTTCAAGCAGATCTGTGACTACTGCTGCTGCCTGGACAGAAATAGCAACCCTGCTTTGCCATGGGGTACAGACACAGCTGCCTTGGGGACAGGAGCCCTAGAGTCAGGGAAAAGGCTTAGCCCTTGCCTAAGACTCACATGTAAAATGAATCTCTTACTCCAGCTGTGAGACTCTCAGCCTGCTCTCTTGCCCCATGGCAGAGCTTGCGTTATCTGGAGCATAGCTTCATACTACAGCTATCTACATTTGACCCTAAATTCCCCAAAGATACCATCAGAAGAGTCTCAATCCCAGAGGGGGCAAGGGGAGCCTGGTCTCTACTCCAGCTTGGATTTCTACAGGATGGTGCTGCAGCAAGTGCAGATGCTTTGCAACAGAGCCTTTGCAGTACAGCAACCAGAACAGGGTAAAGCTGAGGAGTGCCCTGCACTGGGAGCCATACAGAGCTCAACAGGATGCTGTGGGAAGCACCTGTCAGTGCCCTGCTTTTAGGGCTGACAGGATGGGACTCATCAGTCACTAAGTCAAGCCTGCCAGACTGCTACCTGAACCCTGGGGGGCTGGGACCTGGTCCAAGGGCAAAAGAAAAGGGACAGTCTCACTGCAGGTAAAGGACCCTTCATTATGCTACTTCACCCACCTGCCAAAAAACAGATGGGGCCTTACACTTTGCAAAAGCAGACAACTGCTGCTTTTACTGACCTGGGCTGCAGGAGCAACAGTAGCTTTGCCTTTCAGCCTAGGCCAAGGCAAGCAGAGCCCATTTCTATCCTCTTCTAGAGGCCAGCTAGGGCCCGCCCTGTGTAGAGACCTTTTTCAGATATGGCTCAATTTCCTAAGCAAGGCAACAGCAGCAGTTTCTTCTTGACCTCCATTTTTCCCTAGAGAGCCTTAGAGCTGCTTCAAAAACCAGTTATGCTCTGAGTACCGGCAGGTCGTCAGAACAGTGTGCCAAGGCCTTGTAGCACAACCCTTTGCCATCTGCCATTTTCCATCATCTGCATGCCCAAGAGGGATCAATCACTAAAGCAGAGAGAGTATGCAGCCATGGCCAAGAGACTCAACAGCCCTGCCCAAGGAAAAACACTCTGCTCTCTGATGGGCCTTCCCTCCCTGCTGGCCCAGGGAGCAGCACTGCTCTATCCCCCCTCTCCAGACACCTCTGGCCTTGGTAGTTCTTCAGACTGCAGCGTTCTCCAGGAAGGAGGAGAGAAGAGACAGGCTGTGATAAGAAATGATCAAACCCCCTGCGATCAGACTCACCTTGCTCATCTCCTCTCTCTCCTCTGCATGCATCCAGATTGGCTTGTGTTCATCTGTGTGGGATAGAATGCAAAGTAGGTCCACTCAGCACCCCACACTGTTGTTTGCCTCCTGTACAACCCAGCACTCTTGTCCCCAGAGATAGCATCTCAGAAGCTAGAAGCTACAGATCCTCCCCCTGTCCCTGGCCCAGAGTCCCAAGAAAGGCAACCAACACTGAAAAGGCAGGACAAGGGAAGGAAAGAACAAGACTTCCCGGAAGAAGTACGTGTGTCGGATGCACAGGAGAAACTTCAGCCTATGCTTGAGCATGGCTGTGCCATTTACTCTTCCCAAGCCTGTAAAGACTGGGTTGAGACTCCTGAGAGAGAAGGGGATGCAGCATAACACACTAGAATGGCAGCATCTCAAGGGCTGCCCAAAGCAGGGGCCCTCAGTCTGGGCAACATCAGAACCAGACAAGTCTAGGCTGAGAGCCAGGAAACCCCTCCCCAGCTCCAAGGGCTTCTGCTGTACAAACCATCCACAGAGCCAAACTCCTTCACGTGAGCACGGGTAAGGATCTCCTTATACAGCACCTCTGCATCTTTGTATTTGCCTTGCTTCAGGTAACAGGAAGCCTGCAACCAAAACAAAACAGCTCCAGCCCCACTGGGAAACAGATAACTCTGGCCACCTCTTGCAGCTATTGCTCTAAGCACCAGGCAATGCTCACCTCTCCCACAGCACCCTCCCCAGCACCACACAGCCTCTACCCAGTGCCTCACCAAGTTGTTCTTGGTCTTGGCCACATTGGGGTCATCAGGACCCAGACAGCTCTCGTAGATCTCCAGGGCCCGGCAGTAATAGTACTCCACCTCATCATACTTGCCCTGGTTCTGGCATAACAGGGCTAGGTTGTTCAGCTGCTTAGCCACATCAGGATGGTCTTTGCCTAGAACCTGGGTGAACAAAAGAAGAGAAGCCACAAAGACTGCAGCAGACTCCTGGAGTTAGTAGACACTGGAGTCCCACCAGCACATGCCTAAGTCAGACAAAAGCTAAGGTCTGGACAGGTAAGGAGGAGAAAGTCCAGCTTCCACCTCCTGGCAGGCCTCTCTAGGGCTGCACACTGGAGAGACAGGAAAGGTGGTGGCAGAATGAGCAGCTGAACAGACTAGATAGGCCCTGGATTTCCCACACGCATTGAGGTAATGGGAGAAAGCCCACAGAGAGCTGAAATGAAAAAGAACATGGAAGACATGTACCTTCTCACGGATCTCCAGGGCTCGCTTACACAGTGGTTCTGCTTCTTTGTACTTCCCTCTCTTGCCATAGAGAACAGCCAAATTGTTCAAAGTTGCTGCCACCTACAGAGACAGAAGCTTCTCTGTGAAACAAAGCAAATTCCAGTGGAACCAAACAAGAGGCACAAGCAACAGTAACAGTGACTGTCCCATTTCCTCCATGCCTGCAGTACTGCTGCTTCTCAAGACATGGAGGTCCAGAGACAGAAGTCTGCCCTGCCTATATCGCAGGATCCAAGAGAAGCCAACTCCTTACAGGCCATACTGAACCAGCCAACAGGAAGTACTGAAGCAGTAAAATACTGCTGGAACAGTGCCCCAGCAGCACCTGAAGGTGAAGAAGTGACTGAAAGAGGAGAGAGACACTCACTGCTGGGTGGTCTTTGCCTAGAGTCTTCTCACGGATGGAAAGAGCATCATTCAAGAGGTGTGCTGCTTCTTTGTATTTGTTCTGATCCCTGCAGTGCAAAGTCAACCAGTCATTTGGGATTTGGACACTACAGCCCAGAGCAGGAAGAACTATGAACAGTGCTCCTTCCACACAGACCCAGCCTTCACAGCCCTTTCATTTCTCCATTCCTCCCTGCTTTAGTCAGTCTCTAGTTATATCTGGGAGTTTGGCAAACCAAATACCCCATCTAGGCCAAAACCTCTGTGAAAGGCAAACCACTGGAAGGCTGGGGGGCCCCGAGATGTGCTGTAAAGGGAAATTGGAGATGCAGAAAGCTGCCTGGGCTCAGTCCTGCCCTTCCCACCATGCTCACCTGTACACTAGTGCTAGAATGTTGAGCATGGTAGCCACATCAGGGTGATCATGGCCTGATGTCTTCTCTAGGTCCTCCAGTGCCTGCTTGCAGAGCGGCACAGCCACCTCATAGCGTCCCTGGGAGGCGTACTGGATGACAAGATTGTGGAGGGTGCGCAAGCGTGCAGGAATCTCATAACCTCCCTGCTGGGCAGCTGCCACAGCACTGCTGTGCTGGTGGGGCACTGTGGGCACAGAAATAAACACAGCACAGTTGGCCCAGCAAGCTTGAACAGAGACAGGCAGCACGCATGCATGAGCAAACACTTACATCCAGGACCATGCTCCTCCTCCTCATTTGGGAATAGGTCATCCAGAGAGTCCTTGGTGGAGTCACCCTCTTTCTCCTCCTGGGAGGATGACAATCACAAATACTGTTGGCTCTCAGCAGAGACAGCAGCAATCTGGGCCGAGTCAGTTGCCAAACTCTCAGCCCTTCTGCAACCCAACAACACATTTAATTTCTACTGCTGTCTCTGCCACCACCTCCTCCCACAAAACAAAATCCAGAGACCCAGCCCCATGCAGGCCTCCTTTAGCTGCAGGTATTGGTGTGCATGGGAAGAGGCAAAATCCAGGGCAGTGTTATCACACACAGGCCATTCTCCCGGACCAACAAAAGCAGCTGCTCAAAAGGACTAGGGCATACCGAAGGCGAGACATCCTCATCATACTTCTTCAGCTGGTTCATGAACTCAAGGTGTTTCTTCTCCTCTTCCAGCTGAGCCACGGTCTGTTCACTACGCTGCAGCTTCTGTTGGGTGTTGGCAAGCTCATCACGCAGCCACTGGTTCTCCTGGCACAGTCTCCGCACCTGAGCACGCAGCTTCTGCTTCTCTGACTCCACGGCGTTCAGATGGTTGGACAACGCCATCATCACCTTGTCAAGAGTCTCAGTCAGTAACAACCACAATCCTTTCTCTCCCTCACATGCATGCTTAGGGTCCATGCTAGCTTTCTACACTTAGCCCCTTCCCATCCCTGCAGCTTATGGGAAATGGCCACATGCCTACCCTTCCTCAGTCAGTCCCAGATAACACCTCAGGGATCACCCACCACTCTCACCTGAGCTTCTCCAAGCCCCAGTTCTATCATCTCCACCGACTTGCGGAGCAGGTTGGATTTCTCATGCACGAGATTGGCTTCTTCATCCTTCTTCAGGCACTTGATGGTCTCCAGCAAGCTGTGCAGGATGGAGTTGTGTTCATTCTTGAGTGCTTCCAGCCCTTGCATTACCAGCTTGGTGTTGGAAATTATCTCCTCTTGGCTCAACTTGTCCAGTTTCTCCTCCCTTGGGTACACCATGGTGGACATTCCTACTCCTGCAGCCCTGCACAGACACCAAGACAAAACCTGAGTGCCCCAGGGCTGTTTCAGACAGCCACAACCAGACAAGCATCACAACCTCCTTCAAGCAGTCAGATACAGCGTTTAACTGACAGGCTTAGAGAAGGCATTCTCCTTCATCTTCCCCTCTCCCTTTGGCAGCAGGCAGCTGTTAGGGCACATGCCTCTGCTTTTGCGGCCAGGAGTGCTGGCAACCAGCACAGGTGGCCCACGTGGACAGGAGACAAAAAGGCTACAGTGACTACAACCAGTGACCTACAACACTCCCACACTCCCAGCAGGGGGAAGACTAATTTAGCCTCCATTTAAGAGCAGAGATTTGTGGTTGGCAGCTGGGTTTGCAATCTATACACCTTCTGTCCACAGACCACTGATGCAGGGAGGCTGTCAGAACTCAGCACCTCTTCTGACTGCAGAAGAAATGGAATGCAGAGTGGAGGGATGCCAGCTCAAAGCTTTCTGCTTGCTGAAAGGAAAATCTCCTAGAAGAACATCACAGACAGGGAGGCATCAGTGGTATTACTGTGCCAAAATACTGCCTGACCAGAAGAGTACATCCTGAGGATTGCAGCTTCAGCAGAGAACTGCCATTGTGGCACCAGGGGACACTAAGCCACCAGCAGGACACACCACACCACTGCCTGACTGGGGAAGCTCACATACAGCAACAGCTACAGTCACATTAACACAACCCTTGTGTGCAGGTGCTGACTTCAAACAGCTTTTCCACCTACATTCACTCTGCTGGCACCCCAAGGACTCCTCAGGATGGTCTAAGAACTCTGTATTCCTTCCCTGTCCTGTTCCCCCCAGATACACAATGGGAAAGTACCAGCTACTGCCTTTGCACAGCGACACCAAGCGCTACAAGCCACAACATCAGTGTGGCTGCAAGATCCCTGCATACAAAGCTGAGAGGCACAAGAGTCAGGCAAGACCCCTTAGAGCAAGACCCTGGCTGCTCCATGACTCACAAATACAGCAGTCACAGCCTCTCCCACCAGCTGGTCCCCACCCCAGAGCCTCCTCACTTTACTCAACAGTAAAGTCACCTCCCACCTTGCTATCAGGTCACTCCAAAGCCAGCCTACCGCAGTGCCCTGCACAGGCAGCACCTGCCCAGCAGCACCTCCTTGCTACCTGGAGCTGGCAGAGGCCTCTGCAACCTGAGTGCCCAGGGCTCTGCTGCCAGGAAGCTGGCAAACTGCCCAGAAGCTACACGGGACGAGGTAAGGGAATTGCTGCCAGCAGATTTGCCTTTGACCTCCTGCCAGACCCACCTCTGCATGGTTTGAGCTCTTTAATCTGTAGCAGCCTTGTGCCTGTTTTTACTGAGAGAACAGAAGTACTGTCCCAGCTACAAGAACAGAGCAAGCAAAGCTCCCCTTTCTGGCAGGGCTCCCCATCTCACCTGTGCACTCTGCCCAAGTGCCTGGGAGCTGCTGGGGAGTAGGCCTTGAGCAATAGAGAGGCTCCTCACTGAAGCACTTGAAGTGAAGATGACAAACTGGGACAGCTGTTTTAAGTACACACATCTCATTATTAAACCCACTCATCTTCTCTTTAGCCTCACTCTTCCTCCAGTTGTTTTAGAGACCTGAACTCTCCCTCAACTCTTCTTTGATTTCTGTTTCCGTGATGTACATCCATCCATCAAGAAGAAGGGCAAACCCTCGACATACAGTGGAGAGCTTGCTGAGCCCCTCAGCAGGGCAGAAACACCTCGTGTCTCTTGAAGACTGGGTTTCTGTTCACACCTCTGAACAAGAACTGAATCATCCTCCCCCAAAGTCACAATGCTGACTTCATATTCACTTCATGATCTAGCATCAGCACCATTTCTGAGTCATACTTCACTGTATCTTTCACTTTTGGGTATCTGTCATGCTTCACATCCAGTTAATCCTGTACATTGGGCATTTACACCAAAACAGTCTCATCCGGACTATGACTTATGCTAGTTTGCTTTGGAGAAGATTATATGATAAGAATAGCATGCAAAACCTCATTATGGTCAAGATAGAGGACATAGACTAGTGCTCCGAAAGGAAAAATATGTTTGCTGAGAATTGGTTGCCATTCATACCCTACCTTCCAAACTCATTCTCCAGAAACCGGCAGCTAAGCATTCTGGTTATTATTCAGTTCCCCTGGTTATTCTTCTTCCCACCTTTCTAATGCACCTGGAGTGGGACCAAATGCTAAAGCAATAAGGAAAGCCTTGCTTAATGCAGACTTCTGCAGGTGAGCACAACTCAGGAAGAGATGTGCAACAACTCCCAGCCCCAGAGAAAAGAGGTTGGCAGTCCAAAGGGTGTTGGTGCTGCCTGGTCTGGCCAAGCACTCTCATGTTCTGAAATAGGCTCAGACAGCTTCCAAGGAAGGCACTTACCTCTTCCATAGAATCCAAGGTAATAACTGCTAAAGGGTTAAATGACCCCATCACTGGTTCCAGCTTATAAGGAAAGACACCCTGACTCACTTGCAAACAGGGAAACAGGCAAGTGGGAGCTCTCTAGATCAGCTTGGGCAATGCTTGGATCACAAGAAGATACCCAGGAATAGCCTCCTAGCCAACATACAAAAAACTAGAATCTGCTCAGAAACTCTCACAGCTGAGCAGTACAAGTCCCTATGGATACTGGGCCAACTGTGAAATGCTGATAGTTTTCATGGCAGCATCACTTATGCCCATACAGAGATCTTGCTGTCTCTTTAAAAAGTGCAACACAAACACATTGGGAAGAGAAACATGTTACAGGATAAAAAGCCACCAGACCTCACACCTTGCTAGGTAACAAAGTCAGGCAGACAAGACCCAGATCCATAGAAAATCAGCCTCATTAATTCCACTGTACACAGAACTACTCCTCAACGGTGAAACTGCTGTGTGTTAAACCATCAGCATCTCTACTACAGTAACATTTTTTCTTCATCCCTTCCAGCAGAAAATGTTCACATGTTTCACAGTCCTCACAATCAACTTGTTTCTAAAACTGCAAAGATTTCAGACTGAGAAGGAAAAATAAATCAAAACATCCTGATCCACAGCATGTAAGACTCATCCTACCCTGCACCTACATCCTCAGATCCCTAAGGCATCCCAAGAGAGGATTTTCTTCCCTCACCAGCCATGAAAACACTTGTAACAACCTCCACCTTTCTCCCCTAGGGTGACATCCTGGAAGCTTATCTCTGCTAGGTACTAACATATTTCCATGTTTGACAGTGGACAGAGGATTGCCCAGGCTGGACAGAGGGTGCAAAACCTAGGAACAACACACAACTGCTCAACAAGAAAACAGACTGCTGAGAAGTCATTTGAATGCTGCTCCTCTTGTATGGCAAAGAAAAGCAACAAACAACAGTGGGAGTTGAGTTAACCTTCCAAAGCAGGAATTTCCCTGCAAAGAGCTTATTTTTTGTTCTCCCCAGTGCTGGCAGGTCTACACCCAGTGCTGCTCCTTTACATGAGGGGGCACTGAGAGTCCTTTACCCAGGCAGAAAACATTCAGATTTTCTGCAGAGAGGAGGGGATACATCATGGTTTGCCTTTTGCAGGGTGGAGCTCAGACTGGAATAGGAAGAAAGAATGCTTTTCTACCTCCTTTCCACCTCCTTGAGAGATGGAGAGTCATACTCCCAGCTTATCCTGCCGCAGTCCTCATGGACCTGCAGGTGTCCCAGCCCAGGTCTCCACCCGCACGTTTCCGCTCTAGTTGGCACATCTTCCCTATTTACAGCGAGCTGCTACAAGATCCTGCCTTTCTGACAACACCCATCTCATCTCCCTCTTCTGCTCCCGTTTGGAGGACAGGGAAGGAACGTGCACTGAGCTTTGTGGCAGCTGCAGCAATCAGCTGGGAATCCATCAGCAAGTACATCCTGCCAGGCAAAAACCTTTCTCCTGCATTCAAGTGTATAACCACGACATCGCTAAGCATCAGCAATTTCAGCAGCTCATTTTTCTGCCTCTCAAAACTGCTCCCACATGCCAGACCTTTAAGAAGAAAGAGCTGGAAGCTTCACTGCTAATAGATTCAACCCACAACATCTACAAGGATGCCAGATTAAATGAGTCCAAGTGAATCTTAAAGCTCAGGTTATGGGGGTGGGGGAGGAGAAGCACTAGTGAAATCAGGAGCCAACTACAACAGGACAGATCTCAGGTCTACAAACAACTCAAACAACTCAAAGCAGTTCACTGCTTCTCTGCATGCACAAGACAGTAACTGCAGCATCCTTCAAACACTAGAGGGTCTGCCAGCACTTTCTGAAAAGAAGTGAAACAGATTTTCAGCAGCAAATTCTTCCACAGGAGAAGGTGATCCAAGGATACAAGGGATGTAAGGTTGCAGAAAGACACCTGGGTTCTGGGAAAAAGCTTCCTGTGGAAAAGAGTAAGTCTGACCCACAGCAAGAACAAGTGACCACATTTGGGAGATAGACAAAAATGGTTTCCATTTAGAAATGGAAACACAGGGCTTTGTCTTGCTTCAACATAATTATCCCAGTCTCCTCCTGTGAGACATGCTTTTGCTACCTGGAGAAATGGCAAGGTTATATATTTGGGAAGCAAAACGACTTGATAAAAGCAGGGAGTGTTTTCATTCTGTCTGTTTTTCCTTGGACCTCTGCCAGCTCATTACTGTTGAGCAACAAAGGGTCTCTGAAATGACTGGTTGACCTCCAATAAAGCTAGAAGTGAGATTGCAAATAAGACAGCAAGTCTTCACTCCTGAGGGACACTGCAACAAAACCTAGGCAACCTTTGGATGCTGAAAAACAAAATAAAAGCAGTAAAAAGCAGAGTGACAAAGTTGTACCCATCACAGAGGCTGTGTCATGAGCACAAATTTTCTTATTTTGATACCACAGTGTCAGAAAGCAAACAGGTTGTAGGACATTACAGTCAACTGTGCAAAGCCTCTGAGGCTTCTACTGCACAGCCAGAACACACTGACACTGCCAGGAACACCTGCACACCACTGCCAGAAGAGCCACTGTGCTCAGGGTCACCACTCCGGGTCACCACTCCAGGTCACCTGGAGCAGAATCAGAGAAAAGGGACAAACCGCTGCTGCTGAGCTCCACATCCAAACTGGTATTTCCAGAGCTGCTCTAATATGGAGAAAACAAGAAATGCTGAGGTTCACATGAGGCGCAGAGCAGGATTGCTCTCTGATGCTTGTTACCGTAGCCAGAAATGCCTGGTTGCTCCCTTAGAGCCACTAAGAACACACAAAAAGTACATCAGTCAGAAGCCAGCATGCTGGGAGGTCATACCCAACATTTCTCTGGGCTGTAATTGTAGAGTCAAAAGATGTCGCTCAAACTCTAATGTCCGTAACATTCTCTGCCACCAGTTGTCTCATAAGTGTCTACACTCTTTTGCCAAAAAATGGGACACCTAGAGTCCCATCTTCTGCCCAAAGTTCTTTCCCAGTCTCCTGCCCAGACCTTTCCTGCACTGCAGAAAGTCTAGAGAGTTAAACCAACACACAGGTGACTTCAAGTACTATAGAGAGATTGTTGTGTTATGACTTTTTCCTCAATAAGAGTCTGGCTTGATTATTACTTGAAGAGTATTACTTGGAATGAATGCCTAGAGGTCTTTGGTCCACTCCCTCACTCAAAGCAGGTATCTGATCAGGTATCTGTGTCTAGCTAAAGGACCATCTCCCATAACAGAGATCCCACAAACTCTTCAGATTCCTATACCACAACTTAACCATCCTCTTGTGGGAGAAAAAAAAAGGCAAGAAAAAATTCTTCATCTGAATTCCTTAGATAAGGTCAATGCGTTTGCCTTTAGTGAACACCTCTTCATGACAAAGGAGCAAGGCACAACAGCACTATGAAGTGATCCAAGGCCCAGAGAAAGGGAATGCAGTGCCTGCTTCCTTCCAGCAAGGTCCTGCAGGGATTTTTAGATTCCCAAAGCAATCCACCTGCAACAACACAGCATGCAGTGAAGGCAAGGAAGTTGTCTCACATTCTCCTGTGCCCCAAAACCAGGACTCTCCTCGGCATCCAGACATCTCACAAAGCTTTGAAGCCAGTCTCCAAGCCCAAAAAGTCTTCACCCAACCAGTTTCCCCAATCCTCAGAGTCATGTATAACAGAGTACAAGTTGACTGCTGTTGATGTGCCTTGATCCCTGTCTGGGGAATAGGGAGGGCTGTCCAGGGATCACGGCCAGGATTGCTTCTTTCAGCAGCTGACACATGCCAGCTCTAGCTGACTATGAAGCTCTGAGTTTTTTTCTAGATACTGGAAGGCTTATGTTGGGAATGTCTGTGCTAACCAGCAGGCTGCAAGAGGCCCAGGGGACCAGGACTGAGGAACTAAAGGACTAGATTTGAAGCTCAAGCAGAAGGGCTCTCCCTTAGGGAGACTGGAGCTGAAGGGAGAGAACATGAAGGGAGCCTCCTAAAACTCCTCTGTGTCCCACAAGCTTTAGCTCCCTACCACCCACAATCTCTAATAAAACACATGATGTAACACAACCTTCCTGAAATTCAGGGCAAGGTGCTGATAAGGTGGCTTTACAAGGACTTGGCCACAGTGACTCATGCTCACACCACAACAGAAAGAACCCATTCCCCTCCCACCGTCCAGACCTCAGCTGGAAATGGAGAAGACAAAAGGTACTGGTGTTCTGGTTGACCAGAGCAAGCAATTCCTGTATTATTAAAGCATCATCCAATTCCAGTATGGATATGTACTCTGAGGAAGACAGAGCAGGTAGTCTGGTTGGTTTTGTATCAGATCATTCATTCCTTTAAAGACCAGAAAGGTCTCACTCCATTTGTTACTACCAAAGAATACAGATATTGGAATCAACTAGGGTGAAAAAAACCCCAACAAAACAAGCAAAACCAACCAAACAAAAAACAAAATAGCACAATTTTTGCCATTAGCAGAAAACCATTTTGCTCTGGTTGTACATCATATTGTTTACAACCCCAGCTGGCTGGGAAAACCTGCCCGTTCCAGCAGGCCATTGGAATGAGAACAGCAGTCATCACTGCTCCCACCAGCAAGCTTATGCTGGCACCTCCAGATCAGCTGATAAGACCTTGTTTTTAAACTTGTTCATGTCTGCAGCAGCTCACCAAATCCATTCTGCATCTGCTGTGCCTGGGACTACAGCAAAACACCATTAAAACGCGTTTCCAGGCTAGTGGAGACAAGAGCTAAGCAGCTGGAACGGAGCCAGGGCAAGCATCTCTTCCCAGCTTCAGAATCTGATTGGGAGCCTCGCACTATAAAAAAACCAGAGCGAGAGCCATTACCTTGCCCTGACAGCATGAAGCAGTTTTAAAGCAGGCAGAGTAATTCCCAGGAGCCAGTGCCTTTGCAGGCATCTGTCTAATGCACTGGATGTGCCTAAGCAGTACAGGAGATAACCGGAATGCAGATGGGACCAGCAGGAGCTCTGGAGCCACTCAGTGTGCCCTGAAGGGCTCTGGTGTGCCCACACTCCCTCCTGAGGCACCTGCAAAGACCAGCTGACTGCAGGCTGCTACTATTTCCAGAAGCAAACAGGTTTTGTAAACCGAAGCAAGGCAGGCAAAGTCACAGGGACAAACCTCTACCTGCATAACAAGCAGAGGATCTGTTCTATCTCTGGCTCGCCTGTCTGGCTAGAGCTCTTTGAGGAGCTATGTGGCTCTTTCCCAGCAAATTAAGCATTTATCCAGCAACTCTGCCAAAGGTCAGAATCTTGCCACGTGTTCTTTGTGCCCCAAGAGCCATTTTGGTATTTGGGGTTAATGCTGTTGTTTCAACCTGGACATTCCTCCAAAACAGCAGATGAGAGAACACATGCTTCCTGCTCCTTCTGCCAATTACAGCAAAGCACAGCCATGTTTATTTACCCTGTGTCTGAGCTGGCCAGATCTTTGACCTCATGTGTGCTGAGCACCACCCTCTTTCCCCACAAGCACAGGCAGGGGTGGGTGCTTTCCACATCTCCAAGGTGGCACGGCAGAGAGGAGACCAAGGGCACTAGAGGAGAGCCGAGCACGGAACTGCAGCAGAGTGCCAGATGCCAGCTATGCAAGGCGCTGGGAAGCCTGCTGTTCGTGGTAATGTGCTGCTGCCTCCCACCATTGTGCAGATTTCTCCCGGCTGCCTGGCCAGAGCGTTCTACCGCAACACCATCCCCCAAGCTCTTCTTCAGACACCTCCTCCCAGGCGCATCCTCTCCTTTACAGAAGCTTACCAGCGATTCCCCCCAGCTCACCACCTTTGGTAGGGTGCACCTCCACTCCGGAAAAGCTTAGGAAGCAGTTAATTAATGAAAAGACGGTTTGGGGCAAAACAAGGCTCTTGGAGAGCTACTGCTGTATGACCTGCCTCCATCATCGTTTCTCCGGCTTTGTCTGGCAGCAGGAGGCACGCCCGCTGCGTATCCTTGAAACAAACACGCCAGAGAAACCCCTTCACCCCTCAGAACCACCACAGAGAAATTCTGCGCCCACCTGGCTAAGCGAAAGCTTCACAAGGGAAAAAAAGTTTTCATCAGCTCTGCCCCAAACTGCGCATCAAAGCGGTCCTTTGTTCCAGGATGGCTGGGCACCCTGCCCGTCTCAGTCACCGGATGGGAATGTCCCCCGCCCCACGCCGCAGAGGAGCGGTACCTGGCTGCCTGCAGCGGCTTGTCCAGCGCCGGTGCCCGCGGAGGCGGCGGAGGAGCGGCGGCCGCGGCGCTGCGCGGTTCCGTGTGCCGCGCTGCCCCGGGAGCGAGCGGCGGCGCAGGCACCCGGCGCTCGGCAGCCAACCACACTGCGGCAGGGGGAGGGGAGGGATGCGGACAGGCTCCGGCAACAGCGCGCTCGGACGCTCTCCTGGGAGCGCAGAAAGCGCCGCGCACGCCAAGCTCACGGCTCCTCCTCAGGGATCCACGGGAGCGCCCAGGAGCAGGGCTGAGCCCCCGCGGTGCCAAATGCTGCCCGAGGAGCGCTGGCCACCATCGGGCCGCTAAAGCCCCCTTCATCCCACCCTCCGTCCTGTTTGGTAGCCCCTCGCCTGTGCCCCAGTGCTGACCCCATCCCAGCCCCTAAAGCCAAGCTGCTGTAGCTGCAGAGAGCTAGGTGGTTGTTATCGCTCTGCCCACAGCAATGGGCACTGGACATCTGGGAAGGCTGGAGCCCTGTTGTGTCCACGCTGCGCAGTGTGAGGCTGGCCGGGGCACTGCTGGGAAGCACTTGTTCAGTCTCTGGCTGCTCTTCTCAGAGGACAACGACACAGGATTCAGCCTGGATTGTTACTACAGCCATCCCATCCACAGGAACACACAACTATCATGGGTGCTCCGTACCATGTCCCCAGCTACCTGTATCTGCCTGAACCAGAAATGCACTGGTGTTCCTGTCCCTCCCCGTGGATTTCCCCAGAAACGGAAGGGGTTCAGCTCCAAGGGGAACAGCTCAGCCATGCTGACACTCGGGCTCTCTCTTGCCTCATCTCACAGCACATATTTCTTTCCTAAAGCACCTTGCTGTCCTCTGTTCCGAAGTTCTGGAGGGCAAACCTGGCTGGCTGTGGGGTACATAACATACAGCTATAGCACGCTTACCTGTCACAAAAGTTACACAGCACGAGTGCAAACATACATTATTGGTGATACAGTGAAAGCCATTCCTGGCAATGAAGACACAGACTAATTATAGAGCAGTGAATCCCGCAGTCTGCGCGCACAGCACCCTGGAAACAGCCATGACCGGGACTTCGGGCTGACCCACAGTTGCCACACACGCAGTCCGCTCCTCCCTCGGGGGCTCCTGGCCTCCGCCGGCCGTCCCTGAGTGGCAATCGGCTCTGCCAGGGGGGAGACCACGCACACCGAGCTTGCGTGCTGGGAGCTGCCCGAGCAGAGCGGACACCAGCAGGGCTCCCGAGCCAGCCGCTCCCCCGGTGCTGGAGGGGGCTGATGCCGCAGGGCGCGCCCCGCCGGCTCCAAAGTCCGCAGAGCCGGCAGCGCCCTTAGCGCCGACCCCGCCGAAGCCAGGCACGGTGGGCACGGCCCGAACGCTGCCCTCGCCCCACTCGTTTCGCTGCCTAGCGGCCAGGGCGCGCCAGGATGGTCCCCGAGCCGAGCCAGCCCCGGCCCCACCACAGGTTCCTCCCGAGCTCCCCGCGAGGGTCCCGCCGCCCGCCGCGGCCGGCGGGGCAGCGTCGCCCCGGGAAGGCCGCCCCCGCTCCGGCCTGCGCCGCCAGGCTCCGTGTGTTCTCCCCCAGCCAGGGCCGCCGAGGGGAGCGACCGAGCCCCCGTAACCCCGCCCGTCCAACCTGCTCGGCGCAAGACCTCGATGGCGGTCCCGGTCGCTGTCCCGGTCCCGGCGGGGGCGGGGCAAGACCCGCGGCCGGCACCACCCGCCCTCTTAGCGGCGCAGCCCCTTTAAATCCAAGATGGCCGCAGCCTCCGCCCCGCCGGCGGCAGCGCGCCACCTGCCGGCGGCCCCAGCTCAGGCGCGCGCCGGCCCCGCCCCGTCCGGCGGCGCCTTCCCGCGGCCATGGCTGCGCTGGGGCTCTGCCGCGCCTTCGGGGCCCTCCTGCTGTCGGCGGGACCCCGCCGGGCCCGGCCCCCGGCGCTGCCCCAGCCCTGCCTGCCGGGGCCGGTGTCGGCGGCCGCCGCCTGCCGCGGGCTGAACGGCTCGGCGCCGCGCTGCACCACCGACCCGCTGTGGAAGTGCCGGACCAAGTACACCGTGCGGCCCGTGGGCATGAAGAAGACGGGCGGCCGCGACCACACAGGTGGGCGGGCGGGCTCAGGCGGGCTGCCGGGGCCGGCTAGGCGCGAAGGGTCTCGCCTGCAGCCGCTCCCGTGTCCTGCAGGCCGCATCCGCGTGCGGGGGATCGGCGGGGGACACAAGCGGCGCTACCGCATGATCGACTTCCAGCGCCTGCGCTACGAGGAGGGGGCCCCGCCGGAGCCCTTCACCGAGAAGGTCATCAGCGTGCGATACGACCCTTGCAGGCGAGTGCGGGGTGCGGGCTCGGCCGCGGGTCCCTGTGGCCCCCTGCTCACCCGCCGCGGGTTCTCCGTGCAGGTCGGCTGACATCGCCCTGGTGGCCGGCGGCAACCGCAAGCGCTGGATCATTGCCACGGAGAACATGCAGCCAGGGGACAGCATCACGAACTCACCTCACATTGGCAGGATGGCAGGTGCACGCCAGGGCCAGGGGCAGCTGTGCCGGTCTTGCCAAGGGCTCATCGGCTGCTCCTTGCCCAACTTGTCAGCTTCTGTCTTCCAGTGTCAGCCAGCGAAGGGGACGCGTACCCACTGGGGGCTCTGCCTATCGGCACGCTGATCTGCAACCTGGAGAGCCACCCTGGGAAGGGAGCACAGTACATCCGTGCAGCTGGTGCGTCCCCACACATGGAACCCACTGTTTCTAGGGGTTTGGCCGAGCACAAGTGGAGAGGGGCGCAGAGGGACACTGCTCTTGGTGGCCAGTGACAGAGAGTTGCCATCTTCTCCTCGAGTTAGAGTGCACGCATCCCTCCAGAAAACAGCTCTGCCCTATTGATTCCTCAAGGCCCTGTCTTCACCAGGAAGGGCTGCATTTAGTACAACGGGGGGGCTTTGGGGATTTACCAGCATAGGGATGTGCTCATCACAGGGTGGGATACTTTGTCCTGCTGCTCAAGGCAGCTGCCTCCTCTCTTGCCTGCTACAGGTACTTGTGGGGTGCTGCTGAGGAAAGTGAATGGCACAGCGATTGTGCAGCTGCCCTCCAAAAGGCAAATGCAGGTAAAGGAGCTCTGCTGTCCCTGGCTCGACTGCCTGGGCACACAACTGTGTGTCCCCAGGGAGGGCTGCAGCTCCTCTCTGTCCCCCAGGTGCTGGAGACCTGTGTGGCCACGGTTGGCCGCGTGTCCAACGTGGATCACAACAAGCGGGTGATCGGGAAGGCGGGCCGGAACCGCTGGCTGGGCAAGCGCCCACACACAGGCTTGTGGCACCGCAAGGGTGGCTGGGCCGGGCGCAAGATCAAGCCTCTGCCACCCATGAAAAGCTACGTCAACCTGCCACGGGTCAAAGCAGTGGAGTGATGCTGGCGCCAATAAAGCGTTTTTCATGCCACTGCTCTTGCATTACTGATGCCTTTTATGCTCAGGGCCTTTCCTCACTTTCCCACGGGTCTTGTGCTGTGTTCAGTCCCTGACAGGGGTGGCATTGATGGGAGAGATGAGTGTTGGCCCTGTGGATGGCCTTGGCTTGAGTTTGAGGTTGGTGGGTGACTTGGTGAGGTCAGTTAGCACAATCGTGTCAAACCTAGCTGTAAGGACACCCGAGCTCTTCTCTCACCCTCAGCCTGTGGAGCAGTGAAGGCAAGCGGATGGGAAGGTGGCTTCCAGCCAAGGTGACTGGGAAGCTGGGAATCACGGACCTCAGCGCCTCACTGGTCCCTGGTGCTATTCTGCTGCCGGGCGCTGCTGTGTCCTTCCCTCGGCGCCTTCCCTGTCCCACGCTGCCCCGAGTGCTGCCCTGTGCTCCCTGTGCCCCATTCGGCCCCCAGCGCTGGGCCTGGGCCCGTAGCGCCCGTCCGAGCTGCCCGGTGCGGTCCGCCCAGGCCCACCCCTCACGGCCGCCGTCGGGCGGGGCCTGCGCAGGCGCCCGCGGCCGGAGCGGCGCGGGAGCGGTGCCGGAGGTAACGCGGCGGCCCCGGGAGGGCGGCGGGCTGGGCACGGCTGGGCGCGCCTGGAGAGCGCCCCGAGCGGAGCTGGCCCGGGCCGTGCAGGGGAGGCCTCGGTCGCGGACCCCGGCCGGCCGAGGAAGGGGTGCGGCGGCCGAACCGGGCTGGTTCCGGTGTTCGGTGCCCGGCGAGCTCTGGCTTGGCCCGCGCCGGGAAGGAGCTTGGATGCTGCCGCTGGCCCGCAGGAGCCCTCCACGGGGATGGCAGTGCCGTGCCGCCTGCCTTCAGCATGTGTGCCCGGGCACAGGCCTGCCCCTGACCGTGTTCCAGTCCCGGCTGGGTGATGTGCAGTGGAGCCTCCAGCGCAGACTTGCACTAGCCCCCTGGTCCAGCGTGTGTGCTCTGCCTGGCTCGGGTGGCTCGCTTCATCAGCATGCAACCAGGTGTTATAGCTGAGCTTCCTGGGGAAAGCTGCCTTTCCTGGGCACTGCTGCCCGTGTTCTTGCCATGCTCACAGTGTGTTTGACAGTCCAGAAATCACTGTGTTTTGCCTTGTTATCTTGCCACTACCTATTGTTCGGCTTTCCAAAGAGAAAGTGAGCCATATCACATACTTCCTGTGGTAGGGGTTTACAGCACTGCCCTTGAGTACAACCAGTATAAAAGCACATTTTAATGGTTGCATTGCCATATCACCAGCACTGTGACACACAGGAACATGGATCTGTAGCCATAGCATGCCTCAGCCACCTCTCCCAGCTCCTGCTTCCCCTCTATCTCTGCAGACACACCTGCTGCCATGGTGAATGAGAAGC